>CACVBM020000488.1:0-269224 GCA_902728155.2 Microthlaspi erraticum | reverse complement strand
TAGGACATTAACTTATTGGTGAGGCAGCATACAGTATAAAATGGGTAGAAGTCCTGAGCTCTTGAGATGTTTTCTAGAAGTCTTTCATTAGCAACAAGATTACAAAACTCTTCAGCCTCATACACTAGTAAGACATAAGGAATCTTAGGCCCTTGGGGAAAAACCTGCAGCATAGTAAAGATGAGGCAACAAAGTATAATAACATTAAAAATTTACAAAAATCCAAAGCGACTGAGATTTTATCGTACCGGAGCAATATCCTCTGGAATTGTCATTGTCCACACAATGGATCTCTCTATTGGATTAGGTGCTACGCGGAATGTAATGCCTTTCTCAGAGAACCTTGAAAGCAGAAGTCCTATGTTAACATTACACCAGAGCCACTCAGTCAAAACTATGAAACAAAAAAAAGAGAGTCAAAGAGCAAAGATATAAAGAACAGAGAAATTTCGTACCTCCAATGGATCCTTCCACCAATTTAGTATCAATCTCAGCAACAATAGATTTAAGGGCTAACTTTCCCTTTTCCCATTTCTGCATTTCCTTCTCTAGCTTTTTACGCTGAGCTTCTTCTGCTTTCAAGGCTGCTTTCTGTAATTTCTCTTGCTGGATGATGGAATCCAGTTAACTATTTGATCAGGAAACACAAAGTAGAAGAGCCGCGTAAAGAGCACTTACCTCTTTCCTTAACTTCTTTTCCTCCATTGCATGAATCTTTTCTTCCTTTGACAGCTGCTTTTTTGGCAATGCTTCACCCGGAAGAGCAGTACTTTTGTGGCTTCTGATCTGCTTTTTCCGAGCCATTTTCTCGATGCTTATATTTTCTTTTTCTTGGTCAGAATCTACCTGATATTTTCGACCAAGTCAAAACAACGGCAGAAGCAAGAAATTCCAATGTATATACAGCTAGTACCATTTAGAAATAAGAGAAACACAATACAACGAAACAAAAGCAACACACACTAAATTCTGAAGACACATTAAGGGTATCGAGAATTGTCACATAAAAGACAGCTTTACAAAATCTCACAAGTAATAGAATTAAAAATCTCCTAGTTCCTGCACCAATGATGAACAATTTAGTACCTCGATAGTATCACTGGTCAACGACGGGGGAAAACTGACTTCATGCATCCAATTAGTGTTATCATCTGAAAGAAAACAACAACAACCATTTGTAAGTGGACAACACGAAAATGAAATTCATCACCAATAGTATCAGATATTCTATAAGAGTTTAGTTTTGGGGTAAGCATACCAATGTTTGACTCAATTATTTTAGTACTCGCCTCAATAGAATCTGCATCACTGAATCTAGAATCCAATCTATGATGCGGTTCCCTAAAAGGTTCATACTTTCTCGAAGTTTCAGGTCGAGAACTATCTTTAAACACCGAATCCAGAGATATGACCCGTTTGCCTAGGGAAATTCCAAAATGAAACATAGACAAGTAAGCATATCATTGTTCACCACACATACTTTGATAGATACATTTGAGTTTATTAATTTTGAGGGTAAACATACCTGAGCTTCTCTCAGGTATTCTAGCATTCTCATAGTTGGCCTCACTACAATCAGCATCACTGAATCCAGATTCTAATCCACGACATTGCTCCCTAAAATCAGCAAGCACAGGTCCATATTTCTTCGAAGTTTCGGGTTGTGGACTATCTTCGAACTCAGAATCCAGAGATATGACTCGTTTGCCTAGTGAGATTCCAATATCAACATACAGAAGTAAGTGGATTATACCTTAACCTGATAATTCACTAACAAAAAAAATGAGAAATTTCTCAGAAATCACAAAATTTCACAAGTAGAAAAAGCTTCCCAGTAATCAAAATCAATCCATATAACGAAAAAAACCCGGAGAATTTGAATATTGAGGAGATCGAGGGTTAACTAACCGGAGAATTTGTCATCGCGGTTTGAAATTACGGCTTGACGACACTTGACGACAGAGAAATCATCGGGAAAAGGTGTATCAGGGACGAACAAAGGAGTGGACGAAGATTCCGGCGGTTGCTTCTGCGGCGTCGGATCGGAATCGGATATCAGTATCGCAGAGATGGGTTCCTTTCGAGCCCGTTTCGAGAGTGATGGGAGTGGAGTAGTCTGATCTTCCCCGTCGGAGATCAGAATGTGATCGTCCATGGAAGTGAACGATGGAGAGAGAATTCGAATTTCGCAGGAAGCACCGATTCAAATGAGCGCGGGATTATCGAGGAAGATGAGAAAGGGTTCGAATTCGAAATCATCGGGTATCAAATGCGGAAATCTAATTATTGTGTGTTTGGCTACAAGGTTGTCTCTATCCGTGAATCGTTTTAGTACTCGAAAGATCTTAAGGAATGTTTGGCTGCAAGTTCATCTTCATTCTTCTCGCCATGTGGCCCGTGTCGAGTTTAATAAGCTGATAATCATTTCGTTTTATGGGCCAGTATATTTTTTCAGAAGCCCATAAGTCGCTAGCTCAGTCACCGAGTACTGTCATATCGATCTATAATAGTGTCAAATGTGCTAATGTTGATAATTTGATAGTGTAAAACTCACTTGAGTCTTGACCCAATATATCTTCTTATTTTTTGTTTATGAGATCCGACAGATAGCCATGTGAAGATCTGATGATCTTGCAGACCAAAAGTTAAAGATCCGTCACTATATTTCTAATAATTTGGTGGAAAGAAAAAATATTACTTTTTTAGTCTTGTAATTGGTAAGGTAAGGATTTGAAAGCATCAATATATTCAGCTTTGAACGTTTATTTATCAAAAAGAAAATACATCAAACAAGTGATTATCATCTCTTAAACATTTGATTAAAAATCACAGAATTAAAAATTCCATTTGATCGAATCATTTTCATTATTGCCACCACACGTTCACAAGAAGACATAGAACAAGTCTCCAAGAAACACATTCATTCATTCATTGACCTCACACGATCCAAAAGAGAGACTTTCGGATCTCAGACCCGACCCGACCGACACTCTCCCAAAGAGAAACCGGGCAGTTATTCCGAACGGCGGTGAGGTTATACGGCGACGTATCGGTGGCAAGCCACTGCTCAACCTCGAAGCTTTGGCGCGAGCACTTTGCATGAACTCCGGCCGTCGCTACCTCCACGTAGTTAACATACCATCCATGGTGGTCACCGGAGCCGTCGGAGGTCAGATTCAATGAACAGACCGGGCTCGGAAGACACGGCGCTTTCCCACTGAAAATGTCGAGACTGCCCCTCTCGTAGTAGTGGTGACCTTTTCCCATTAATCCACCCCATGCCTCTAGGTTTCGGATCCCGATGTAGTCTCCGTATTTGTCGGAGATTCTTGCGCTTATGATGGAATCTGTACCGGCTTTGAAGATGGATCCGGTTCGGAGGAAAAACGTGTAAACACAATCTGCGTCATCGCCCTGTGAATTTTTTTTTTTAAATCAATGGGACTTGTGTTTGTAACTAGTGCTACTACAGTTGTGTCATGATCAAGATTTCAAAATGTGGTAATGTGCATGTAAAGAAAAACAAATAGGAGAGCAAAAAAAAATATTTTGGGGAACTTACGGCAAATGCGACGGATGAGACGGTGGCGATGAGGAGGAGGGAGAGGAGGAGAAAGTCAGAGCGAGCCATTGTTGGTGATATGATATGAGTGTAAGAAATGTAAGATCTGATCTAATCCAACTATTAATAGATTTGCTGCAAAATATGTGTTGTCTACATTTCGGAGTAGCGTGTAGAGTTGACGTGGCGGTTTTTGGTTCGTTGTGATGAAAAATGAAGGTATGTTTTGGAGTCTTTTAAGTTTTAAGCACGTCGTTTACTCAGCGGACAGGTCGGCACAATGCATCCAGACCGGAATAATTATATATTGTGGATTGCGTACTTTTCATTTTATTATGTTTTCTTGTGATTTTCCCATTTGAGTGCCACATGTTTCACGTGGATTAGAAAAACATACGTACTTTTTTTTGTTATTGCTTTTCAGAAAATTTCCGATCGTATAAAACTGTAGGCCATATGGAAGATAAGATTTTCCTTGATATTTTTTCATGTAACTAGCATTTAATTTTAAGTGCTTATGTGTGTTACTATTGTCACTGCCTCACCGAGGTAGCAACAAAGGCCCATTGAAATAATTGTGAATGGCCATTCGAAAAAACTTCAGGTCAAACCATTTGTTGTTTTATTACAAAGTGTTGATATATAGGTAATATAGCAATACAAATACATTTTCCTTAAGAATATAAAAGTATTTTTAGTTTTACTCAATCACATTTGATATGATCTTGTTATTTTGTTGATTGGTGTATAATTACAATTTACATATACACTAATCTATAAAACATTACACTAATACTTTTTTCAAATTAGTTTCAGTTTTGGTTTAAAAAGTCAACCCCGTTAACAAAGACAGTAACTACTTAACAAAAAAAGACTAAACAAACAAAGAGAGTAACGTTTCTTTTTGCGCCATCAAACTATATTATAGTCTATAGATGTATGGGTTTTGTAATGTAGTTTTATAAATAACAGAAAACGAGAATTGAAGGTGAGTTGGCTAACTCTAAATAGCAAAATCTTCTCCAAGCCAACCGAAACTTTGAGTAATGCAACAACGACCACTTACTTTTCCCATGCAAACCCTAATTTTCGCATCTTCTCTCAATTCTCTCTCTTTCGTCTCCCCTCTAAACCAATCTCCACCACACATTTTGTAACTCGCACCTTCTTCTTCTGATGGAGGGGCCCCGGCTTCCTCCCTCCGCCACCACCACCCACCACGAAGCCGACGATGACAAGCCTGACGATCCTCCTTCCGTCTGGCACCGTCCAACCTCTAGCCTCCCCTCATTGCCATCTCAAGATCAACCACCGCAACATTGGCGTAACCATTCTCTTAATCTCTCTCCAATCCTGGCCACACCTCCTTCATCTCTTCCTCCTCCGGATTCAATCCCTGAGCTAGAGACTTACGTTGTCCAGGTACCGAGAGATCAAGTCTATTGGACACCACCTCCGGAAAACGCAAAATATGTCCAAAAACGCCAAAATAAGCCGGAGAAAAACAAAAAGAATTGGTGTTCTAAACGTCTTATGTGGATCTTCATCATCTTGATCGCTTTCGGATTAATCCTCGGTGCAATCACTCTCACCCTCCATTATGTTTTCAAACCAACTCTTCCAGTTTTTGCTATCGAGAAAATCTCTGTACAACCTAGTAATTTCGAGGTCACATTGAGAGCCAAGAATCCAACGTCTAACATGGGGGTAATCTATATGATGAAAAAAGACGAAATCGTTTCCTTGACCTACAAGCTCAAGAGACTGGGACGCGGGATATTCCCGAGGCTGTCCCAGGCCGCGTCTGGATCCAACAAGGTCACTCTAAAGCTCGATGGTTCAACCAAGAACGCAGTTATGCCACCTCGGGGTTCGAAACAACCAATAAGTTTGGTGCTGGCGATGGAGCTGAATGCAGTGTACGAAGCAGGACCGGTGAAAAAGAATAAGGATGTGGTGGTGACTTGTGATGTTAACGTTAAGGGATTATTAGATGCGAAGAAGGTCGAGATTGTTTCGGAGAAATGTAAGAGTGAGTTCAAGAACTGACACTCTTTATATATATTTTTTTATATATAACATGATTGTGTCGTTGTTAGAATTACAGTGTGCTTAAATAAATTATATTTTTCGATGTAATGTTCAATTGTTCATTTTTTCTTTCTTCTCTAAATGTTTTTGTTTTTACTCTATATTGTTGAGCGACAAAAGAAAACGAGAACAAGAAGAACACAATAGACAGAGCGTCCTTTTTTTAGTGTATCAGATTACAAATCAATTTAGGATATTTACTTATTTAGCTTAGCTGGTTAATTAAACTTTTGAAATCGTCTACTTCTTATATTCAGAAGAAACGAGGTATGTTTCTTTTCCTTTATTTCAGTTTCAAAGTTAAAGCCCAACTCCTAAAACTTTTCTCATATACCAAATGTCTACAAAGTATAAGTACACCAGTAGTTTCAAGCTTGAATGGGATCTGTTTCAGTGCTTTTAGTTTTTGACTTTTGTATATATATGGAAATTAAGCTGCATGGAATTGTAAGTGGTAACATGGAAAAACGTATTTGGAAATTTTGGAAACGATTGTTTAACTCTTAAACATCTAAATGTGAAAGATATGTTCTGAATTTGATCAGTACACATGTTGTTTGCGCGCGAGAGTAAGGCAGTTTCATAAATGATGATACATTTGTGAAAGCCATTTGGCTCAGTGGTCAGGACTTTAAACATGCTTCTTATATTTCTATAGCTGATCGTCTAACTGAAAAGAAAAAGGACTAAAAGTCCAAAATTCGTCTTATAACATTACGACACTTAATTCTCCTCCACAACAAACTATAACAACAGCCCTTGCAAAGAAAACATCGTTGGATTATTGAACTTCATTTCACATTTCAAAATACAATGTTTTATTTACTGAACATTGAATATATATGGTATTTTTTATTTTTTTTACAAAATACACTAAAAATCAATTAACTAAACAACTACTTTACGTACCAAGAAAAGGTTGAGTAGTCACTTTCACGAATCCAAAGTGGAGAAACAATAATTGTGTATAAAGATATTCCACTCAAAAGTGGAACAAATAGGTCCAGTTATTTATTTAAGGCAACTCTGGACCAATTTCACATTCTTAATAATGAGAACATTATTGTTACCCATTTTGGAATCTTTTTTACCGAATAAAAGTATAAAAGAACGAATATGTTCTTGTGGTTAATTTTGATTATGATCTTACAGTTAATTGAGCAGTTCTCGATCGAATTATGTACAACTTTCGATCACCGCAATAGCTCCTTTTAAGTGAGAACTGAAGGGAAGATAGGTAACCCAATATTTGGAATGGCCTAGATAACACCACTAATCCAAAATTCACGTAATATGATCTTGAATATTAGTATTGGCTTTCAGCATAAAATATTGCTATATCATGATGGAGACAACAAAAATAATGTCAGTTCATATATGTTTGTTATTAGTTAAAATAGATCGACGTTATCAGTTTGAGTTGGTCGTTTTAATGTATATAAATGAATTTTATCTTTTCAACAAAACACAAACATTTATTTTTCCATATAATTATTCCACATGGTTTGTTTGTTGGAACGCACGTCTAGGGACTAGGCCTCTCTTATTTTGTGTTTCTCTACTTTCCTTCGCAGCACTACATAAAATAAAGTTCACATTCTTTTACAAAAAAAAAAAAAAAAAAAAAGTTCACATAAAGTTTTTTTTTTTTTTTTGTTACTTTAAAAGTTTGTTATATTTTGGTGTCTTATTTAATCTACCATTCACTCAAAAGAAATTTGGATTTTGCAAAAAGAATTTATTTTTAAAAATCCTTCTTTTAGATGTGTCAGAGAAGATGATTAGTCAAGTAAAAAGATTGGTGATTAAAGTTGTGCTCCCTCTAATATGGGCATCTGAGCCACATGCATTCACATGTCACTAAGCAGCTTGGAACATCGCACATACACACATATATATTCCAAGAGTACAGGTACATATATACATACAGTTGTGTCAGAAAATATTCAATTTAGTTTTATTTTATGTTCTCTATTCCTAAGACTACTTAAACGTTTGAACACATAGCTTCACATGAGATTCCATTGGAAGATAAAGCTCCCATCATGTCTCATTAATTACAAAACCAAATAAACAAAACAAAAACTGAGGAAAAGAATAGGAAAGAAATACGAAATGGTGGGGGCATGCCGATCGAGATTTGAACTTAGAGTTATGTGGGCATAGTCTTTTAGTTTTAGTGTTTTACCAATTATTCCCGCAAAATCCTCCAAATTTGCTTTTGGAAGTCGTATAGAAAAATAACCGGGGCCACAAGACCCACAAACACCTTCCAATCAAATGATTATATATTGACCAGCTAAATCTAAAACATAGGTTTATATATTTTACATCATAATGATTAATGACTTAGTGTTTCATCTCAACATACAAACTACACAAAGACTGTATTTGTATTACTATAATTCGTCATAGTATATATACTTGTTCCATAATGTTGCTATTAGATAACTGAGCAGCGGCATGGGTGTAAAAATGAATTCAAAGATTGTAGTAAAAGCTTATTATTCGTATAAAAAAATTGCATATGAGATGAGCATTCATACTAAATTATCTTCAAAAATATAAGGCATATGAAAAAACTGAAATTGAAATTTTATGTGTTTTCTTTGTTTTAGTGGCAGAAAAAATTCTTCAAATCGCTTAATTATGAGAATAACACATAAACGAAATCAAGTAATATATATAGATATATTTCTCCGGTGAAATTATATATTTACAATTTGAACATTTGCATGGATAGCAACAAAGGACTAGTCACACAATCAAAGCTGAAAAAAAAATGGGAACCAGAACCTCTGTTTGCCTTCTTGTCATATATATTTTGAAAATCATTTTCGTTCTCTGATACGTTAGAATCTTATTAAATAAAAAAAAAGTAAAAAGAAAAAAAGAAAATGATTCTCCTGTACTCTGTTTAAGTAGTAAACTCTTCATGCCTCACATCTTAACTGTTTCCATTCCACCAAACGTTCTAAAAAATCCATAACCTATATCAAATCAAAAATAAGTAAAAAGGTTAAAATTAAATCCACAATACACCCAAAAGAAAATACATAATATTTGCTACATGTGTAATGTGTAAATAGAGTGTGAGAGATTGCCTCATCTGGGTCTTGCAAAGAATAAGAAGCATTAGTCTCCTTTGCGTATTTGGATACAAGAATCCCAAGGCCTTGTCTTTTCTCTCTCAAAATCTGTTGTTACAATGTCACTTCAATCAATATTTCTATAACGATTAATCTGAACTATTTAATCTCTCGAGACATTAAGAATATATGTATGCATATACCTTAAAGGCATCTTCGTCGGTACGATCATCTCCAATATATATAGGAAATACATCGGTACGGTTATCATATCCTACACATATAAAATGATCATTTAAATTAGTGGCAAAGAATTATAAGGTCTAACTTTCAAACTACAAGCAAAATCTAATACTATTAGTCTATTACACCACATTATGATATTTTATTATGAACCAATGAATCAATAATTAGGCATGAATACTTTACCGAGTGATTCTAACAAGAACTCGAGTGCTTTGCCTTTATCCCATTTTATGATTGGACGAATCTCCAACACCTGAAATTAAATCAGACCAAAAAAAGTAAATAATACTACTAATCATTAAAAAAAACTTAGTTGAGATATTAACTACTTAAAACATCTTATTTTTCTTTGAAAATTTTAATTAGTTAACTTACTTTTCTTCCTTGGGTAAGCATGAGCTTGGGGTAATTCTTCAACACTGATCGAACTAGAAGGGCCAAGTCACTCCATTTCTGTTAATTTATTTATTAGTTGGTTAATTTGTTATTTTAAATGATATATACTGTATATGACTATGATTAATTTGATATAAATAAATTATCCATACATTTTCATCTACGCATCGAAAGTGAACAGAAGCGCAAAATTTGTTGTTCTCAACTATTGCCCCTGAAATCGATTTGGTTTTCTCAACTAATTTTTTATAAACCTATAAAAAAAGAAAGATAACAAAAATATTAGAAATGTGGATATCAATAAAAGAAAAAAAAACTCATAACTTATTGGGGGTAGAATGTGACCTCGTCGATCACCGGGAGGAACTCCGTTGCAGGTTGACAAAGAAGAGACTGGTTTTTCTGGATTTGTTTTACAAGAAATATGAAAAAATAAGAGAATATACAAAAAAAAAACTTTGTTTTATAATATATTATTATTTATTCATACTTTCTTGTATTTTGGTCCTTGTTCTGGTCCTTTGATGTCCATGCCATGACTTCCAGCATAGTACAACTCAGTTAATTTCACAAAACTATAAACCTGAAATATGATTTAATAAAGTAATACTTAAATGATTATGTGCTAGAAAAATCAATAATTAACATTAAAAGTAAAAAATTAAAAATTAAAATCTACTTATATGATACCTTCTCTCTGCATCTCCCACTAACTATGGCTGTTGGAAAACACGTTGCAAGTTTCCTCACAGTGCTTCGCATCTGAAACCATGTATTCAGACACAAAAATTACTTTAATAAACTAGAAGTTAAGCTTATCCTATTTTAGCTCGAGTATATACTTAATAATCCATCTAACTAAATTCTACTTTTTATCTTCAAAACGGTGAATAGTAGAGTTGTAAACAAGTCGATTTATTTAGCACGTATAATTCGTTTTAGCTATGTCAATTCAACGCATCCTTTAAACATATTTATGTACGTTATTTTATCCAAATATATTATTTTTCATGATATTTAAATAAGTAAAACACAAAAGATAAATACTCTAAAATAGCACAAAAATAGTTTTTGTTTCTAAATCTAGCATATTAAACTTTAAAAATTCCAAAATAGCACATTAAATTTTAAAAGTTCCAAAAATAGCATAATTCTTTTTTTTTAAAACACTTGTTTACACACTACATAAATAGGCTTTTTTATAGGCTAGCAAAAAATCTCTTTTGAAAAGTCTATCAAAATATTTTTTAGAAACGTACCTTCTTAGACATGAAAGCTCTATCAGGATCATCAACAATGGGAGATAGAGTACCATCGTAATCAAGAAACATTACGATTTGTTTTCCTTCAGTTGCAAGAAGTATTTCTTCGAACATGTTCAAAGCTGATGGGTGTTCTCTCTGCAATTCACAATTCTCTCTCCCATTAGTTAAAAAAAAATAAAAACACGAGTTGTAAGAACAAAAATAGAAGTAAAAAAAAAAACAGAGGAATCAAGAAAGCATTACGATCCAAGAAGAATGGTTGTTGAAAGATTTGAGATGAGTAGGAGAACAAGCTCTCATGGAATCAACCCATGATCTTATTAATCCTCCTCTTCCAACGTTTTCGTCGTTGATCTTAAAATCTTGAAGAACTTTGGTGGCCGGCGACGTATTTCCTTCGTATAAAACCTCAGAGTTTGAGATGATATTTGTCTCCACCATTTTAGTAATATTCTCTTCGATGAATCTCACTGAATGGAAACAGAGAACATTAAAGATAATCAGTAACTCGTAAATTTACATGTAATTGTGCGTACGAATTGATCTGTTAGTCCACAATGCTAGAAAGAAAAAGTTACCCATTTTAGGAATAAAAATGAAAACTTGAATTTGAAAATATAAAATGAGACCGAGTGTGTATTTGGGAGAGACAGAGAGTAAGGGATGGACTGATTTTATAGTTGCGAGAATAATTTAACATTTAAAAAGAAATATGTAAAACAAAGGAAATATGTAAAACAAAGGAAAATTCAGATATTGTGTGTGTCCGAGTCGAAAGACTCGAAACCATCGAGTGCGAGTCCCACTAAACTGTCCACGTGTACTTGTGGGTCCTATAGGTGACTTCCTTACTGGCTTGCTTTGGATATCTTTTGGTTATTTGGCGTTGGAGCGTTCCCATCAACGCCACGTGGTCCCCTCCAATTTGATCATGCTGACTTGCTGAGTGCTGAGACATGAATATATAGATTTTTTAACCTTCGAAACTATTAAAACATTATTTTCGGACAGTCTAAATAGTTTGTAGTATTCATAATTGTGTACGAGAAAGCGGTTGAATACGTGTTCTAATACTGCGAGTGGTCTCTACGACTAAAATTGTATTACAAACAGACGATAACTTTGGTTCGATTTGTTTTTGAATGTAAATGTAAAAGAAAGTACGAAATCGAAACTGATTCCACGATTACATATTTTAGGGTCATAGGGTGCTTAATCATAAGACTTTTATATACACATAAACATATAAACCTGTTCCTCCAATCTACCATAACATGCAATTCTAGTTTTTTTTTCACATGCAATTTTATAATGAGACAAAAGTATCGCCAAACTAAAATTGAACACGTTTTTGTTTTTATTAGGTCTTACTGTGCTAACAGCTGTTGCAGTTTATTAAATGCCACATGGCTAAGTAGTTAACAACTATCTACTGTCCAGTCAACGTCTAGCACATAGCTAGTCCAGAAAAAAACAATTACGCAAATTCCCCTTATTAATAGTTTCTGTGTTCTCATTGGAGAACTAATGAGAAAACAAAGTTGATTAGTTAAGATTTTTAAGGTAAACGGATCTTAGTCTTCAGTTCGTGATGATGTCCCGACTTTGTCATATATTCTTCTATCTACATTGATGTATGATGTGTTGACACACACTTACTACTTTTTTTCTTTACCTTTTCCAAATCTTCTTTACATTTTGAATGGTTACAGCGGATAACATGTTTAATCCATATTTGCAAACTAAATTGGTTTTGTTCATTATTTACAAATTTTTATTTTTAGTACTAGTGTGCAAATAGAAACTAAAAGTTGTTTTCTCCACTATGAATCGGTTCAATGCAACAAATGTTTTTTTTTTCTCACAAATGTTGTCCCTCATATAACTAGATGAGTCCAGATCGCAAGCGAATTACATCCGTTTGCAGTCCTGCAACCATTTTAAAAGCAAAAAAAAATTGAATAATAATGCAGTCACAGTATACGTAAGCATTTTTTTCATAAAAATTTGCGCATCGAAATGGTGAATTAGAGAACAACAATATTTTTTTTGTTGTTGAAAAAAGCAGAATGTTACATCCATAAAATAGAAGAAAAAAAGGCATTCCACATGTTCACATGTGTAGATATGCCGTTTGTTAACCTCTTAAACTGCTCCTACGTAGTTGTTTCTTCTTATTATAGTTCCGTGGACCTCTACTTTAATGGGATGCGATGTTATATCAAATGTAGATACAAACTCTGCAGCATGATTTTTTTTTTTTTTTTTTTTTTTTTTTTTTGTCTAATTTGTTTAACAATATATACGTATATCTTGCATGATCTTTTCTTTTAGGTTTAGTTCTAAGCAGGGTTTTAGAACCGACACTTCACGTGCAACGAATCAAAATTGTCTCCACCCACCACGTGACTGATCAGACCAGTACACAGATAAAGAGTACTATCCATTCCATCCAAAATATCAAATACAACTCACAAGCCATGGTTTGCGAAAAAAAAACAGAAAACAAAAACCGATCTATTAAATTAACTAGCTAATGTGTTTAGCTCTAATGTTCGATCGCTTGAAAGTGAATCTTTCATCAATTTTCTGACATCTTTTTTTATGTGCCAAATCCGGAAAATAATAATCTTTATTGTGAATCTCTTGTTCCTTGAGAACATGCATGAACTAAATCACAGAAGACTGCTAAACAGAAATCCTATCTCCAAACTCTGAGGCTCAGCATATGATGTGATCGAAAGAGACAATCATCATTATTCCACGTGGATGATTTCAACGGTCGTGATAGGTTCTGTCATGTTATCATTTCCTGGCCGGCGTGGTTCTGTCTACAACATGAGTGTTACCTAGTGAAACCTCCTTCTTCCCCTTTTCTTATTGATGGTGACAGCCAAGTATAAGTTACGTAGAATAAGAAGATCGAACGAAACAAACTGAACAATTATAAGTCTATAATTAGTACATAATAATAAGTAAAACAAATGGTGAAGAATGATAAAAATGCTTGGCAGAAAAGAATTGATAAAACTGCGGTGCGGGGAACACTCTTATTTTGATTTAGAATTTAGAACCATTTCGTTATAAAAAAAATGTAAACATAATCAAATTTTGAACAAATATGTATCAGCCAATAAACCTAACTTGTGCAAATTGTTTCAATTATTTTTAATTAAAATGTATTTGACTTGAGTTGAGCCTATTTTTTCCAAGAGAACTTTGTTCCTAATTATAGAGTAAAAATAAAATTTATAATAATATATTAAAAATATTTGCATTAACTTTTTGAGAGACACTTGATGAGACACCAAGCTCCTTTTTATGGGTGGGAATCTTTGTCGCCAAGAAAAAAAGTTGCAAGAATTAAAACTGCACTTCAAAGATATTTGTTTAATCCGGAACAACAATAACTTTCTCTATTCCATAGTTTATATGAAAACTGAATAACTAAATATTAACTCACATTTTTAAGATATTTTGCTAAGTTATTGTTGCTACAACTTCGAAATGTTTGAGACTTTCAGAAATGAAAATACCATACCATTTTTGTGTTTTTCTATTTTATAAACCGGTAAACAAAAATGTAAACAGGAAAGAAAAAAAATTCCAGTTCAGTCATTTTCGTCCTCTTGCCGATAAAGAAATGAAAAGGAAGAAAGAAGAAATAGAAAGCTTGATGCCTTTAATTTGGGGTATATTAATTTAAAAGCAACGATAATGTAGGAATATCAATTTGTCAATATCATTTGATCAAGTTGCTATAAGTTTTTGGTTAAGGTGCGCGGAAACCAAATCTATAAATGATACTGTATAAGGTTGGTCAAATAAAATTATTTGTTATATATAACCCTATAGTTCTAGTTAAATCATTTTGAATTCGCATTTGAATATGAATGAACGCTTAAGACATTAAAATAAATTAAGAAGGACAAACTACGACAATATCGTGTTCTTTAGAGGAAATCCGTATTCGATGTGAAGACTCGATTTCATTGATTCTTTTTTTTTTTGTCTCATCAATTGGGCTAAATCTGCCAAAATATACAATAAACAATTTCTTTTTAAATAACAAAAGAAGCCCACTATATGTCTTCTTACAATAGCTAGTGGCACTATCTATGAATGTTTAAAAGGAACATGTCTTAGATAGGTAACTCTTGACATGCTCCAAAAGTCGTCAATCTTTTAAACAATGACAACGGATATAATCACTTTTCTACACGATAGATCAACAAAAACAGAAGAAAACGATAGGTTATATGTGGAATAAAACCGATTAATTTCCGTAATTAAAATGCATATACATATCTAAACATACTCTACTGTTTGTATACTGGATCGGAAACGTTTATGAACTTGATTGTTTGTTTACGTTTGCGTTTACGTATATAGAATCAATAAATCCCTTTTTTTCATATGAATTACCACACGAAAATGTGTCCATGATCCGCCTAATTATATGTGTCCTAGATCACAACATGGTTTGCTTGTGGTTTCTGGTGCATTGGATATGGTGAGAATGATAAATAAATAGTACCAAAAAATTGAAGAAGCAATTATAGCTTTGTTTAACATTTAAAGGCACTAAACGGATTCCAACGGAAACAGTTGGAGACTGTGATATTTTTTAACTTTAATGCGTAGGACATGAATCCTAGTAAGCTTGTGTTGGAGTTTTGCTCTTTCTACGTGTCTTGCATTAACCCTAACCGATTTTTAATCAAATTGACGAGATTTATTAAATATACCAAAGTATTTAAAGTCGAGTTCTACCAATAATTTATATCTTTATATATTTATATCTTTCACCTTTTAAAATATCCAAATTAATACGTGAATCGGAATTAATATCAGGTAATATATATTGGCATATTGCGCGAGAATATCATATTATTAGATAGAAAACACAAGTGAAGTCAGATAATGAAAAGGCCTCATAAGTCTGTTGAATGTAAGAAAACATATTTTGGGAGTATTGACGTCAAAGTAATGATACTTATAGTAATCAACGAACCTGTTGTCATTAAAAAAACTAAGCAAACCTCCTCCCAAATAAATCAACCATATCAAACAACACACAAAAAGGGTGCATATAATGCTTGTTGGATTAAAAAAGTTGTCCAAAATATATAATACCGTGTCTGGAATTTGGAATTAAAAAAAAGGAATCAGAATGGACTCGCTATTAATTTGGATGAGTATAAAATTGATTCAAATTCCACTATATATAAACTTGAGACATGAAATATATTAGTTAACTTATAATCTTGTAAAAAACTATATTGATGTAAAAATGACTCGCAAAGTATTCAACATCATCATCACTACCACCAACATAGTGTATTCTTGCCCATATATGCCTTTATTAATCTGTACGACCTACACAATGCACAATCTGGTAGCCAAGAGGAACAGAAAGTATGCGATCAGACCACTCAACTTTCCCCACAATCCCTAACGCATTCGGTCCTCGTTCCAACGCAACCATTGCACAGCAAATCTCCGTCTTCTTTTTTGTGCTACATTCCTGTAAAAATACCAACTTGCCATTGGATTCAGCTAATACGATTCTGCTGGAAGAAATATATCCGAGATTTAAACCTTTAACCACTCTCCATTGTATCATCGTAGAGTCATACCACTTTAACCCACCATGATATTGCCAAATGTAGAGCACATTGTCTATCACACACACATCAGTAGCGCGCATTTGTATATCAATCTTCTCACATTTACCATCGCTCGGATCATAAACTATGACTTGTCCAGCAGTATTTCTCACATAAATCTTTCCGTCTAATGACCGGTTTACCACCGACATCGATAAGCATTTCAAATCCACATTCGGATTTGGTGCTACATCCCAACTTTCTGTCTTTGTGTCAAACACTTCCGCTTGGACCTCTTTGTGTTCTTCTTGGTACCCTCCAAAGATGTAAATCTTCTTGTCAACAACTCCCACGGCTGGAAAATGGCGGGCCACAAGCCTATTTGGACCCTGACGCAACTTTCCAGACCGGGAATCGAGGATCCACATGCTCCTGCACAAATTATTGAGACAACCCCCGACGAGGTAGATCTCGTGGCCAATCATGAGAGCAGAAGAGTTTGGCTCAGGCGGGGAAGGGAAAGGGATCGAGACTAAACGATTCTGGTCGAGAGTGAACCAATGAAAAAATAGGAAAGGAGAATAAAAGTCTCTAAAGCAGACGTAAAAGGAATCATCCTTTCCCTGGAGAGATCGAGTTTTGTGAAGCTCGGAGGAACGTACCAAGGATCGTATGTTCTTGGAGACGCAAGAGAGAATTGGATGCTTGTGTCTGGTGACTCGGGCCAAGATGTTTAACACGATGTCCTTTGGTAATGTGAAAAACGACGACGGTGACTGTGGACCATCATTGTTTGGTGGCAGTGGCTCGTTGTCGTTGGTATTGGAAGCGGCGGTGGTAGACATCAGGTTGGAATTTTAGGGTTTGACTTTTGTATTGATTGCTTTTGCCTTGGTGAAAAAATTTCAACGAAGACCTCTCATCTTAATATTTATACTTAAAAGATTACCAGCTATTTGTTTTACGTTTTATGTTGTACTTCAAATTTGTATTGTAAAAAATTCAACATTAACCAATGTGTCCTTTTTTTATTGGCTCTCACAACGTGTGTGAATGGTTTAGAGTAACTTATCACTTGTGGCTCTCTATTTTTGTGCTCGCAGTGACTTGCCTAACAATCGTCTCAGATGACCAAAACCAAGGCCTGACTTCTTTAAGCTTGAAGCTTATGTAAGAAGCTGCTTATTTTAACATCACAGATTTTCCCATATGAACAAAATTCCACTGTTTGCAGAGAGGCACTACCGCAGAAGGGGAACATATGAATGCAAATGAACAGAAAGCAATTAAAATATCAAAAGATTTAGATTTACAAAAATTTAGGAAAATAGTTTTTTTTTTTTTTTTTTTTTTTTTTTTCCTACTTCACCCTTAACCCATTATATTAGGTTAGGTGTGATTAATGTCCCGTCAAATCAATCGGACTAAAGCAGAGTGTCAAAATAATATTTTCTCGAAAGAGATTCTTAATCATCCAAAACAGGGTCAAAATAAGAGTAACTACAACGATCATAGTTTGATTCAGCTTCCACTATTAAGATCCATACATGAAAATCATTAACTAAGCTATAATCCTTCATACAACCCTCACAATATTCAACATCATCACCATTACTACCATCAACAACATACATGTTTTGATCTATCATCAGTACCATTCTTACCTTCAACATATATATATATATATATTAATAATATGGACGACCCAAACAATGCACAATCTGGTAGCCTGGAGGAACAGAAAGTATGGGATGAGACCACTCAATCTTCCCTACAATCTCCAACGCACTCCATCCCCATTCCAAAGCAATCATTGAACACCAAATATCCGTCTTCCCCATGTGTTCAAGTTCCCGTAAAATAGCTAACTTTCCGTTGTATTCAACCATTGTGGTTCTGCATAAACAATATCCTAGGAGCTTCAAACCTTTAACTGCTCTCCATTCCAGATTCTTAGAGTCATACCACATTAACCCAAAATAATAGCAATAAATGTAGATCACATTCTCTACCTCACACATACTTTTACTGCAATAAAGACCCCCATTTGGTAAATCAATCTTCTCACATTTACCATTTCTCGGATCATAAACCACGACATGTGTATTATTCTTCGCATAAATCTTTCGGTCTAGTGACCGGCTTACCACCGACATCGATATGTGTTTAAAATCTACTTCCGGATTTGGTGCAACATCCCAAGTTTGCTTCTTTGTGTCAAACACTTCCGCTTGCATGTTGCAATTGTGTTCATCATGCTGGCCTCCTCCAAAGACGTAAATCTTCTCGTCAACAAGTCCCACAGCTGCATGGCGTCGGGCCACACGCATACTTGGACCCTGACGCAACTCTCCAGACCGGGAATCGATGATCGACATGCTCTTGCATGGAGTGCGATGGATATGACCGCCGACGAGGTAGATCTCGTGACCAATCATGATAGCAGTGGAGTGTTGCTCACGCGGAGGAGGGAAATGGATCAAGACTAAACGATTCTGATGGAGAGTGAACAAATGATAGGTCAAGGAAGGAGAATTAAAGTCTCTAAGGCAGACGTAAAAGGAATCCTCATTTCCCTGGAGAGATCGAGTCATGCGAAGCTCGGAGGAACGTACCAGGGACCGGAATTTCTTGGAGACGCGAGACAGAATTGGATGATGGTATCTGGTGACTCGGGCCAGGATGTTTAACACCAGGTCATTTGGTAATGTGGTTAACGACGACGGTGGCTGTGAAGGATCATTGTTTGGTGGCGGGGGCTGGTTGGTGGTGAAAGCGGCGGCGGCAGACATGTCCTGATTTTTAGGGTTCATTTTTCTATCTTGATTGAAAAAAAAACAAGAGGCCTAATCCTAGTCCTGATATTTGTACTGAAAAATTTACAATGATTTTTACAATGCACATTATACTAGATTCGAACACGCGTTGTTGTCTAGATGTTTTACAATGTACATTATACTAAATTTGAACCGGCGTCGTTTAGCTAAATCATGTTATTTATAATAATCTAATGATATTTCATTCTAAATAGGTGTTTTCCGCGTCATGTGCGGAGATGATTATCATTTATACTTATTAAATTTTGGATGATTTTAATTCTTGTTGTTCTTCCTACTTCTTCTTGCAAAGTGCTCATATATTGTCAAGAGTGATGGAACTAGCTTTGGGTCACTTCACCTATGTGAATTTTATTTAAACCAAAAGTAACATGTATTTTAAATAGAAAGTACGATGAAATGTGATAAAAAGTAAGATCATTGATCCACGTAAAAGATGGTATAATATTAGTTTGACCAGTCGTATATCCTTACATGGATGAGAATGGACATCAAGTACATGTGTGTTTTAGAAAGAAGAATTATTACGAATTTATTCTTTCGAACAACTCTTGTCAAAATTTTGGCTAGCTCTGCCACTGATTGTCAATAAATTTTGTGAATTTACACAACATATACAGACATCTTTCAATAGAATAAAATCGATGAATTTATTAATAATAAATTACAATGATGTTGAATGTTGAGTACTATGTTTATGTTTGCGTTTTGTCCAAACATAATTGCGTGTTTACATTTTATCATGATATATATAGCTGTGTGTTTACATATAATTTTCCTTTATTAAGTAATGATATAAAAACATATAATTTATTTCTTCTCGAACAAGAAACGATCTAGAGTCCTCGGGGAGAAGCTGGAGACTACGGTGACTTTGTGGAATTGTTTGAGTTCGTAACCTGGAGGACTGAAGCCACCGTCCCGATCAAAGTCAGCACGAGGAGAACAACGGCGCTCACCGTGGCAGTTCCGGTCCAAAGGTCTTTGAAGTATACTCGCCGGAGTGCGGCTATCGACAAGTTGTAATATCTTTTTTTTTTTGGGGTCAAAAGGTAAAAACTTATCAACCAAATGATCAGCAAAAGTGATTTAATGAAAAATTAGAGGTTTAACTAATTAACAAGCACAGAAAAGAAAATTAAAGCTTACAAAATGGCGTAACGGCGTTGGCAGTGTTGTTCGAGTTCTTGGGCTAAATGGTAGTAGTTAGAGCCGGTGAAAACGACCCCTTCACACAGCTTATGCAGCATTTTCGCCACTGATCCTTGAGTACTTTCCAAGCAGTTTCTTATAATCCCTTTTGTAATGCAAAAATAATTGAGAATCTCAAGATTGAAAAAAAAAGAAAGAGAGAAACTACAGTAATCAAGTTCCGTAAAAAAACCTTAAGTATATGTTGCTTGTCAATTATAAGATAGAGAAGAAACTTTTAGGTCATGGTTTTACCTTTCTTGACAAGCAAGTCAACGTCTTTCTCAGTTTGAATGAGGAATCGCAAGAAGTTGATGTAGCTACAAACATAGGCTGAGTAAGGGTAATGAGATTGCTCGAGTGCCATAATGTTCCTCAAATACTTTTCGTGTCCTTCATTCGCTGTGAAATGAGGCATTGTCAAGATTCCTTTTCCCGCGTCGAATTTTATCGCTAACGATGTTTCACTTTCATTGTCAAGACATTCAAACTCTACTCCTGCACAGTTTAGCATGTCTGCGTTGACCAGATGCGTTATCGGCGTCCATGGCAGCCCTTCCGGTACACCAAGTGTCACCACACTGACATGCCAAAACAAATCCGTCAAATGTAAGAAATTCAGATCCCTTCTGATCTTTTCCTCCAATCCGAAAACTTTAATTATGTTGTCACGGAACGTTTCTTGACGTTCAAGCTTTGTGAAGAATGGATCGAAGAGTGCTGTTAGAGTGGCGAAAGGAAGTTGGTTCTCCAGCAAGATGAGGTCTTCGAAGACAATGCCTAAAATACAAGGCTGGTTGAAAAGAACATCTCTCGGGTTATATGAGTTCGGCTCTCGGAAGCGATCGATGAACCGCCATATGAACACTGAGTCGCGGAGGATCATTTCCACGAATTGTTTGGACTCGATCCACTCCGTTGATTCGGCATAGCTTCCCCTTATGAGTGGCTCATGTAACTCAATGATTCTCCTGAACTCTTGCACCGTTTGAGTCCCATATAGATTTTCAGTTTCCTTAAGGTACCTCTTCTTGTAACGTTCCATGTTAATATAGTCCACATATCTGAAATGTGTACACCCAAATGACTTAGTTATATAAACTCTAAGTAACATACACACAAAGAAATGTCTATATATATATATATATATGATGATGATAAGTGTTGTATATACAATATACCTTGAATCTGTTTTAGCGAATTTCTTAGAATAGTGAAGAGGACCGATGAGAAGCATCTGAGGAGTGTATGCTTCGGGGTTCACTCTCCGCAATTGGTTCGGCACTCTATAGATGCAAGAGTAGTCTCTGTCATTCCAAGAAGACCATAAACCGGGAATTTCTTCATCGGACCAAGAATCCGGTTCATTTGAGACATTCATGGCCTACTAGTACAAGAGAGAAGAACAACAAAAATATATTTGTAAAGAAACTTTTGGAACGTTAAACGAAACCAAAACCTTTAGTTTCTCTCAAATCTTGTTTGTTGATTATTACGAGAACGTTGGATTATACATATATAGGATCACACAAGTGAGGATAAAGAAAGAAATTACGCAACTGTGAAACTTAAGTTTAATCAGGGGGCATTTTTATATTGCGTCTGACTTGGGGAAACTTTATTTTTTTATATTTTACTTACACTTTGGGTATAGAATTATGCTGTCGAATTTTTAAAAGTCCAACGCAAAACACATTGAACTATCGGTACATCAGATAATCCTCAGTTTTATTTGACAATTTCTAGTTGTCATAATAATATTGTTGAGCTTTATAATTTGTACCTCCAAAAATTATTAAAAATGATATACTAAAGCAATCCAAAAACATAGAGTAATTGGCCCATGCAGGTTTCGAACCTGCGACCTTCGCGTTATTAGCAAGACGCTCTAACCAACTGAGCTAATGGGCCTTGCGAGTCTTCATATTCATATTCAAAACATAACTTTTAGCTTTGTGTTTGATTCTTCTCTCTGACTCTCCTCTGATTGCACAAATCTAATAAACAACAAACACCTTTGGACTCTCCGCTTCTTCGTCTGCAAAAAACGTCTCACATTTCTCTCTTCACTGCCATTTGATAATGGCTACTACTTCCAACTCGGTGGTTCTCTTCTTGGGCTCTGACTCACTGAGTCATCATCATAATCAGCCCAGAACAACTCTCCATCTCTCCTCCAGATCTCACTCTGTTTCTCTCCTACCAAACAAGCGATCCATTTCCCTCGCGCTTCGTTGTTCCAACAATGGCGATCACATCTCATCTGAAAAAGATACCCCAATCGAACTCAGTAAGAAAAAAAAAAACTCAACTTTCTGATTATTCTAAATATTTCAATTCTCTTCTAATCTCTTCTTAATCCCCAGAATTCCCAGCATTTCCGACTGTAATGGACATTAACAAGATCAGAGAGATATTGCCTCACAGGTACAACTCTCTAAGTAGTTTATAAAACCCAATTTTGAAAGTTTGATCCTTTTTCTTCTTTTTTTTTGGGGGATTTGAAATTTTGATTCTCGGATTTGACATTGTTGATGTTTCTTGGACAATTTAGGTTTCCGTTTCTGCTGGTAGATAGAGTGATAGAGTATACGCCTGGTGTTTCAGCTGTAGCTATCAAGAATGTCACAATCAATGACAATTTCTTCCCTGGACATTTCCCTGATCGTCCCATCATGCCTGGTGTTCTCATGATTGAGGTAATCAAACCTTAAAGTTTTAATCTTTCATGTTCAAAAACCTCAAAGGTCTTCCCTTTTTGTGTGAGATCTTCATCCGATTGGTAATTGAATGGACATTTTGTTTCACAACGTTTGGGTCTGATCAAAGATCACCTCTTTTTGGCTGAAGTGAGTGAGAGTGAGATAATGTTTACGTGTTGCAGGCAATGGCGCAAGTGGGAGGTATAGTGATGCTGCAGCCGGAAGTAGGAGGGTCTCAAGATAACTTCTTCTTCGCCGGTATTGACAAAGTGAGATTCCGCAAACCGGTGATTGCAGGAGACACACTGGTCATGAGGATGACTCTTCTCAAGTTCCAGAAACGGTTCGGGCTCGCTAAGATGGAAGGTAAAGCTTATGTTGGTGGTGCTTTGGTTTGTGAAGGAGAATTCATGATGGTTTCTGCTGGTAGTTCTTGATCTCAACACATGACCCCATTACTGGTCTTCATTTGATACATCTTGTTTCTTCTTCTGCTTCTGCTGTGATTCCGAAAACTAGACAAGACCAGAGCTTATGTTTTCCACAGTTTATACAAGTTTTTTCTGTTTATTGTTGTCTTGTCTCTGATTGATGAAGAAGATTTCAGTGTTTATTCAAAATAAAGATCATAATTTTGGTATAATACAAGGAGACACAAACATAGTTACTCAAATCTTTTACACATTTTGATGCAAAAGCTTAGCTAATCTTCTTGCCAAATAGCCTGAC
This sequence comes from Microthlaspi erraticum, assembly GCA_902728155.2. Lineage (NCBI taxonomy): Eukaryota > Viridiplantae > Streptophyta > Magnoliopsida > Brassicales > Brassicaceae > Microthlaspi > Microthlaspi erraticum. The sequence goes on along the minus strand of CACVBM020000488.1, from coordinate 245,507 downwards.
CATACCTTCATCACACAAAATTAACCCTAAGCTTCTTCATATCATCTCTCACACACACAGCTCATTGAGTATACACAATATGATATAGATTAAGGAAACAATTGAGCATACATATCCTAAGGTCTCAGATTCCTCTGTTTCTTCTTCTTCTTCTTCTTCATCCTCATTTCCTTCACTTGTACTCCATGATCATGTTATTCTCTGGAGCAAGGCCAACACAAGCCCTAAGAATGTTCTCCAGCATCGCCCGCTGCTTCGAAAGAGCGTTCACCACCGGTGTTCCAGGTGGAACAAGAGGTGCCTTTGTGAGGTAACTCAGTATGGTAGCTACTGGGTGGAAAGAGTGAAACTTTCCCTGAAATATAAAAGATCCAAAGCTCAGTTTTGATACAAATCACAGACATCTCGGGTGAGTACTAAATAGCAGAATACGAACCTCTCCTTCGGCTTTGAACTGGATTCTGGTGCTGAGCTCAGCGAGCAGAACAAGATCTAAGATGATTGGAGCAGCAAGGAGAGAATCCTCACAAGTGTTATGCATAACAATTGTGTTCTTCCCTCCCATGAAGATCTCAGACGTATACTCATCCATCGCTCTTTTACTATCCGCAACATACGGCACATACTGCACAACATTCACAAACAACATCGACCTATTCAAGACTTTGAAAATGTGGATGAAAGAGAGAGAGTAATTGAGATGACTCTGATTCAAATATCGAACCTTGATGACAACCACATGGTCAGGATGTTCACCGGGCTCAAAGAGGATGCCATTACTCGCCACCATGTCATCTACAACATTACTCTTCGAAATCTCCTTAGACCGGAAAGTCTGCGGCGCCGAGAGGTTCATGCCATCATTGTTTCCCAAATGGTTATAGCTCACAATTGAAGTAGGCTGCAACAAATAAGCACCAAGTTAACTTCACTAACAAGAAAGTATCTAACTTGACACACAAGCTATCTCTCTTTTGTACCTTGATACCAGCTCCAACAAGGAAATCAACCAAAACAGACTTCATCTTAGTCTGACCACTCTTGAAATCATCCCCACCGATCAAACAATTCTTCGATATCGCCAACTCGATAAGCCCCGGGACAAAAGTATTCTGAGGACTCCCATTGATGAAAGGAACGCCTTCAAGAACACAAGCAATAGCGTAAAGCGTAGAAGGCGAGATCTCAGCCTCATCCTTCTCAACAGAAGCCATTAGATTCTCCATCGTGTCGTTAAGCCCCACAACCACATCGCTGTAACGCTCTGTGTTCGCTGTCCATAGAACAACCAACTTATCCACTTTGTTCTTCTCCTTAAACTCCCTAAAACATAAACAAACACAATCAGTACACTAACTAAGTAGTCCTGTTGTGTATGTTTATTTTGTTATTATTACCTCATGTCTTTGATGATGTGGTCGACTTGTTCTTTCTTGGTACCTTTGATCACGCTATTGGCACGTGAGCCTTGATTCGCAGCGATGAAATCAGGATTGTAGATTCCAGGGAGTGGGACCATGTGCTCCATGTAAGGTCTGAGCTGTTTCTGAAGATCAATGTCAAGGACTCTGGCTCTAGCCATGGCGTCTGCTAAGTTCATGTCACTAATGTCCCAACCACCGAACACAACATCGTCAGGATTCACCATTGGGAGAAGACTCTTGAAAGGAGCGTAGATCTCTTCGCCATTGTAAGATCCGACACGAATTGAAGATGCTTGCGTTAGTGATCCAAAGTAATTTGCTTGTTGCACTTTGTCTTTAGTCGCCCACGAGATTCCTCTACATATAATAAATTTGCCAAATTTATTAAATCTCAAACCCAAAATCGAAACGGAATTAAAAAAGAGAACAAATTGAATTACTCACTCTTTGTTAGCAATCACACCAGCGGTTAAAGTTGATCCATTGTTTCCTCCCCAACCAACAAGCATAACCCTAAAATCACAAAAATGACGAACAAAATCGAGAAATGTGTAAGAATTCGGAGTTTCTAAAAGCAACCCAGATGAATTCGTGAAGAGGAAATGAGGAAAACAAATAAAAAATTCAAAATTTTTACCCTAATTTGGGGACACGAGTGTCTGTTTTGAAATCGTATTTGACAGTTTTGGGCTTCACAATCCATTGATATGATCCGTTACGGTTCTCATGAACGACCTCTGTTGTTTCGTAGTCGTACACCGAATGAATCTCATTCTCTGTGTATTTCACGTTCGGGCTCTCTACCTTGAAGCTCTCGATGAACATCTTCACTCTTTCTCTCTCTGTTTTTTTGTTTGTTAATGCTCTGTGTTTTGGGTGTGATCTCGGAATCGACGAACAATGGCGATGATATATAGAGAGAAAACGAAGAGAGGGAAGGACACGTGGCGGTTTGTAAGTGTTTCGATGACAACGATGGAGCGAATGGAGATGGTTGGCTCAGTCAGTAGCGACCGAGCCCACTAGTCTTCTTAAGCCCAGAGAGCCTGAGAGCCGCTAAACCACACGTGTGTGGCTCGCACGTGCGGATGAAGCTAGGAGAATGTGAGAGACACGTTGGAAGGTTGGTCCATACACGTGGCGTGATGTACGTGAAGACAAGTCTTGTTGTTGCTTTTTTGGGTCCCACTTTTTTTCTCTGTCTGAAAGCGCTCGAAGGCACCCGAGGGATGAGGAAGGAGAGAAGAACAAAAGAGAAGCGGTTAAAAACGACAGCGTTTTGCCACCAAGATACGAGTGTACGCCACGCGCGATCTGTTACGTGGAGATGGTTTTGTGGGATGGACACGTGGCGAAGATGTGATGTCAAGTTTGATAAGGGCGCGTGAGATTGTTAACGTCTCCATTAACGGTAAAGTTAACGACCATTTTGCATAATTGGTCCCAGTGAAAAACGTTACTATTGAGATTAGTGAATAGTGACAACTTTTGTTTGATGCATTTGGACTTTGGGGATGGAAATATTACTTTGTCGTTCATTGTTTGGGAAAATCTAGATGCATGTTAGTGTAAGAAAGTAAATACCAAATTCTTAACTAGATTGGGGTTTTGATTTTTACAAAATAGACTTTATTTATTGTATACTCATCAAATGGTGAGTATTGTGCAACCAGATCTATGTGCAACTGAGGTAAAACGTCATTGTCAGCGACAGAGAGTCGTGAATAATTGTGGACCTAGCGAGTGAATGTAAATGGTACAAAATAATGCAGTAGAAGAAGTGGGGTTAGTACTTATTTTTGAGTAAACATGAGTGGGGTCATATTAGAAATGACGAGACAAATCTTGAATATCGTATACGTAGTTGAATGTTTCTATGTCTGAATTCATCATATCCAGATCTGCTTGGATGTCAATTTCATGATGTGGTAAAACAGGAATTCTTTGTAGAAAGTTTGTTAACATGTTGTTTGGTTAGTTATGGAGTTTTTTAGTAACTAATAATTGAATTACATTGTTTAGTAGCTAAACAATAGTCTGTATATATGGGAGAATGTAATACTCTTTTGGTTAATCATTTTTTTTTTTTTTTGTAGATACAAGTTCTTTAAACTCTCTTCATTTCCCTCGGTTAATATAAGCTTAAAGAATGTTTGATAGACGAACTTTTAAAATTTTCCAATGAATCAGTAAATCAGCTTACAAGCCCTAGAATTAGCCCAAACTCTACTTTTGTTTAATTTGCCTTATAACATTTGTAACTTCTTTTAATCAGATTCTATCTCTTACAGCAAATAATTATGCAGACAATTTTTTTAAACCAACAACTTATGTATATAATCACAGTTTACACTTATAACCAATCAAATATTAAACTTTCTTTTCCCTTTCAACCTCTTAGCCGTATCCATTTCAGGCCACACATTCTTTGTCCTCTCTCATTTCTTTTGTTTTTTTCTGCTCACATGGTTTCACTGTTTTCCTTTTTTCTGTTTACTTTATGAATATGATCATTTAACTGAACATGTGAGAAGTTTCTAGGCCAATTAGTATATTGGTCGTGGTGTAACATCAATTATTACTGGTAAAGACTCTTGAAAAGAAATTGGTCTGGAGAAGGAGAAGAGTCTCAACGTTTAATTTTAGTGTTGTTGACAACAGTGTGGTGTCGAATTATACCAAGAAAATAAACAAAGATGCTTAAATCATAAACTAGAACTGAGTAATTGTTTAGGTTCTACCAAAACTATTGATAAAATAAAACCAAAAGAAAACTATCGATAAAGTCTTTACTTTGAACATTATGCATTCCCGATGAAATATATCCTTGCACTGATTGCAAGTATAAACGCTACCATCGCCACATGCAACTTTGCAATTAGAACAAATTCCTCTGCCATGGCAGTCCTTAAGTGCAAGACTGAGCTCGTGTTGCTGGTTCTTCACGTTGTCTGGATATCCAATACACTCAATATGGGCGTTGAAGTTACAATCAATACATGCATCCATAGAAGGACACACCACAAGGTCTAACACAAACACTGCAGATTCGAGACTCATCATGAAGACTATAGTGATATAGGTTGATGCATTTCACATGGAAGCTGATGTTGCAAGTGGAACAACTATATCCGTAGTTTGTGATATAGAGCGTGCACGCGACACACTTGGATCCTTTTGTAAGTGAAATCTCAAGCCAATGACTAGAATGAAGCGGATGACGATGAAGTCTTTTCCTCCCAAGTTCAATACATCCATGATGATATATCTCCTCGCACTCAATACACGACAAAGCTTTACCATACAATCTGTCATCACAAATAGCGCAAGAAATCTGATAAGAACTCCATATGAATGGTATATGGATTTTCGCTTAAATTAATAATACAATAAATACATATATTGATATATATACTATGAAATGTGGTGAAGTATTTATTTTATTTTGTAAATAGGAATTTACTATTTATTAGTTGTTAATAAAAAAACATGATATTGAAGTTATTTTCTTCTATTTCTTTCAACATGGCTAGCAGATCCGTGATCACTGATACAAACCAAAATCACATTTTATTTGATTTTGGATGATCGAAAACTTCGAATCTTAGAAGTGGTCTGGTTGCTCTCCAACGCGTCTCTTTGGGAGAGAGTGTTGTGTCTATACACACGAGCTACAGTTGTGGACCAAGGCGTTTTTCGGAGTGGATCGTGAGAGTGAGAGTGAGAGTAGTTAGTCATTTGGTAAATTTGTAATGAAGTAAAAAATTTATGTAAATGGGCTTTTGCAGTGAAGTTGTCAAAGCTTTTCTCATATGTAAAGCGCATGCAACAAACATTATTAGACTTGTCGAAGTTAAAACTCTAATGCAATTTCGATTTGTTTTAGTTCTAGGCTGTAACATTCAAGTATCAGTTTTAAGGACAAACATTGTAGGCCACGTGCACTCCAGCTGGTCAAGTATTTGTTCACAGGCATCAACCACATTAGTTTGGAGTTGGATTGAAATCACAATGTTGTAGCATTGACAACAAAAGTCACTAAATTGAAATCTTCAATAATCAACAGGCTCATGTCGTGCAGATTTTGGGCGTATAAGATTTTCAAAATCATCTTCTCGAAATATGAAGTTAACAATCATGACATCTTTATCATATATGTCGAACATAAATCTAATGGTTTTATCTTCATTCAACAAACATATTTTTAATTTTTGTCTTAGATATATCATATCAATCAACTAACACCTATAAAGACATGAGATTTCGAGTACCGTTCAGTTGGGATTAGTATGTGGTAATGGCCTTCTTGATAAGAAGAAGTTTACCTGTAAATCGGCTTACTAATCAGCTAAAGAATTTTAAAATAGTCGTAAAAAGCAAAACCAAATTTATAGTTATAAAAAAAAAATTGGGTAACAAAGCAAAACCAAGAAAAGAAGAGATGTATATCAAATTATTATTTATCAATAACTTATAACACAATCAACCTCTTTAAATTTTGACAAAGGATTTACAAAGAAAGATAATGGTTTACGGTGACATGAACTTGAAGGAAAAAGCAAATTGTTTTCTTATTGGATTGGAGACAAAGTGGATATAAAGTTTACAACATCTTTATGATCAAATCACACAATTTTTACGTTTCAATCGTTAAACGGAGACAGTGGCACGGAGTGGCTCAAGGGGTTTCGTGATTTTCTCAACTGTGACTCGAAGAACGTCGAGTGACATGGCGTAAGATATCCGAATACAAATATCACCGGGAACCATTGCAACCTATAATTAAACACAAACATATAAAACGTATAAACACCTAATTTATAAAAGTTGTGGATATAACCTGAAACTTTTCAAGAAAATATAATGCAAGAGACGAAGAGTCACTGATCAAACCAAAACCTTCAGCTTCTGATCCATAACAAGCGCTGAAATCAATAAAGAGATAAAAAGCTCCCTGCAAGTAAACAATGCCAAAACTCAAGAACATGAAGAATAATTAAGAAGAGACTAGCTACTAGTAGCTTTAAGGATTTAAGGAGAAGGACCTGAGGTTCAGAGATCTTGACGCCTTGGATCGCACCAAGGGTTTTAACCAAGAAATCTCGTCTTTCTCTGTATGCCTTAACCATCTCAGCTACAGTTTCACCTCCGGCTTTTCCTAACCCAAGTGCAGCAACACCTGCTTTCGGAGCAATGCTACTTGCTCATGAAGTCAACTTTACAAGAAACAAAAACCGATTTCATCCCATGATCAACGCTTTCCTCGAATAAAGATTTAGAGAGAAAGAGTTAGCTTATCATCATTTTTACTAAGAGCAAAAGAGAAATTACAATGACATATATAAAGTACCCCACGTAAAATGCATTCAATGTGACCAAGAAAATCACATTCTTGGCAAGAATAAACATGATGTCCTTCTTGTACAATAGTCTCGCAAACGCCACAATACTCCAGAAAAATTTTCCTCTTGTATGAATATCTTACACACAAGTGGATGAATGTGAAGAGATTTCTTGACCACAGACTCAAGTATCTCAAGACACTCGAAATGAAACTTCAAACCACATTCCACGCATCGATAATAAGAGTAAAGAGAGATGACATCGGTTTTCATGCATATTTGGCACATACTATCTTCTCCAAAAACTCTGTAAGCATTAGTAGATACATAAAACAACTTGTGCCCATGAGACTTGTGAACCAAGCCTCGCAACAAAGAATCTGCACACCTCAAGTGAAGATTAAACTTGCATTGTAAGCAACCCAAAGGAACACCGGAGATATCTTCTCCACACGCATCACAGTTTGTTCCATCACCAAGAGTTTGTGTATAATCAAGGCGTCTAATAGCATGCGACGGATGCACAGGATGTTGAATCTCCATCGGAAGATCAAGACAACCCACGTGGAAGAACAAGTAACAATGAACACAACCATAACAAACAGAAGAGGGAGAGAGAGTAAGCTCACAGAGAAGGCAAGATCCTCTCACATCTGGCCCTGGTCGACTCTTTCTAAGCAAGTGGCAATGGCTGTAATGGAGGATTTCTTTGGATTCCCAACCTCTAAAGATATTATCATGAATCGCACAATCAAGATCCAAGTAGATCTCACAGTCCTTACACTGGTAGAAAGATCCAGAAGACATGTTTCCACAACCATAACATACGATGTAATCGGGTTTCTGGTCGTATTCACGAAGACAAAACTCTAGAGGGTGTTCGTGAAAATCGTGTGAAACTTTCTGAGGCAAATAGGAGCAAGGTTTACAGAGATCGAACTTACAAGGATTGCAGGAGAATTCTACAGGTTTTTCTTTGAAGCAACTGTTGCATACACCATCTGAGACGGTCTCTGGTGAAGTCAACGGGCAGTCGTGGGAGAAATGCTTCACCAGCTCTGCCATCAAAACAGAGCAACCAAAGTCAACGAGAGAAAAGGCAGAGAGTATTGGATTTTGAAATGGCTTGTAAAAAGCATTAGTGGGTTAGTAGTTAGAAAAGTTATTACAAAAAAACAACCTAATCCAACCAATCAAATTTATAGCTATTTAAAAAAAAAAAAAACGGGTAACATAACAAAACCAAGAAAGGAAGAGATGTATATCAAATTATTATTATCAATAGAACTTGAATTTTTATTGTTTGATGAGATAAGTGAATTATTCTACCAATTTAGATAGGTTAGGGATTTTTAACTAATTTAACTTGAAATTTTGACATATAATTAGATGTATAGCTATTAACTTATAACACAAGCAACCATTTAGTTTTAATAAAGGAGAAAATAATCGTTTTTGGTTAGTGAACTTGAAGGAAAGAACAAAGCATAGACAAACGAGTTTGCGCAAACAGCACAATACTCCAAAGACTCAAGTAGCTCAAGTTACCAAAACACAAACAAAACAGATAGCAAAGTTTTCATAAGTATTCCTACAAAAGTTTTCACAAGCAAAGCAAAGTGGTAAGCAAGTGGCCTAGACTCCTCCAGTAGGATCTGCAAAGTCCCACTGATGCATGGCAATCTCCAAGTCTCCTGAGCGGCTCTCTGGTCGGGCAGCCACCATTGTGTTGTATCCCAGCTGGTTCAACAGCTCCAATGTCCCCTTGTAGCAGTGGTGTCCAGAAGCGATGACAACATTGGTTGGAGCTGGGTTCAAATTCCTCCAATCTCTGATCATTGCCATCAAAGCAACATAACAAGCATCTCTGTCCATCCCATCAAGACGCCTGAAGCGGAGAGCAGGACTTGCTCTGAGCTTCTCCACAGCAGTCTTGTTCACACTGCCCTTTGACACAATCGGAAACTACCAAGCAAAATCAATTCCAAACTAAGACCAACCAAAACAGCCACAAATTGGCACTAACCAAAACAAAAACAGCGTGAAACAAACCCAGTTTCACTTCTTAATCAAACAGCATTAGACCTAACAGAGTGCAAACCCAAAAACCCCACAGAAGTAAAAGAAATGAAACAATCCGAGAGAGGAGACATTACATAAGAGCTAAATTGATTAAGAAAAAGAACCCAATTAATGTGTTCGGAGGCAACTATCACAATGAAATCACAATGTGTCGTGCAGATTTTGGACGTATAAGAATTTCAAAATCATATTCTCGAAATATGAATTAACAATCATGACATCTTTATCATATATGTCGAACATAAATCTAATGGTTTTATCTTCTTTTAGCAAACATATTTTTCATTTTTTAAAAAATATATCATATCACACCTATAAAGACATGAGACTTTGGGTACCTGGTTGGGATTAGTATGCGGTAATGACCTTTTTGATAAGAAGAAATCTACATGTAAATCCGCTTACAAATCAGTTCCAGGATTTTGAAATAGTCGTAAAAACCAAAACCAAATTATAGTTATTAAAAATAAAAGAAATCGGGTAACAAAGCAAAACCAAGAAAAGAAGATATGTATATCAAATTATTCTTTATCATTGTTTGATGTGATATATCTGAGCATTCTTCCGGTTCAAATAATTAAGGGACTTTTAACTTGATTTAATTAACTTAATAAAAGTTTGACATATAATCAGATTTTTTTTACATAGAATCAGATTTCTAGCTATAAACTTATAACACAAGCAACCTTTTAATTTTGATAAAGGATTTACAAAGAAAGATAATGGTTTACGGTGACATGAACTTGAAGGAAAAAGCAAATTGTTTTCTTATTGGATTGGAGACAAAGTGGATATAAAGTTTACAACATCTTTATGATCAAATCACACATTTTTGACGTATCAACCGTTAAACGGAGACAGTGGCACGGAGTGGCTCAAGGGCATTCGTGATCTTCTCAACTGCGACTCGAAGAACGTCGAGTGACGTGGCGTAAGATATCCGAATACAGGTATCGTCCCCAAAAGCATCACCAGGAACCATTGCAACCTATAATCAAACACAAACGTATAAAACGTATAAACACCTAATTTATAAAAGTTGTGGATTTATATATGGACATTACCTGAAACTTTTCAAGAAAATATAATGCAAGAGACGAGGAGTCACTGATCAAACCAAAACCTTCAGCTTCTGATCCATAGTAAGCGCTGAAGTCAATAAAGAGATAGAAAGCTCCCTGCAAGTAAACAATGGCCAAAAGTCAAGAACAAGAAGAGACTAGCTAGTTGTAATAGCTTCAAAGATTTAAGGAGAAGCACCTGAGGTTCAGAGATCTTGACGCCTTGGATTGCACCAAGGCTTTTAACCAAAAAATCTCGTCTTTCTCTGTATGCCTTAACCATCTCTGCAACAGTTTCTCCTCCGGCTTTTCCTAATCCAAGGGCAGCAACACCTGCTTTCTGAGCAATGCTACTTGCTCCTGAAGTCAACTTTACAAGAAACCAAAATCGATTTCATCTCATGATCAACAACACTTTCCTCGAATAAAGATTTAGAAAGACAAATGTTTGTATATAGAGTATAGAGATACCTGGCCTTGTAATTTACTACAAGCTGCCACAAAATGTTTAGGACCAGCAAGATATCCAAGTCTCCAACCAGTCATTGCAAAAGCCTTTACATAATCATATATGATCAGCAAAGAATTTGATATGTTGACATTACAAGCAGCTCAAAGATAGAAAAAGAAAACTTTACCTTTGAGAAACCGTTTATTGTCAAAGTTCTTTCATACATGTTTGGCAAAGAAGCAAAGCTTGTGTGTGTTGCTGGTGCATAGATGATGTGTTCATATATTTCATCAGATAGCACCTTCAAAAGATAATGAAAGAAACAGAGTTTTTTTTAGCTTGAAACAAATTTGAAGATATTTGAGTTGTGTTTTACGCTATGTACCAGGAGCCTTGGATGCTTAGCCACGATCCGTGCAATCTCTTCAAGCAAATTTTTGGGGTAAACAGAACCAGTAGGGTTTGATGGAGAACAGAGGATAAGAAGTCTAGATTTTTCAGTCAGTTTAGACTCAAGATCCTTTGGATCCAACAAGAAGTTATCAGAGATCTTTGTAGGAATGATCACAGGTGTTGCATCCGCCAGTTTCGCCTGTTCTGTGTAACTCACCCAATACGGTGCTGGAATTATAACCTAGAAGAGACACTTCACGGTGTCATAAACAAGATCATAACGAACAAAAGCTCGAAAGAGATTGCTTTCATTACTTCATCGCCAGGCGAACAAACTGCAAGAATTGCTTGTAAGAGACTTTGTTTAGCTCCATTGCTAACCAATATCTGATCCGGTGCATAAGACAATCCATTTTCCTCTGCAAAAATCCCAATACCAAACACATTTTGACTCCAATTTGTTTGGCCATAATCCAATAACAAAGCAAAAGATGTTTCCTTTATACCTTTTAACTTGTTACATATTGCTTCTCTGAGTTCTGTAATACCTGCATTTAGTGTATACCTAGTGAAACCATCTCGAATCGCATTCATCCCGGCCTATATGAAACAATTGATTCAGAACAGAACAGAGAAAACAGAACATAAAAGAAACCATTTGTAAGAAAAGAACATGTGTTCCCCCATATTAACCTCAGCTATGGTTTTAGGTGTATCAAAATCAGGTTCTCCAGCAGCTAGTCTAATAACCGGGACACCGGATTGAACAAGAGTGGCGGCAAGATCGGATATAACCATAGTCTTGGAAGGTTCTAAGGATTCTACACGCGGGCTAAGAGTCATATCTACTGATGATGATGATGGTGGTGGTGACAGAGTCTCTGCATCATTTAGTTTGGCCATTGCACAGAATTACAGTACCTAACCGAGAGTAGTTATGCATCACATAGGAGGAAGATCAGCCAAATCAAATAGATTGAAATCAGTTGGAAAAGTCACAAAAAAATGAAACTTTGATCTTTAAATAGAGAAGGAAACTCACGAGAGAGAAAACGAATTGACCCGATTGGTTAGACTCTAGGCAGAGCTCTGATTGAGGAAGTGGGTTGGTGAGAGTGGAGACCGGAGATATAAAGATTTGAGCTTTGGGCGGAGAGAAGAAAGTTGGTGAGGGCAAACAAAAGTTAAGAAATACAATAGCATAATAATGAATTAATTAATTAGACAAATGACCAGTGGTTGTATGTATATTTCGAAGTAGGTGTCAGACGCGTACACGAATTAAAGCCTCTTTGCACATGCATGCATACGTCAATTTACAATGGATTGTAATCTTCATTATTTTTGAATTTGTTTTCTCTTTTTTTTGAAATAGACGACCCAACAGAAGCACTGCAACAAGTTGTTATGAGAGCTTTAAGCCTTTCAGTAACAAAAATTCTAATTTTGAATTCCCTAGCAGACCAATTAGTGTCAGCATTTGCTCCATATAGCTAAAAACTTATAACCCAAGCAATCTTTAACTTTAGTTAAGGATCTACAAAGAAGGCAATGGTTTTATGGTTACATGAACTTGAAGGAAAGAACAAAATAGTTTTTTTTTTTTCTTTTTCTTATTGGATTAGAGACAAAGTGGATATATAGTATACAACATCATAATGATCAATAACACATTTTTTGTGTTTGAACCGTTTACACAGAGACAGTGGCACGGAGTGGCTCAAGGGCTTTCGTGATCTTCTCAACTGCGGCTCGAAGAACGTCGAGAGATGTGGCGTAAGATATCCGAATACAAGTGTCGTCCCCAAAAGCATCACCAGGAACCATTGCAACCTACAAAAAACAAACACACACCCAAACAGTGGACCCAAAACGTCAACACTTTTACACAAAATAGTTTTGATTAAAACATTCAAAGGTCGTCCAACAAACAATCGGAGACCGGAATTTACCTGAAACTTGTCAAGAAAGTATAATGCAAGAGACGACGAGTCACTGATCAAACCAAAGCCTTCAGCTTCTGCTCCATAGTAAGCGCTGAAGTCAATAAAGAGATAGAAAGCTCCCTGCAAGCAAACAATGCCAACAGTCAAGAACAAGAAGAATGATAAGAAAGTAGCAAGTAGTTAGAGCTACAAAGATAGAAGGAGAATCACCTGAGGTTCAGAGATCTTGACGCCTTGGATTGCGCCGAGGCTTTTAACCAAGAAATCTCTTCTTTCTCTGTATGCCTTAACCATCTCAGCAACAGTTTCTCCTCCGGCTTTTCCTAACCCAAGTGCAGCAACACCTGCCTTTTGAGCAATGCTACTTGCTCCTGAAGTCACCTTTAAGAGACACCAAAACCGATTTCACATCTCATGATAATTTTTCCGAATAAAGATTGTATATAGACTATAGAGATACCTGGCCTTGTAGTTTACTGCAAGCTGCCACTATATGTTTAGGACCAGCAAGATATCCAAGTCTCCAACCCGTCATTGCAAAAGCCTTTACATAACATATATGATCAGCACAAAATTTGATATGTTGACATTAGAAATTTGCTAAAGACTTTACCTTTGAGAAACCGTTTATTGTCAAAGTTCTTTCATACATTTCTGGCAGAGAAGCAAAGCTTGTGTGTGTTGCTGGCGCATAGATTATGTGTTCATATATTTCATCTGAGAGTACCAGAAGCCTCGGATGTTTAGCAACGATCCGTGCAATCTCTTCAAGCAAACTCTTGGGGTAAACAGATCCAGTAGGGTTTGAAGGAGAACAGAGGATAAGAAGTCTTGATTTCTCAGTCAGTTTAGACTCAAGATCCTTTGGATCCAACAAGAAGTTATCAGAGATCTTTGTAGGAATGATCACAGGCGTTGCATCCGCCAATCTCGCCTGTTCTGTGTAACTCACCCAATACGGTGCTGGAATTATAACCTGCCAAAAGAAACCATAGTTCACTGTTATAAACAAAATCATATCGAAAGAAAACAAGAAAGAAGAGATTTTGTGATTATTAAATTATTACTTCATCACCAGGAGAACAAACTGCGAGAATTGCTTGTAAAAGACTTTGTTTAGCTCCATTGCTAACCAATATCTGATCCGGCGCATAAGACAATCCATTTTCCTCTGCAAAAAGTCCCAATACCAAACATTTTGACTCCATTTTTCAACATAACTGAGAATAACAAAGCAAAAGATGTTTCCTTCATACCTTTCAACTTGTGACATATTGCTTCTCTGAGTTCTGTAATGCCTGCATTTAGTGTATACCTAGTGAAACCATCTCGAATCGCATTGATCCCGGCCTGTATCAAACAAATGATTCAGAACAAAACAGAGAAAACAGAACATAAAGAAACCACTTGCAAAGAAAAAGTGTATTCCTTTACCTCAGCTACTGGTTTAGGTGTATCGAAATCTGGTTCTCCTGCAGCTAGTCTGATAACCGGTACACCGGATTGAACAAGAGTAGCGGCGAGATCGGTTATAACCATAGTCTTGGAAGGTTTTAAGGATTTTACTCGTGGGCTTAGAGTCATCATATCCACTGATGATGATGATGGTGGTGATAGAGTCTCTGCATCATTTGGTTTGGCCATGGCACAGATTCTAGATGAAATCTTCCCTGACTTACAGTACCTATTCGTTTCATACCAAAGTTAAAGGATATACAAATCTGAATTCAACTACTACGCAATGTAAGAAACAGTAATCGAAACCATCCAAGTCAAATAGATTGAAATGAGTTGATCAAAAAGTCACAAAAATTGAAACTTTGATTATATATGTAACTCACGAGAGGGACAGAGGAATTGGTTGGAAACGAATTGACCCGATTGGCTTTCTCGAATCCGGGTACGATTCGACTCTAGCGGCGGCGATGGCGGAGGAAATGACGGCGGCGGAGCTCTGAGTCGACATTGAAGGAAATGGGTTGGTGAGTGAGGTATAAAGAGTCGAGCTTTGGGGAGAGAATTTGTAAACGAGAGAGGCGGAGAGAAGAAAGTCGGAGGAGTTGGTGAGGGCAAGCAAAAGGAATTATAAAATTACTTAAATCGTTTTTTTTTTCTTTCTTAAATTCAAAAAGTTAAGCCACCAACCTTTATGAATCTGTAAACCCGTCTCCGGCGGCTGATAATGTCGCCGGGAAGATCAAAAGATTGTTCCTTTGCTCACTCTTCTAAAACGGCGGTTTGGGTTTTCGGTTTTCCATTTATGGAACCAATCAGATTCAATTTTGGTTTAGTCATTTCGGTTTGGTTTTCTTATGGTTACTGTTTTTTTTCTTCCAGAGAGACTCAGTCTCCGTGCTATAGAGGAGAGAAACATGCCGCATAATTCCACCGCCGATCTTCCGGTATCTTCCTCCGCCGCTAATCGCTCTGACCAGGTGCGTTCCTCGGCGAGAAAAAAATCATCCTTTGATTATGTTCCAACGAATGGCGATTCCGTTCTGATTTTTTCCGTTTTTCAGCCGTTTGATGTAATCAGAGAGGTACTTGATGATGGCAGTCAAATCACCAATGAGGAAGCTGAATCCCTTAATAAAAAGTAATGATTTCATCTCTTTTCATGCGAATTGATTTCTATATTGGGAAAGAAGCAATTTTACTGGTGAAATGTTTACTCTTTAGTGGATTTTGTTTCTCTGTGTCCATTTTAAACTTGATTTTGCCTGATTTAGAGTTTCAAAACGTTTAATCTGATTATGAATGTGACTGTCTTCACATACTGAATTTCATGTTTTTCTTCATACAGGAATATATGTTCTGAGCAAAGGCTTAAAGAAGAACCTGGGAGCGAGTCTGGTGACATATTCTCAGAAAATGGTGAAGATTATCCAAATCACAAGACGATAAACCATTACCATCAAGATAAGGTACTTAATGTTATAGCCTTATAGGGATTTGGTCACACACAACTGAAGATAAGCTCAATAAGACTCAGCTAGTAAGTAGCCAAACTCTCCTTCTTCTCTCCAGAAGCAACTTTCAAGCACCAAAACAATTATTTTATGAGGTTTTTGGGAGAAGTGAGCATCTACAGATGATTGGTTACTTAGTTTATAAAACTTCAGATTATGCTGTTGCGTTTGTTCTGTAGCGGAGGATGAGTTTGACATCGCTTGTGGCAGTGGACCCTCCCTCGTCTCAGGATGCTCCCACTAGGAGAACCATTAATCTCGGCCATGGAAGTGACCTCATCTACATTCAGAGGTTTCTTCCTTTTCAACAATCTTGGAGTTTCTTCCATTATCTTGACAAACATATACCTTGGACAAGGCCAACCATTCGCGTTTTCGGTCGATCTTGCCTCCAGGTTCTTCCACTTTCTTGCTCACTTGGATTACCATGGCCATTCCATGCTTGGATTCAACTAGTACCTGAGATAATCTGTGTGTTTTGGCTCTCTAATCATATGCATTTGGTTCTTGCAGCCGAGAGACACTTGTTATGTTGCAAGTAGCGGATTGACTCCGCTGGTGTACAGTGGATATCGACCTGATGCCTATTCATGGGATGATTTTCCACCTCTCAAGGAGATTCTAGATGCTGTAAGATTGAAACCTCCACCACTTGTGATCCATGTCCCTTATGTTCTAATGGTTGTTGGAAGTAAAGTTTCTCTTTTTGACTTTTCAGATATACAAAGCCCTTCCTGGAAGCAGATTCAACAGCTTGCTGTTAAATAGGTACAAAGGAGCCAATGACTATGTTGGTTGGCATGCAGATGATGAAAAGCTTTACGGTCCAACTCCTGAAATTGCTTCCGTCTCATTTGGATGCGAACGTGACTTTGTGTTGAAGAAGAAAGAATCTAACCATGGTATGGAGAACCTTTCGAGTCTCGCCATTGTAACTGAGTAAAATTTCCACTTCAAAGCCATGGAAAAAGAATGTTTCTTTGGTGTGTGAAACCTGCAGAGAAAACAGGAGATTGTGGACCAGCGAAGAAGAAGTTAAAGAAAAGCAGTAAAGAGGATCAACACAGCTTCACATTGAAGCATGGATCGTTGCTAGTGATGAGAGGTTACACTCAAAGGGACTGGATTCATTCTGTGCCAAAGCGTGTAAAAGCAGAAGGCACTCGTATCAACCTTACCTTCAGGCTTGTTTTGTAAACCGAACATCATAAACAAGGTGAGAGCTTGATCTTGATCTCCAGTCACATTCACTAGAATTCTCATATTGATTCTTTGACATGAGACATTTGAAGAAGGTAATACTAAACTTGACGAGAAGATTGATAAGGAAGAGTGGCAGAGTTTTTTTTTGCTGCACCATCTCTCTCTCTGTTAAACAAGTAAGCCATGTCTCTGGGACTCTGTATTCATCTCTTTGTTATCTTCTTTGGCTAACAAGTTGTTTTTGTTTGTGTTTGTGCAGAGACATAACCAAGAGGTTTCCTAATTTTGTGGCTGATCAGAAATGTGATTCTTGGAATTTTGAAGTGAAGAAAGACCAAAAGCTTGAAGCTTTAGACGTTTCGGAGTTTTTATCCAATCTTCTCCAAGTGTGATGTATGTAACGTACCAAATTAAACCAAAACCATAAGTGTCAAATCGAATTAAATCATAGCTTCAGTTTTTAGATAAATCGAAAGCAAACCGTTATTAGGGGTTGTCAATTCTTAATTTTGAATTTTAAAAATGAAAAGCAATCAATCCTCCACTCCACTAAATTTAGAAAAGAAAGCTGTTTACAGGGAAAACGGAAAATAAAAGGTAAGCCTTTCTCGCTCTCTCAATCGTCCATTTACAGTTTAGAATCAGAATTTTAGAATTTGGAAAACTTTTTGATCAAAGAAGAGTGTGAGAAGAATCAGAGAGTTGTTATGGAGAGAAGAAACATCCCGTTAAGCGATCCGCATCATTCCACCGCCGATCTTCTCTCTTGGTCTGAGATCCGTCGTCCTGACCACTCCTCCGCCGCTAATCGCTCTAACCAGGTTCGTTTTCCCGACGATAAATCACCGTTCATCCTGAGAATTCGGTTTCGAATTCCGTTCTGATTTTTCTCCATTTTTTCCAGCCGTCTGATGGAGTCACCGAGGCTCTTGATGGCTGTCGAGTCACCAACGAGGAAACCGAATCGCTTAACACCAAGTAACGACTATTCATCTCTTTCATGCGAATTTGAT
This sequence comes from Microthlaspi erraticum, assembly GCA_902728155.2. Lineage (NCBI taxonomy): Eukaryota > Viridiplantae > Streptophyta > Magnoliopsida > Brassicales > Brassicaceae > Microthlaspi > Microthlaspi erraticum. Next base: position 227,623 of record CACVBM020000488.1, on the reverse strand, counting down.
TTCAGCATTTTCTCTTGATTTACTGATTAGGAAGAAGCAATTTTACTGGCGAAATGTTTCTCTTTAGTGTATATCTGTTCATCTGAAACTCAATTTACCTGATGATTTAGGGTTTTTTCGTCTGATTATTTTGATATCTGCTTGTGAAATGTGATACTATTAGCCAAAATAAGAAAGAAATTAGGTTATAATCTGCTTGTGAAATGTGATTTTCTTCACAAAATGATTTTTTTTTTTTTTTTTTTGAACAACTTCTTCACAAAATGATAAAAGTCCTTTTCTTCAGTGTTTCACACAGGAAGAATTGTTCAGGGCACAAGCTTAAAGAAATGAATGGGAGTGACTTGTTCTCTGATAATGGCATTGATGAACCTATTCACAAAACAATCAACCATTACCATCAAGATCAGGTACTTGTTTCATTCAGTAGATGATAAAACTGATAGTGATATTGATATTGATATCTCTGTAATGGTTACTGGTTTTGCAGAATAGCCAGATATCTTTCAGCGGCGAAGAGAATGCGACTCCTAAGAAACAAACCACTGTAACCGAAGCTGCGAAGCAAAAGGAGTTGAGCAGGACCGAAGAGAATGCGACTCCTAAGAAACAAACCTCTTTAACCGAGGCTGCGAAGCAGAAGGAGCTGAGCAGGACTGTTCAAACCGAAGCGGATTCGAAGAGCAAGAAGAAGCAGATGTCAAACTCCAAGATCAAATCAACCACTGGTCACGACATCTTTGCATCTCCTCTTCCTTCTGAAAGCCAGACTCCTCGCCGTTCCTTAGCTGCAACACAGCAAGAAGTCAAAGGAAACAAGAACGTGGAAGAATCTGCATCGAGGAGCTCGCGTGCATCTGCTAAAGCCTCTAATGTAAGTAGTAGCATTGTCTTTACATTGTGGGGATGCTAGAAAGAAACTGATGGTTTTATATGAACAGGGGCAAGGGCAAAATGAAGAACATGTGGTGAAGTCATCGAAGAAGTTACATAACCCGAGGATTCAGCAACTCACGAGCAATGGTATCTTCAAGTCTGATAAAATTCCTCCTGGCTATTCGGAGAAGATGCATAGCTCGGCTAAGTTGCGGGAAATGAGCGGACACAATATATTCGCTGACGGGAAGTCGGAGTACCGGGAATACTACGGCGGCACAAGGAGACCTCCCGGTGGCGAGAGCAGCATTTCACTGTCATAAAATCATAAAAATGAGTCTTATGTTTTGGCTCAGCCGTAGTTCTCAAGCACGCTTAGTTTGTCCAAGTTTAGGATTCTTAATGTCCAAGTTTGTCAATCTATAGTCTCGGATTCGTGTGTTTTCTTCTCTTTCTGTTCCTTTTTTCTATTCATTCATGTAGAGAGTGAATCCAAAAAAAAAATGATGTCTATTCAAGCAAGCGAGGTACGATGTTACAAAAGGGATACGACTCCACTGGGGATCGAACCCAGAGTCTCTGGTTTCGTAGACCAGCGCCTTATCCATTGGGCCATGGAGTCACTTTTGATTTACCTTATTAACTCACAGTAAACGACGTTAAGTTTTAAAATGATATTTTACTCTCACCTGGAGAAAAGGGTAAAATAGACATTTCAGAAGCCGTCCTTGTCGTCGTGCTTGGCGGTTTCTTCAACTTTCCAAAAATAGGAGCTTCTTCGTTCCAGCTTCTCTCTCTCTCAATCGAGTGCATTTGCATTTTTCCGAGAAAGCAAGAATACTAACTCTTGAAATCTGATTCCTATTTTTTTTTGCCGATCAAAGTTTTGTAAAGTAATTAAAGATCCTCTGAGTATCGAAAATGGCGTCGGTGTCACCATTAGCCAAGTATAAACTGGTGTTCTTAGGAGATCAATCAGTCGGAAAAACAAGCATCATCACACGTTTCATGTACGATAAGTTCGACACAACCTACCAGGTAATAATCAAATCAAAGTACACCGATCGTTAACTCTCTCTTCGATCTGTTTTCCACTGAATCTGAATCGTTCATTGTTTCCACTTTTGTTTCTGATCATCCAAGTCCACATTTTGAAAAGGCTCGGTTTTGTCTTCATTTTGCCACTTAATTCTCACGATCGTCAAACCAAATTAGTGTAGATACAAATTTTGAACGTAATATTCATCGAATTTCAGAACAAATCCACCAAAATTTACATTATTTGCTTAAAACATTGTTCGTTTTGTAGGCTACTATTGGAATTGATTTTTTATCCAAGACAATGTACCTCGAAGATCGAACTGTTCGTCTGCAGCTATGGTAAGAATTAGGAAATGTTGTTTTCCTTCATCTTCAAATTGCTTATTTAGCTGTAAAACTCTGCTTTTTTCTTGGCTTTCTTTTCATTGTAGGGATACAGCTGGACAAGAAAGATTCAGGAGTTTAATCCCAAGTTACATAAGAGACTCTTCTGTTGCTGTAGTTGTTTACGACGTAGCCAATAGGCTTTCATTTCTCAACACATCCAAATGGATCGAAGAAGTCCGTACTGAAAGAGCCGGTGATGTTATCATTGTTCTTGTCGGAAACAAGACAGATCTTGTCGAAAAAAGGTAACATATATATTATTTTTCTTTCTTTTGTGCTTACTATAAGAATTGTCTTTGTAAAAATATGTTCTTGTGAAAACTTGCTTAGGCAAGTCTCGATTGAGGAAGGAGAGAGCAAAGGTCGTGAGTACGGAGTCATGTTCATTGAGACGAGTGCGAAAGCAGGATTTAACATTAAGCCATTGTTTCGCAAAATCGCTGCGGCGTTACCGGGGATGGAATCATATTCAAACACGAAAACTGACGATATGGTTGATGTAAACCTGAAAACGACTTCGAATTCATCTCAAGGTGATCAACAAGGAGGAGGTTGTTCGTGTTGATGATTCTAAAGAAAGAAAGAAAGATGAGTCTTTCATACGAACAAGAACCTTAGATAGTTCGGATTTAGATCATACAAATAAGTTAGTTTTCTACTGTTTCGACAAATCTTATTTGTGAATCCGAGTTGTTACCAAGACTCTACTTGTGAGTGTATTTTATTTACTGACAATGGTTGAAGCTACACGCAGTAGTAAGTTAGCAAGTATCAATAGAATAAAGATCACAGACCGAGATAATATACAACTTGGCCATATTCAAAATGACTGTACTTTAGTTTAGTTTGCATTTTGTAATAGCCCAAAAAAGACCCAAAAAATAATATTTCAATATGAAAAATCTTTGATCAGAAAAAAAGATGAAAATATATATGACATATGTACTGTTCTATGGTGTATGATCAAAATTGTGTAGTGTTAGGAAAATAAAAATAAACGAAAATACAGTATAGTGATAAAAATAAAAATAAAAAAGTTTCAACTAGTGGGCTTAATTTTGTCATTTTATTAACAACAGTGTTCTAAAAAATGGTTTAGGCGGTGTATTTATAAACCATAGCAATTACCTTTTCGGTGCCTAGATATTCATAGATCTTGTGGTTTTATCTACACTTTGATTTATTATTTGATATAATTCATTTTTTATGGATATGTTTAGCTAATATAAATATATTATACTTATATATATAGTTTAGTTTTAGTACTCTTCTAATTTTTGGAGTGTATTTTGAACTTAATATAATACTATAGTATTACATTATATATTTAAAATATGTATAATATATAGGTTTATTTAGTAAATTTCTAAATCGTCTAGAAATTACCTAGGCTCCGATTAGACGTTTTAGATACTAGGTCACCGCCAACTTAGCGCCGAAAGCTTTCTTGAACATTGATTGACAATAATTTTTTGTATCAAACTTTATTTTAAATTTGGTTCCAATTTATTTGGATTAATTCATGTGTGTTATTTAATCATAGGACATGTGTTAATTTAATCATAGGACATGAGCAAATTAATCATAGGACATGTGTTATACTTTAACCAAAAAAAGGACGTGTGTTATTATTTGGATAGAATTTTAATTTCTGAGTCATAAAAGTGTTTTATACATAAGAGAATACTTACTTTTGATTAATTTTCTTCTAAAAATGAGATTTAATTCGCTTAAATTAATTTACTATTTTATGGAAAATTTGTTAAAATGGTAAACATAAAGTAATTTTATGGGATACGTTTGGAAAAATGATAAATGTCATAAGCTTTGTTCTATTATAAATAAGATACAATCTCATGATTGAAACATCTTTCTCTCAATCCAACTTCAGTCAAACAAATTATAGGGTATTCTTATGGCTTATCCAACAGATAATCCACAGCACATCAGCTATTTCACAAACCAATGTGGTTATTGCAAGGGGAAGCTATACCCAAAGATTGATGCCATCTTCATGTATAAGTGCGTAACTTTTACTAAATCATTTGCTTTAGATATATCACCATAATTTATTTTAAAAGTGTGTTATTGTATCATAAAATATACAGAGATGCTCCTTTCTGTAAGGAAGAATGTCGGGAAAAACAGCTGAAGGCTGACGAAGAAAAGAGAAGAAACAACTGCTGAGAAAAGCTAAAGATAAACAATGGTGGTGGGATTTCTTATACAACATCCTCCTAGTAATATTATCTATCATTCAATAATTAGAGATGATAATAGTTTGTTAATATTTCGATGAACAAGAAATTCCATTGTAAAAACTTAGCACCAATTCTCTTAGATGTATTATAAGAAAAAAATATTTATATAAAACCGATTAAGTTTTTAGCCTTCTTGAAATGTGTATCAAAATTTTCTGCAGAAAAAAGACATACTCCTGTTTGTAGATTTTTTTTTAATAACTATTTTTTGGCTAAATAATAGTATTTTTTTTTAATATGTTGACTAGAAATTTCATTTCGGGTACAGGATCGATGAGATGGTCAAATAATTACGATATTGGATATGGTCAGGATAATTTAAGCATTAAAATCAATATCCAACTTTTACTAGATTGGGTAAATGTCATATCTAGATTCATGTATTTTGGACAGCTGTGTAGTAATTTTCAGTAATTTTAAATGGTTTTGAATAATTTTAAATTTTAATGATCCAAAATGTTAATTTGAGTATTCCGGATAAACTATCTGACTCATATCTTTATCAGCCAAAATAATTTTACCTTAACTAAAATAAGTATTTTCCAATAATTTTAGCCAAAACAAATCTGATAAATTAGGATTGGATAGAAATAAATAAATAAGTCTTTTGACTTAGTTCTAAATGCACGTCATTATCAACTGTTTTACCTTAAAGAGATAAAGTTAACATCTCGATTTTGACTACACAATAGAAAAAGAGAGAAAAAGATTGTTTTTTATAGCACTTAAAAAGAAAATGTCAAAAAGAAATGGAGATGCAGGGTATCGAACCCTGTACCTCTCGCATGCAAAGCGAGCGCTCTACCATTTGAGCTACATCCCCTTTTGTTTATAATAATGATTGAATGAGATTTAATCGTTAAAAAGATGTTTACTAATTAGTACTAGTAATTAATTATTTTGAGATAGAGTGAAGAAGAAAAGAAAAATGTTTTACTCAGATGGGTTTCAACAACTTATGTTGAGGCCTAATAACAGTCCATGAGTTCATTTCTTCTATGGGCTCTAAAATACTTGGGATGCCAAATCCGAAAATGGGATAATAATTTATAGGTTGCCGTTGCCTCAGATTATAATATGCAAAATGTGTTGGATTATTGCTAGATTTATGAATTTTTAATCCGTTTTGAAGAAATCGGTGTATCAGATTCCGTGTACATAGTTCACTGAATTAATTATTTTTATTTTCTGAAATATTAAAAGGTGATTAAGCAACTTTATTACAGGAACAGAATATAATGTCAACACGTGATAAAATAAACCAAATGATAATTTAATACATAAGCAAAAAAATCAGATTATTATATGATTAAATTAATGAATAAAAAGGCAGAGTCGAGGAACTTGCGTCAGAAGAATTTGACTAGAAAGAAATTTCAATTACGACGGCCATTTGTTCATCGTACGGATTCTCTCTCTTTCTCTTTCTCTCTCACTACTCAGATGCTTCCTTCTTCGATTTTCTCTTCCACTTTCGATTTTGGTTTCCAGCTCTCTTTCGTTTCCTCTGTTTCTGTCTTAGTCGTTTACTAAAAGAAGAAGAAAGTCTTCACCTTTACTCTTAAAGTTCCAATTTTTTTTTTTTTAGTTATTGTCAGTGTTCATGTCTGCTTTGAAGCTCTGAGATCGAAAAAAGGAATCTATGGCGGAAGCAAGACGATTTAGCCCCAATAATGAATTAGGTGAAGTGAGATATATTTTTTATTATTATCTATTTGAGATATTTCTATTTTTTTGTTTGCTGAGTCAAATCTTTATCCGATTAAATCACCTTTTTTTCCTTTTTCGATCTGTTTGGTGTGAAAGGTAGATAAAAACTTGTAGATTTCACTTCCATGGTGTCACTCATAGTCATAGTTCTCAAATTTTCAATTTTTATGAAATGGGATACTATTCAAAAGGGCTAGAGTTGAGTGATGATTTGTTCTTGGGAGGATATTTTATCTGAATATTCATTTGTAAACCTTTCTTTTTATTTTACTTCTTGATTTAGTAATTTAAGTTCATCATCACTTACTTAGGCTGCTTATAACACTTTAACTTGAAAACGAATCTAGTATAAATCTGGCTTTAGTTTTAGTCTTGATCATAATTTAAGTGGGCTTTACTTTTATTTGTTTACTCTTATCTCTATCTACAGTAAAATTTATGATTGTGTATAGGCTAGAAAAAAGCTTGGAACTAACATTATCTTTGATTACATAACAAACCAAAATCATTCCACTACAAAAGAAATGGTCTTTTGCAACATTTAGCTATTTGTGTCACTAGAGTTATTTAAGTATTTAGGGATGGTATCTTAATTTTTAATCATTTTGTGAGTGCACAGATGTTGCCCAAATACTATCAGAAGCAAGAAATCGATGGCTACGTCCTCCTGAAATCTGTGAAATTTTACAGAACTACCAAAAATTTCAAATTTCTACCGAGCCACCTACTACACCATCAAGTAAGATTCAGTGCAGAACCCAAATGAAACTCAAAAGAGTTCTAAGAGTGTTGTTGTTGCTGAATTCTTGACTCATTTTCAGGTGGATCTGTTTTTCTGTTTGATCGGAAGGTGCTCAGATACTTCAGGAAGGATGGTCACAATTGGAGGAAGAAAAGAGATGGAAAGACAGTTAAAGAAGCTCATGAGAGGCTAAAGGTAAAAAACAAAACATTCTTCTTCTTTTTTTTTTTTGATATCTCCAAGATGTTGGTAGGTGTCTATTATGGATTTCTCTTGCTTATGAATATTCGTTGCAGGCGGGAAGCGTTGATGTTCTACATTGTTACTATGCTCATGGACAAGACAATGAAAATTTTCAAAGACGCAGTTATTGGATGCTTCAGGAGTAAGCTTATTATAACATTATATAACTCCAATAGCATTTGCCTGTGAACAAAATTATTATGATAGATTCCCTCTCTCTCTCTCTCCTCTTGTTTGCTAGCTATATTACAGAAAGGCTAAAATGTCTTTTTGTTGGTTACTAATGCAGAGAGCTTGCCCACATAGTTTTTGTCCATTATCTGGAAGTTAAGGTTTGACCCCACCCTGTTATTAGCTCATTTGTCTGTCTGTTTTTTTCTTATTATCGGAAGTTGACATTTTAAGAGTGAAATTTTGTAAATGAATCACAGGGTAGTAGGGTTTCTACTTCTTATAACCGGATGCAACGGAGTGAAGATGCTGTTCGGTCTCCTCAAGAAACTGGGGATGTCTTGACCAGTGAACGTGATGGTTATGCTTCTAGCAGCATTAATCAGTATGATCACAGCAACCATTCCCAGGCTACTGACTCAGCAAGTGTCAACGGTGTTCACACTCCAGAACTTGAAGATGCTGAATCAGGTGCTTCTTCTTTCTTACATGATGTTAGAGCTACACATTGAGGATCCCTTGATTTAACAGTCTCTTATCTTATGCATATTACATACATTCATTCTGCAGCATACAATCAGCATCCATATTCACATCAAGGACTACATCAGCCTGCAACTGAAGGAGTCCTTACTGGTTTTGATCCTTACTATCAAATGTCGTTGACGCGTAAGTTCTTGGTGATCTGGTTTTATCTTCTTTTTATCTTTCCAGTAGAAGCATAAGTTCTAGTGAAAATAGTCTGATACCTATTTTTTAAACAGCCAGGGATAGTTATCAGAAAGAGCTCCGCACAATCCCTGTAACAGACTCTTCTATTATGGTAGACAAAAGCAGAAACATCAATGGTCCTGTAGTAACAAATGGGTTAAGAAGCAAAAGATCCATTGATTCCCAAACTTGGGAAGAGATTTTAGGAAACTGTGGTTCTGCAGCTGAAGGCTTACCTTTGCAGCCTAACAGTGAGCATGAAGTGTTGGACCAAATACTCCAAAGCTGCTCTTTTACTATGCAAGATTTTGCCAGTCTACAAGAATCCATGGTCAAAAGCCAGGTATACATTGCTCTTTCTGCATTACTCTTGCTCAATTTTAGTGCTGAATATTCTAAAAATTTATGCATTGAGTATCTGAATTCTTTTTTCCTTCTCAAACGTTGACAGAATCAGGAGTTAAACTCAGGACTTATATCTGATCGTACCGCTTGGTTCCAAGGACAAGGTTTACACTGCACTTAGCTTGTTTCACCAAAAGGTTGTAGTTTACATGTCCTTAAAAGCTCACCTCCAGTTTTTTTTTTTTCTTTTATGAACTGCAGATACAGAGCTAAATGCTATAAGCAATTTAGCTTCAAATGAAAAAGCTCCATACCTATCTACAATGAAACAGCATCTGTTAGACGGGGCATTGGGCGAAGAAGGTTTGAAAAAGATGGACAGTTTCAATCGCTGGATGAGCAAAGAACTTGGGGACGTTGGTGTTATTGCTGATGCAAACGAGTCATTTGCTCAGTCGAGTTCGAGAAACTACTGGGAAGAAGTTGAGAGTGAGGATGGGTCCAATGTTCACAACTCGAGGAGAGACTTGGATGGATATGTTATGAGTCCTTCGCTATCAAAGGAACAGCTCTTTAGCATCATTGACTTTGCTCCAAGCTGGACTTATGTGGGTTGTGAAGTTAATGTTCTTGTCACTGGAAAATTCTTAAAGAGTCGAGAGGAGGCTGAAACTGGCGAGTGGTCTTGCATGTTTGGGCAAACAGAAGTTCCAGCAGAAGTTATAGCTCATGGTGTTCTCCAATGTGTTGCTCCTATGCATGAGGCTGGAAGAGTTCCCTTTTATGTGACATGTTCCAACAGATTAGCATGCAGTGAAGTGCGTGAATTCGAGTTCAAGAATGTGGAGTCTCAAGTTTTTGGTGGAGAGACAGACGAATCTACTGCTTGCAACACTATTGAAAGTCTTGAGGCAAGATTTGTTAAACTTTTGTGCTCAAAATCTGATTCACCGAGCTCTTCTCTTTCCGGGAATGACAGTGATTTGTCCCAACTGAGCGAGAAGATTAGTTTACTGCTCTTTGAGAACGACGACCAGTTGGATCAGATGCTCATGAATGAAATCTCCCAAGAGAACATGAAGAACAACCTTTTGCAGGAAGCTCTGAAAGAAAGCTTACACTCATGGCTTTTACAAAAGATAGCAGAAGGTGGCAAAGGTCCAAATGTGTTGGATGAAGGTGGCCAAGGTATATTACACTTTGCAGCTGCTCTTGGTTACAACTGGGCCTTAGAGCCAACTATAGTCGCTGGTGTAAGCGTTGATTTCCGTGATGTAAATGGTTGGACTGCACTTCATTGGGCAGCTTTCTTTGGCAGGTGAGTGAGTCACTTAAAGATTTCACTACTTTTAAACTTATTTTCTTGTTTGATTTTGGCATCTGAGACAACGTTGTTTGTATGTTCAGGGAGCTGGTAATTGGTTCTCTCATAGCTCTTGGTGCTGCTCCTGGAACATTGACTGATCCCAATCCAGATTTCCCATCAGGAAGCACACCTTCTGATCTAGCCTATGCTAATGGTTACAAAGGAATTGCTGGTTACCTCTCAGAGTATGCCTTAAGAGCACATGTTTCTCTGCTCAGTATAAACGATAAAAACGCAGAAACATCTCTAGCAGCGGTTGAGACAGCTCCAAGCCAGTCCAGCTCGTCTTTAACAGACTCGTTAACTGCTGTACGTAACGCTACTCAAGCAGCAGCCAGGATTCAACAGGTCTTCAGGGCTCAGTCTTTCCAGAAGAAGCAAATAAAAGAAATGGGAAATAGAAAGTTTGGCATGTCAGAAGAGAGAGCTCTCTCAATGCTTGCTCCTAAGACGCATAAACAAGGACGTGGAGCGCATAGTGATGATTCCGTGCAAGCTGCTGCTATCAGGATACAGAACAAGTTCCGAGGTTACAAAGGCAGAAAAGATTACTTGATTACTAGACAAAGGATCATTAAAATACAGGTACATGACCAATGTTCTTGATTTGTTTTGGTTTAATACTGAAATGCTAAAGGTATTTGACTGGTAAACGTGCAGGCTCATGTAAGAGGTTATCAAGTTAGAAAGAACTACAGGAAGATCATTTGGTCAGTGGGGATATTAGAGAAGGTGATACTGCGTTGGAGACGGAAAGGAGCTGGCTTAAGAGGGTTTAAATCAGAAGCACTTGTTGATAAAATGAAAGATGGAACAGAGAAAGAAGAAGATGACGATTTCTTCAAACAAGGTAGGAAGCAAACAGAGGAACGGCTGCAAAAGGCTCTTGCAAGAGTTAAGTCAATGGTTCAATATCCTGAAGCTAGAGATCAGTACCGTAGATTACTAAATGTGGTAAACGATATTCAAGAAAGCAAGGTAAATTTTCTAATAAACTATACCTCATCATTGGTCTTTTGGTTTTTGAGGTTGATCTTGTGTAATGAAGGTTATATCTTTGGTTTAGGTTGAAAAGGCTCTTGAAAACTCAGAAGGAGCAGCATGTTTTGATGATGATCTGATTGATATTGAAGCATTGTTGGAAGATGATGATGACACATTGATGTTGCCCATGTCCTCAACTATGTGGAACATTTAGAAACCACTCTCAAGCCTTATGTGAGAGATATTGTCACAGTTATTGACTCAATTAAACTTGTAAATTCTTATGTAATCACTCCTCTCATATTCTGTAACTGCATTCATTATCACTCTAATTTAAAACATGTATTTGATAAATTAACAACCAAATAGTAACCTTCATTGATCATTAAAGCTGTACATAGACTTGTTTCCATTAGTATACAAACTTTCAGTTTTGTGTTTTTGGCGTTAAAAGAAATTGACTTTTTCTTTTCAAAGTCACAAAATAGCATTGGAAGAGAGAAAGAGAGTTATGTTGATGTCAAATGACTAAAAAAGGGCATTTTCTCTACCTTGTTCCGAGGCTCTCATAGAACAAGATGTAGCCATGATCAGTGTTGCTGGAGTACTCTTGCGATGAACCGAAGAACGTTTGAACAGCAGACTCTTCGATCATCTCAACATTCTCATCGTCGAAGAAGAGCCAATGGTTATGAGACTTCACCAGGCTAACGTAGTGACCATGGTTAGGACCGCTTCCGACATGGACCACGACTGCAAAGAGAGAGTACTCAATGTCCACGTACTCTTCCACTGTGTTGCTGAGTTTCAGTTCGAGAGGGAAGACGACTCTGTAAGATAGCTTCTTGTAGCGGCCCAACTGTTCAATGTATTTGAACCGTTTCAGATGTATGACTAAGATGTGTGGCGGTTTCTTGATCTTCATCCTCTTCTGCGCTTCTTGTAAACTGCACCAAATAAGCATTCTATTATTTGAGCATGAAACCGAGAACATTTAAATTCGAGCTCAAGGATCGAGGAAAATGAGACTGTGGATTACGGAACAGAGTTTTTACCTGCAGCACTGGTCACAGAAGAATTTGTCTTCGGCGTTTAGAGTCTCTGTGGAGCTGAAGTTTTTCAAACAGCTAGTTATTGAACTGTTCTGTTCAATATCAAGGCTTAGGTCTAGGAAAGTTTCGTCCCTTGCTGTTACTGTCTCACACCGCAGACACCTTGTCTCGTTGGTAAGTATACCCTGTATTGAGTTTCCCACATGCTAAATCACTTGAGATGAATGAAAACCTTTGTACTATGCAATATATACCCTGAAATGTTCTATGGCCAAATATGTTTTTCGCATCTATATCTATATGAAGCCAAATATGCACTGAGCCTATCTTAGAGGAAGAGATGGGGCATATTTTAGACAGCGCCTTACCTGGAAAATCTTGTGCACCCATGTAACAATAGGCTCTTTATGCACACCATTTGCCTGAGGAACTTTTGGTCCATTAGCAATCTTTCCAGGAGATGATGAAATTTCATTGTCCGGTTTTGTAGCGTGAGCCTCTTTCTCTAAGATGTCAACAACTTCATTTAGCAAATAATTGAGGAACTCATGTGCATCCTACATGAGAAGAGTACCACAATTAATCAAACCAACTTTGTTCACAGAGATATAATGCTTCCCTCACATTTTCACTATCCTCGTTATATAACGGATGTTAACAAGAGTACCTGATGCATATAACTCCGGAAAAGCTCATTTTGTTTCTTCAACCTCTGTACAAAGCGCCTCGGAGCAATAACTCCTGTTTTCTTCTTCTGGGAACTTATCTATGGGAAAAGGTGCAATACAATTATCAGACTAATGGCGACACTTTTGAAGAAATGAACACTGCCATGATTATCAAGCAGTTGATGAAAAATCAAAAGCTACATGAAGCAAACACGTCTATACATCTACAATGCCATACGTTTAACACTAGCAAAACACAAGTCGAAATAGAATGAAGAAGCGATTGCTAGACCAGAAATGTGATGTGCTATAAATAAAAGAATCATGCTTTAAACATCATAATCACCTGAGAAAACAAGTCTGCCAAGCAAGTCAAGAGATTCTCCTCAGCATCAGCTACAGTCTTATTATTTGCACAGTACTCGAGCAATTGTTCACGAAAGGGAGCACAGAAATAAAGGGCCTGCACAAGAGAAAAGTTCATACATCATAAAACAGTAGTCGAGAACAGTGATACACATACCTCTTTCTGCTTACTTAAAAACTGAAACTTTTTTTTGTCAATGAATCCAAAATTCAATAAGATCAAAATGCTCAGGCCAAGTATTGAATTTTTAAGCTTTCACTCATTTTTAATTTGAAGAATGTGAAATTTCCGAGTACTCAGAAACCTCACTGTAACGCATATCAACCAAATTTATCATATACATGGTCTAATCCAATGTAATTCGTAAGGAAATTGTCATCCGATTTTCGAATAGTAATCAGAAATTCCAAAATCGAAAGCAAAACGAGTCGTACACATAAAACTCGAGACAGAGACTCCAAATCTAGAAGAGGTTGAACACACACAAATGAGAATTCAAGAGAGAGAGAGAGGACGAGACCTGCAAAACACTGTTACAATAGCAAGTGTTGCCGAAATTTTCGAATCCGAAGTATCGTTCACCCTCCGGGAACTGGTCGCCGAGAGCTTTCTCGAGTTTGGAGCCGGCGGCGCCCATTACACCGCGATTTCGTCTCTGGCTCGTACGATTCGACTCGGAGAATCCACAGGGAATGTGAGTCAATCAATGAAGGGATTCGCTCGGAGAGAATTTCAGATTTTGAAATGAAAGTGCGAAGAGGATCGAAATAGAAAATTCTTTATTTTCTCTGTTCCACGCGAATAAATGAAAAAAAAAAAAAAGTCTTCGATTTTTAAAAGGAAAGATAATCAATTAACATTAATTATATGCCAATAAAAACACAATTAATTTGATTATGAAAATGGATTAGACTGAAGTACGTGGAAACTTATCCTCAAGATTATCCAGATTAATGATATCTTTGTTCCTGCTCATTTTCTTCCTAAACTATTTTCAAATAAATAAAAAATTTGGTTTTCAAGAATTTTTTATCAAAGAAATTGGCAGATATTTTAAGTTCAAAAATTTCGATCATGGCACATTGCTTGTGTAAAACATAATAGTTTCATTTCGCTCAAATTAATGATAGTTACGCATATATTAATCAGAAAAATATATGCTAGATAAGTAGATAGGTAATGCCAAGTCTTAAAATTGACTAGACTAACCTTAATCATCTTCTTATTTTTCTCCTTTTTAGAATAATTTTTTTGTCTTCAGGCATTTTGGATTGTAATGTTATGGATTAAATAATCTTTTCTTAATTCAGTTACAAGGATTTTTTTAAAAGGTGGCATAATGTCACTTATTCTTTGGCTGTGTCTGTTCTGCACATGAAATAAAATAGTAGTAGGGTTGATGTGAACATATTTCATATTATCGAGGACAATATTGCAATATTCTGCTTTTCCTTTTGACATGATATTTTTTTGTTGATAAAGGATTTTAATATTTACATGTTATTTGTGTCCATCATCATATATTAGAGTGAGATCGATCAATTCGTGTCTGTGTATACGCCATGGATTTAATTGGTTAAAAGATCTCACTAGCTAGCTATGATGAGTCCATGACGATGGCTTAGAGAAGATTAATACTATTCTACTTTCAATCTGCAAATGGTCTTTAACTTTCTAGAGAGGAATCACGAGAATGTAGTTCTTTTTATTGTTCATATTTGTTTCGTACGTTCAAAGTATTTAACATAGTAGAAATTTTAAATTCAAATTCAACGGTTTGATTAGTAAACATTTCACGTGACCTTTTCGTGTTGAATCTCAGTGGAGAAACCAAAGAAATTGCACGTAACATCCGTACATGCCTCTCTATATATAACGTTATTAGCCACACGTACTCATCAAAGAAGAAGAAGCAAGAACTCAAAAGATTCCAAGAAAAGTACATTTTACAATCATTTTATCATAATTTCATGATGGTTTCGATGGAGGCATTAGCAATGGCAGGATCGGATTATCAAGAATGGGGACTTAGTATTGATGAATGGGGGCTTCAAGAATCTGTCGTTCCACCTCATTTGCTTGCAGATGATTTTCAAGAAGAAGATCATCCAGAAGATGATGATCGAGTTCCCGATGGTGTAGCGGTTATACCGGATGTTACATGTGACATTCTAGCTTCGCTTGGGAAATTTATTGAACAATCTATGTCACATATCGTCGTTGTTCACCTAAAGCATCTTAAGTTCCTCAGACTTCTTGAGAACTTTTTGTTCAGCCATGTTTTTGAGTTTCTTTTGTAATCGTTTTAGGAGGTTTTTATGTTTCATATAAGAAGAGTAATGTAATGTAAGTAGTTTTATTCAACTTTACTCGATTCAAATAAATCTAACACACATGAATTTTTAATTCGGGTAATTTGGAATCTTTTGAGTTATTTAGTTCAAGCTTAATTCTTTCTCCAAGAGCACAAAAAGAAGAAAGTCTAATAGCTGAAACATCGAGTTTAGTACTCGTTACATATTTCAAACGAGAGCAAGAAGAAGAAAAAAAATTACGTGATGTGTCCTACAAATTCACGAGATTCTCGACTTTGGTATTATTAAGAACACACCATGACGTTTGCATCAATACGTAATATCTTACACGTATGAATTGGTTCAAAACCTGCTACGTCGAATATTGTTTTTCTATCGGTTTTCAACATACACTATACAAGAAAAAGACCAATGTCCAACGAGGATCCGCAAGAAATGGATCATAGAAATTCAACCAAAAAAGTGTTTACCTGAAATCTCTCTATGGGCTTCTATCAATTATAGGATATTTTCGATGGATTTTGAATTGATGTTATGTTTGATTAGCCTAATCAGAAATATGTTAAAAATTATCGACCAGTTGTTGACAGGCTCTTTTTTTTTATTTCCAACAAATTTTCGATAGATAATTGTTAAAATTTTAGAAAAGTAATGGATGCAAGAAAATAAAGTACAGATTCTATATATATATATATATAAAAATTTTTTAGAAAAAAGCATCCTTATATATTCAATAATTTTCCTTCTTCTCACATTTGCAAGTTGCAGTCTGTCCTATATGCTTTTACTCTGTTTTTTTTTGGTGTAACATCGGGAGCTAGCTCCCAGAAGCTTATTCAAACAAGAAAAGGTACTACAAACGAACTTGCCGTGGACGTGAGTCGCCACACTCATCATCCCACAACACACTTAACAGAACCGAAGAAACAAAATCAAAAACATGAAGCCCTCTGTTAAAGGTTTGAAATAGTACGTTATTTTTTATAGAAAGTTATTCACTAGAACCTTTTCTGTTTAACAACTAAAGCCACTTAGTAGCCGACAAAAAAAAAACACTTATTATTAGCGTAAACAAAAACAAGACGTACGAAACAAAAAATTGGCTGTCACTGAGTTTTGAGACTAAGTAATTTTAGGAAAGGTAAACTTAATTAATGCTAAAATTTGTTTTTGCACAAAAGCCGCTTTATCAGTCTATTGTTAAACTTCTAAAGGTTTACTTTCTTTTTAATTATGTTTTTGTTAAATTCTCATGGTGGACAAAACAAACAAAAAATAATTATATATACTTCGATATAATATGCTGCACATATTATTTTCATGTGAAAACGTTTCATTGATTGATATGAAATGTGTCGTGTTGAAATCTAGTTTTCCGCAACCTCATTAAAAGTTTCAAGACTTGGCTCAGCAGCAACAGAAAGTTTGGAGTTCTTTAGAACGCTACGTACAGAATGAAAGTTCAAAGTCCAGAACCACATAGAAAAAGTTTAATGCTTCTATCCATACGAATTTTGAACTCCGCGATTAGCCTAGATCAAAATCGCATTTCATCCATCTTAACCAAAGCAATTTGGCCATGCATAGTGAAACTGAAGCAAATTGCAATACAATAAGGAATGCTGAAATTTTAACAGGTGGGCTTTGGTAGCTGGAGCACGTTTACTTCATGCTTAGTACGCACATATAGTGACAATTGTATCCAAATATCTACTAATGGTTGCTGCCTAATCTATTATTAACAATCTCATGACATACAGTACCTTTAATAGCTGCCATCAGCTAACCCATATATTTACTTAAAGAATACTACAATCTACGCTTTATACAATCAATGCACTTTTTTTTTATCAAACTCTAATATCGCATCCATGATTTACGCTATATATTACAAAGTGACATTCCGAATCTGAAAAGAGTTTAGAATATGTAAAGTTGGTCGTCGTTGGTTTATAGAAAGCTGTTTAGTATATGATTTGATACAAAATTGACTATCAACCATGTCGTGATCATTTGTGTAAAATGTGTTGTTTTTGCATATTGCTGATATTTGTTTGTTTTTTTGCGTCGAATTCAGAAGATTAACTGATTAAGGTTGTGAGGTAGACCCAAAACAGCACCTAATTAAGAAACCTGCTTTTTATGATTGTCTTCTTTTATTGGTTGATATCTTTGTCTATTTTTTCATATTGGTAAACAGTTAGATCAGAGAAATAACAAATTTATTAAAAATCTTCTTTGGTAAAGAATCAATTTAAAACTGAAAGGCAACGCAAAATCATGGCAACTGGACGACAAATGTTTCAATTCCATATTTATAAAGAAAGAGAGAAAAATATAGTGCAACTAGTTCCCTTATCGGAGAAAACAAAATTCTCAAAATCATTCACCTTTTGTCCATAACACGAAACTGCCAGGTAACGCCACCAAGGCGAGCATGTGGCAGACCTCAGTCTACTCTTACATCTTTTTCTTGTAATTGTACCCTTTCGTTTTTGTTTATCAAAAGGGTTCTTTGTGATAAATCCAACCGTTATTAAGAACAAAAGAAGGAAAGAAAAATCGGATTCGATCCTTCTCTCGAACAACTAAACTATGTGTGGGTCACTTCGTATAATCCTGTATTGGATACAAGTTTTCTTTTTATTTGATAGACTAAAACCTTATTTGCAGTAAATTATCATTTAGTGGCTTTAGATCACGTGCCGTACCTTAGAAGGTTGGTAGGTAAAAATCTAAAGTAGCCATATTGTTTAATGATTACATTAGCCATTAAATCTCGTTTTGCTGATCAGGGCAGTTTAGCACATTGTTTTCAGTTGAAATATCTTAGTCTTGCCATACAAAAATTTTGAATACAATAATGGATATAGTTTGCGGCTCCAAAGGTCAGACGAAATTAAAAAAACTAAAACAAAATTAATCATTTCGTCTAGGCTAGCTTTTTATAGTTAAAGATCGTCTAAGCTAGCTAACCATAAGGCCATAACATCATCCCTAATTGTAATGGAACCTTGCCTTTTTTTTTTTTTTAGTCGAACATAAATTCTCCCAAATTAATTGCTTTTCTTGATTAAACATACACTCACCAAATATTTTGCTTTTCTTAAGTAAACATAAACTCACCAAATAATGTTGTTTTCTTAGTTAAACACGCACTGGCCAATTATTTAGGTATGTACGTATGGACCGGTATCTGAATATCTGTACTCGTTGTCGCGCGGGTATTAGTCTCTCAGTTATCTATACTCGCCCTATAACCTATTATTCATCCGTTGGTAAATGGTGTTCAAATCTATAGCTATGTCATGAACAATATATTTTTTTAGGCATCAATATATTCAGTTATTCACACACGTATATTACGATTATCACCACTGGCGGATCAAGAAATTATTTTCACCTAAGGCATAAATTATTTTCATCTTATAGGAATTACACTAAATTTTAAAATGTCATGGGGCAAGTTAGCAACTGCCCCTCCCTTTCCCATGTAGCTCCACACTATTTATTAAAAAAAGATCGGACTCAACTCGATCTATGCACCACGTGAAGCTCACGTTTCTCTTTTGTATGTATGATGTATGTTACCGTTGCCAATCTTTTACCTCTTGTATATTTACCAAAAAAAAAACAACTTTTGTCGGAAATCGGAATCGTCTTCGCGTAAAATTACTAAAACTCCAAAAACGGCGTGGTAGCTAATATGCACGTGTATGGGGCCACCAGCATAATTGACCTTGGCATTAGTTCGTAACTTCCTTCATTCTCCAACGACCAAGATCATCAATTCCACGAGGCATTTTGGCAGGTGAAACTCAACTATACCAATATTTTTCATTATAGATTACACTTGTCTATCTACAAAAAGTTGAAGAAGACATATACATAAACTGTTGTACTTCACAAAAAAAGACGTCTACCATTTTGATATTGAATGTGGCATATCTATATCTATTAATTATAGACGATAACATAATTTGTGGAGACATAAAAATAGACCTAACCAAATATACTAATTACTATGTGACGTAATCTAATTAGGGTTAGTTCAATCAGTTGAAAACTATTTGGTTAGATAATATGAGGTGAACTATAATTTTGTATATTTTTTCAGTAGGATGCACTATTTAAGTTTCAATATATATGCACGGTAACGTAGCAACAATATTCGTATATATATTATCAAGAGCTAATATGAAATCTCAAAATAGTAAGACATGATAAATTTACCCCAAATAGTGCATGTTGAATAACCATCGGTCCGTAGAAAATTCTGTTTTTGCAGGATTGCTAGTGCATGTATGCATATATAAAACGAGGATTCTTGGCAGGTCACCAACAAAATGATTTTTAAATGTATTAATCTATCTATCTGTTACAATAATATTATTATTTTCCTAATTACATTTTTTGCTTGGATGTTAGTCGTACAAATTTCAATATGGATGACACTCATCACTAGCTAGAGAGAGAGACCAAGTCGGTCCAACACAATACCTTCCACACTGCTTCCTCCCCGCCACATATAGAGGGTTATTACCGTCATTTCATATTGACCTACCTGTTACAGTGTTACATTATAAATAACAAGGTGGAAGAAAGATCCATGCAGAGACAATTAGAATCACACAACACATTGTTTCTTCTTCTTCTTCTTTTTCTTCTCTTACAAATGGAGGTTTTAGCTTCAAACTCCTCGGATCTCACGACCAAGTCTAGCCCCCAAACGTTGCCGTTTAGCAACATGTATCTCCTCACGACACTCCAAGCTCTTGTGGTCATTTCCCTCTTGCTGATATACAAGAAAGTAAAGTCATCTTCACAAAGCAAGAAACTGCGACCTCTCCCGCCGGGTCCCACCGGTTTTCCGATCGTCGGAATGATTCCGGCCATGCTTAAAAACCGTCCGGTTTTCCGGTGGCTTCACAGCCTCTTGAAAGAGCTTAACACGGAGATAGCTTGTGTGCGTCTAGGAAACACTCACGTGATCCCCGTGACGTGTCCTAAGATCGCACGTGAGATTTTCAAGCAACAAGACGCACTCTTTGCGTCAAGACCACTCACTTATGCTCAAAAGATCCTCTCCAACGGCTACAAGACCTGCGTGATCACACCGTTCGGCGAACAGTTCAAGAAGATGAGGAAAGTGATCATGACGGAGATTGTTTGTCCGGCGAGACACCGATGGCTACACGACAACAGAGCCGAGGAAACCGATCACTTGACCGCTTGGCTTTACAACATGGTGAAAAACTCTGAACCGGTCGATCTCCGGTTTGTTACAAGGCATTACTGTGGAAATGCGATTAAGAGACTTATGTTCGGGTCGAGAACATTCTCGGAGAAAACCGAAAACGATGGTGGACCGACATTGGAAGATATCGAGCATATGGATGGTATGTTCGATGGGTTAGGGTTTACATTTGCGTTTTGCATATCGGATTATCTACCGATGCTTACGGGGTTGGATCTAAACGGACATGAGAAGATCATGAGAGAAGCTAGTGCGATCATGGATAAATATCACGATCCTATTATTGATATGAGGATTAAGATGTGGAGAGAAGGTAAAAGAACTCAGATTGAAGATTTTCTTGACATTTTCATCTCTATCAAGGACGAAGATGGCCAGCCTTTGCTTACCGCTGATGAAATCAAACCAACAATTAAGGTAATTAATAATCTAACCTTTTTACATTTTTCGTAAGAATTAGAAAATTAAACCAACTATTGTTTATTAGTATGTAACAATATCTACTATATATTTCTTAAAATATAGTTTAACATATCTGTGAGTTGAAGTAGTGGATGTCAAAAAAAAAGTTTTTTTACTCCTTTTGTTGACAACAAATAAAAAGGACAAAAAAAACTAAGTATACTTGCCACCTTTTGGAGGAGAAAACCAAAAAAAGGCAAAACACCCAAAAAATCCATATTAAGAAAAAAATTTGTTACCAGACACACAAAACAAACAAAAAACAAATTATGTTTAGCATAAAGTTAAATATTCATGTTGACGCGTGAGTTCATGCATGGAAAAGTATGAAACTAATAATAATCATTTATTTATTTTATTTTTATAGGAACTTGTAATGGCGGCGCCTGACAACCCATCAAACGCCGTGGAATGGGCCATGGCGGAGATGATTAACAAACCGGAGATTCTCCACAAAGCAATGGAAGAGATCGAAAGAGTCGTCGGTAAACAAAGACTTGTTCAAGAATCCGACATACCAAAGCTTAACTATCTCAAAGCTATTATCCGAGAAGCTTTCCGTCTTCATCCCGTCGCCGCCTTTAATCTCCCACACGTTGCACTCTCCGATACAACCGTCGCAGGTTACCATATCCCTAAAGGAAGTCAAGTTTTACTTAGCCGTTACGGTCTTGGTCGTAACCCTAAGGTTTGGTCTGATCCTCTTAGCTTTAAACCGGAGAGACATCTCAACGAGTGTTTGGAAGTGACTTTAACCGAGAACGATCTCCGGTTTATCTCGTTTAGTACCGGGAAAAGAGGATGTGCTGCTCCGGCGTTAGGGACGGCGATAACCGTCATGATGCTAGCTAGGCTTTTGCAAGGGTTTGACTGGAAACTAGCTGGAGGTCAGACACGTGTTGAGTTGATGGAATCGAGTCATGATATGTTTCTTGCAAAGCCTTTAGTTGTGGTCGGAGAATTGAGATTGTCGGAGGATCTTTACCCGAGGGTAAATTGAGGCGGCGGTGACGTACGGCGAGGATATTCATATGTGGATATTATATGAATAATTTATATTTATCTATATAAGTGTATAACCAAAAGTTTGGTCAATCATGAACCAAAGTTTGTTTGGTTTTGGTTTTTCTTGGAAACACTTGAAGTGTGTTTCCTTCTGCTTTTTACGTTTGTTTCTGTTATAAATTTTGGTTTTGCATTGATAATCAATAAGAAGGTACTCACATCGAGTATCTCTTTGTTTCGGTTTGCACTCTGTATTTCTTCTATTCATATGGCCCATTTGGAAACCCATTTCAATGAACCCTGTCATGTAGTCGCAAAGACACCTAAGGCAAAGGTACTGGCCCAAAAGTCATTAATGGTTTAGTATTTAGATAAGTGCACCGGAGAGTTTTTCATAGTCTCTCAAGCCCAAAAGAAAAGAAATAAAACAAATAAATACCCACATGACATTAAAGCAGCCCAGATCCGTCTGTGTGGAGAGACTGTAGAGACTCATGTGCATAAGATTTCTACAGGTGTCACTATGTGATTCATCACCTTTTTTTTCTGAAAATCATTTTTCTTTATTTCAAGAATCATTTGTTTATTATTGTTAAAGAAACTCATGTGAAACTTACCATTGCACATGCTCTTAGAGCAAGTGCAACGCACATGTTTGCATCGGTGCTTTAGCCCAAAAATAAAGAAAAATTGCAAAACAATTCACATGTGGCGGGCCCAATTTAAACAATCGTCTCTCCAGGAAGCAGTCCAGAACCGGTTGCTGCGGCCACGTGTCAGCTGCAGAAGGAGTCGCGTCGTGGAAAAATTTGGTGTCTCGAATTTTTTTTTTGTTTTTTCATTTCAGTTGCCTCCTCGCTTTCTCCGTCTCTCACACCGATCTGAAAATCGGCGACACGAAAATTCTGTCTCCGATACCCGTTTATGCTCTGTTCTTCCTCTCCTTCGTCCATTTCTTCTTCTCCTTCGTCAATTTCTTCTTGTCCTCTGTTCTTCTTCATCTTCTTCGTCGTCTCGCATATTGTTTTTCCGTGTTCGATCTCAGGCGATTTCCGGCGAGTTATTTTGAATTTCGGCGAGTTTCTCAGGTATGGACCTCTATCCAAAGTCAGTATAAAATGAATTTTGGTGGTTGAGTAGTTTGAAAACGTAAATCGGATTTGTGATTTAGGAAATTGAGTTTGCTGGAAATGTTTAATTGATTTGCCATGTGTGGTTGTCCAATTTAATTTGAGGTGAATCGAATTGTGTGAAACTGTTTATTCCTTTTGTGTATGAACCGTGATTGTAATCTCCCGGAAATGGTTTGCGAGCTCATGTTCATTCCTTTTGTTGTATCATGTACGGTTGAATGGTTTCTGCGTGACATTGATTCTTACCATATCTGAATCCAACGGAACATATACTATAATGCTTTTGGTGTCTCTTGTGTTTTATGATTCATACAAATCCAAACGGAACTAGAAAGCATTAATCTTAGAACTTTGAATGCTCTTTTCTTTTAACTAACATGTATTCTTTCTTCTTTTTCCTCATGTTTCGAGATGGCGTCGAAGAAGACAGCTAGTGGAGATGATGACAACTCAAATCAGCTCGAGAAAGTAAAGGTTAGGTTTCCGCCTTTGTGTGATAGATTAGCAATGGAAGAGATCGAAAGAGTCGTCGGTAAACAAAGACTTGTTCAAGAATCCGACATACCAAAGCTTAACTATCTCAAAGCTATTATCCGAGAAGCTTTCCGTCTTCATCCCGTCGCCGCCTTTAATCTCCCACACGTTGCACTCTCCGATACAACCGTCGCAGGTTACCATATCCCTAAAGGAAGTCAAGTTTTACTTAGCCGTTACGGTCTTGGTCGTAACCCTAAGGTTTGGTCTGATCCTCTTAGCTTTAAACCGGAGAGACATCTCAACGAGTGTTTGGAAGTGACTTTAACCGAGAACGATCTCCGGTTTATCTCGTTTAGTACCGGGAAAAGAGGATGTGCTGCTCCGGCGTTAGGGACGGCGATAACCGTCATGATGCTAGCTAGGCTTTTGCAAGGGTTTGACTGGAAACTAGCTGGAGGTCAGACACGTGTTGAGTTGATGGAATCGAGTCATGATATGTTTCTTGCAAAGCCTTTAGTTGTGGTCGGAGAATTGAGATTGTCGGAGGATCTTTACCCGAGGGTAAATTGAGGCGGCGGTGACGTACGGCGAGGATATTCATATGTGGATATTATATGAATAATTTATATTTATCTATATAAGTGTATAACCAAAAGTTTGGTCAATCATGAACCAAAGTTTGTTTGGTTTTGGTTTTTCTTGGAAACACTTGAAGTGTGTTTCCTTCTGCTTTTTACGTTTGTTTCTGTTATAAATTTTGGTTTTGCATTGATAATCAATAAGAAGGTACTCACATCGAGTATCTCTTTGTTTCGGTTTGCACTCTGTATTTCTTCTATTCATATGGCCCATTTGGAAACCCATTTCAATGAACCCTGTCATGTAGTCGCAAAGACACCTAAGGCAAAGGTACTGGCCCAAAAGTCATTAATGGTTTAGTATTTAGATAAGTGCACCGGAGAGTTTTTCATAGTCTCTCAAGCCCAAAAGAAAAGAAATAAAACAAATAAATACCCACATGACATTAAAGCAGCCCAGATCCGTCTGTGTGGAGAGACTGTAGAGACTCATGTGCATAAGATTTCTACAGGTGTCACTATGTGATTCATCACCTTTTTTTTCTGAAAATCATTTTTCTTTATTTCAAGAATCATTTGTTTATTATTGTTAAAGAAACTCATGTGAAACTTACCATTGCACATGCTCTTAGAGCAAGTGCAACGCACATGTTTGCATCGGTGCTTTAGCCCAAAAATAAAGAAAAATTGCAAAACAATTCACATGTGGCGGGCCCAATTTAAACAATCGTCTCTCCAGGAAGCAGTCCAGAACCGGTTGCTGCGGCCACGTGTCAGCTGCAGAAGGAGTCGCGTCGTGGAAAAATTCGGTGTCTCGAATTTTTTTTTTGTTTTTTCATTTCAGTTGCCTCCTCGCTTTCTCCGTCTCTCACACCGATCTGAAAATCGGCGACACGAAAATTCTGTCTCCGATACCCGTTTATGCTCTGTTCTTCCTCTCCTTCGTCCATTTCTTCTTCTCCTTCGTCAATTTCTTCTTGTCCTCTGTTCTTCTTCATCTTCTTCGTCGTCTCGCATATTGTTTTTCCGTGTTCGATCTCAGGCGATTTCCGGCGAGTTATTTTGAATTTCGGCGAGTTTCTCAGGTATGGACCTCTATCCAAAGTCAGTATAAAATGAATTTTGGTGGTTGAGTAGTTTGAAAACGTAAATCGGATTTGTGATTTAGGAAATTGAGTTTGCTGGAAATGTTTAATTGATTTGCCATGTGTGGTTGTCCAATTTAATTTGAGGTGAATCGAATTGTGTGAAACTGTTTATTCCTTTTGTGTATGAACCGTGATTGTAATCTCCCGGAAATGGTTTGCGAGCTCATGTTCATTCCTTTTGTTGTATCATGTACGGTTGAATGGTTTCTGCGTGACATTGATTCTTACCATATCTGAATCCAACGGAACATATACTATAATGCTTTTGGTGTCTCTTGTGTTTTATGATTCATACAAATCCAAACGGAACTAGAAAGCATTAATCTTAGAACTTTGAATGCTCTTTTCTTTTAACTAACATGTATTCTTTCTTCTTTTTCCTCATGTTTCGAGATGGCGTCGAAGAAGACAGCTAGTGGAGATGATGACAACTCAAATCAGCTCGAGAAAGTAAAGGTTAGGTTTCCGCCTTTGTGTGATAGATTAGCAATGGAAGAGATCGAAAGAGTCGTCGGTAAACAAAGACTTGTTCAAGAATCCGACATACCAAAGCTTAACTATCTCAAAGCTATTATCCGAGAAGCTTTCCGTCTTCATCCCGTCGCCGCCTTTAATCTCCCACACGTTGCACTCTCCGATACAACCGTCGCAGGTTACCATATCCCTAAAGGAAGTCAAGTTTTACTTAGCCGTTACGGTCTTGGTCGTAACCCTAAGGTTTGGTCTGATCCTCTTAGCTTTAAACCGGAGAGACATCTCAACGAGTGTTTGGAAGTGACTTTAACCGAGAACGATCTCCGGTTTATCTCGTTTAGTACCGGGAAAAGAGGATGTGCTGCTCCGGCGTTAGGGACGGCGATAACCGTCATGATGCTAGCTAGGCTTTTGCAAGGGTTTGACTGGAAACTAGCTGGAGGTCAGACACGTGTTGAGTTGATGGAATCGAGTCATGATATGTTTCTTGCAAAGCCTTTAGTTGTGGTCGGAGAATTGAGATTGTCGGAGGATCTTTACCCGAGGGTAAATTGAGGCGGCGGTGACGTACGGCGAGGATATTCATATGTGGATATTA
This sequence comes from Microthlaspi erraticum, assembly GCA_902728155.2. Classification (NCBI taxonomy): domain Eukaryota; kingdom Viridiplantae; phylum Streptophyta; class Magnoliopsida; order Brassicales; family Brassicaceae; genus Microthlaspi; species Microthlaspi erraticum. The sequence goes on along the minus strand of CACVBM020000488.1, from coordinate 201,252 downwards.
TATGAATAATTTATATTTATCTATATAAGTGTATAACCAAAAGTTTGGTCAATCATGAACCAAAGTTTGTTTGGTTTTGGTTTTTCTTGGAAACACTTGAAGTGTGTTTCCTTCTGCTTTTTACGTTTGTTTCTGTTATAAATTTTGGTTTTGCATTGATAATCAATAAGAAGGTACTCACATCGAGTATCTCTTTGTTTCGGTTTGCACTCTGTATTTCTTCTATTCATATGGCCCATTTGGAAACCCATTTCAATGAACCCTGTCATGTAGTCGCAAAGACACCTAAGGCAAAGGTACTGGCCCAAAAGTCATTAATGGTTTAGTATTTAGATAAGTGCACCGGAGAGTTTTTCATAGTCTCTCAAGCCCAAAAGAAAAGAAATAAAACAAATAAATACCCACATGACATTAAAGCAGCCCAGATCCGTCTGTGTGGAGAGACTGTAGAGACTCATGTGCATAAGATTTCTACAGGTGTCACTATGTGATTCATCACCTTTTTTTTCTGAAAATCATTTTTCTTTATTTCAAGAATCATTTGTTTATTATTGTTAAAGAAACTCATGTGAAACTTACCATTGCACATGCTCTTAGAGCAAGTGCAACGCACATGTTTGCATCGGTGCTTTAGCCCAAAAATAAAGAAAAATTGCAAAACAATTCACATGTGGCGGGCCCAATTTAAACAATCGTCTCTCCAGGAAGCAGTCCAGAACCGGTTGCTGCGGCCACGTGTCAGCTGCAGAAGGAGTCGCGTCGTGGAAAAATTCGGTGTCTCGAATTTTTTTTTTGTTTTTTCATTTCAGTTGCCTCCTCGCTTTCTCCGTCTCTCACACCGATCTGAAAATCGGCGACACGAAAATTCTGTCTCCGATACCCGTTTATGCTCTGTTCTTCCTCTCCTTCGTCCATTTCTTCTTCTCCTTCGTCAATTTCTTCTTGTCCTCTGTTCTTCTTCATCTTCTTCGTCGTCTCGCATATTGTTTTTCCGTGTTCGATCTCAGGCGATTTCCGGCGAGTTATTTTGAATTTCGGCGAGTTTCTCAGGTATGGACCTCTATCCAAAGTCAGTATAAAATGAATTTTGGTGGTTGAGTAGTTTGAAAACGTAAATCGGATTTGTGATTTAGGAAATTGAGTTTGCTGGAAATGTTTAATTGATTTGCCATGTGTGGTTGTCCAATTTAATTTGAGGTGAATCGAATTGTGTGAAACTGTTTATTCCTTTTGTGTATGAACCGTGATTGTAATCTCCCGGAAATGGTTTGCGAGCTCATGTTCATTCCTTTTGTTGTATCATGTACGGTTGAATGGTTTCTGCGTGACATTGATTCTTACCATATCTGAATCCAACGGAACATATACTATAATGCTTTTGGTGTCTCTTGTGTTTTATGATTCATACAAATCCAAACGGAACTAGAAAGCATTAATCTTAGAACTTTGAATGCTCTTTTCTTTTAACTAACATGTATTCTTTCTTCTTTTTCCTCATGTTTCGAGATGGCGTCGAAGAAGACAGCTAGTGGAGATGATGACAACTCAAATCAGCTCGAGAAAGTAAAGGTTAGGTTTCCGCCTTTGTGTGATAGATTAGCAATGGAAGAGATCGAAAGAGTCGTCGGTAAACAAAGACTTGTTCAAGAATCCGACATACCAAAGCTTAACTATCTCAAAGCTATTATCCGAGAAGCTTTCCGTCTTCATCCCGTCGCCGCCTTTAATCTCCCACACGTTGCACTCTCCGATACAACCGTCGCAGGTTACCATATCCCTAAAGGAAGTCAAGTTTTACTTAGCCGTTACGGTCTTGGTCGTAACCCTAAGGTTTGGTCTGATCCTCTTAGCTTTAAACCGGAGAGACATCTCAACGAGTGTTTGGAAGTGACTTTAACCGAGAACGATCTCCGGTTTATCTCGTTTAGTACCGGGAAAAGAGGATGTGCTGCTCCGGCGTTAGGGACGGCGATAACCGTCATGATGCTAGCTAGGCTTTTGCAAGGGTTTGACTGGAAACTAGCTGGAGGTCAGACACGTGTTGAGTTGATGGAATCGAGTCATGATATGTTTCTTGCAAAGCCTTTAGTTGTGGTCGGAGAATTGAGATTGTCGGAGGATCTTTACCCGAGGGTAAATTGAGGCGGCGGTGACGTACGGCGAGGATATTCATATGTGGATATTATATGAATAATTTATATTTATCTATATAAGTGTATAACCAAAAGTTTGGTCAATCATGAACCAAAGTTTGTTTGGTTTTGGTTTTTCTTGGAAACACTTGAAGTGTGTTTCCTTCTGCTTTTTACGTTTGTTTCTGTTATAAATTTTGGTTTTGCATTGATAATCAATAAGAAGGTACTCACATCGAGTATCTCTTTGTTTCGGTTTGCACTCTGTATTTCTTCTATTCATATGGCCCATTTGGAAACCCATTTCAATGAACCCTGTCATGTAGTCGCAAAGACACCTAAGGCAAAGGTACTGGCCCAAAAGTCATTAATGGTTTAGTATTTAGATAAGTGCACCGGAGAGTTTTTCATAGTCTCTCAAGCCCAAAAGAAAAGAAATAAAACAAATAAATACCCACATGACATTAAAGCAGCCCAGATCCGTCTGTGTGGAGAGACTGTAGAGACTCATGTGCATAAGATTTCTACAGGTGTCACTATGTGATTCATCACCTTTTTTTTCTGAAAATCATTTTTCTTTATTTCAAGAATCATTTGTTTATTATTGTTAAAGAAACTCATGTGAAACTTACCATTGCACATGCTCTTAGAGCAAGTGCAACGCACATGTTTGCATCGGTGCTTTAGCCCAAAAATAAAGAAAAATTGCAAAACAATTCACATGTGGCGGGCCCAATTTAAACAATCGTCTCTCCAGGAAGCAGTCCAGAACCGGTTGCTGCGGCCACGTGTCAGCTGCAGAAGGAGTCGCGTCGTGGAAAAATTCGGTGTCTCGAATTTTTTTTTTGTTTTTTCATTTCAGTTGCCTCCTCGCTTTCTCCGTCTCTCACACCGATCTGAAAATCGGCGACACGAATTCTGTCTCCGATACCCGTTTATGCTCTGTTCTTCCTCTCCTTCGTCCATTTCTTCTTCTCCTTCGTCATTTCTTCTTGTCCTCTGTTCTTCTTCATCTTCTTCGTCGTCTCGCATTTGTTTTTCGTGTTCGATCTCAGGCGATTTCCGGCGAGTTATTTTGAATTTCGGCGAGTTTCTCAGGTATGGACCTCTATCCAAAGTCAGTATAAAATGAATTTTGGTGGTTGAGTAGTTTGAAAACGTAAATCGGATTTGTGATTTAGGAAATTGAGTTTGCTGGAAATGTTTAATTGATTTGCCATGTGTGGTTGTCCTGATTTAATCTGAGGTGAATCGAATTGTGTGAAACTGTTTATTCCTTTTGTGTATGAACCGTGATTGTAATCTCCCGGAAATGGTTTGCGAGCTCATGTTGATTCCTTTTGTTGTATCATGTACGGTTGAATGTTTCTGCGTGACATTGATTCTTACCATATCTGAATCCAACGGAACATATACTATAATGCTTTTGGTGTCTCTTGTGTTTTATGATTCATACAAATCCAAACGGAACTAGAAAGCATTAATCTTAGAGCTTTGAATGCTCTTTTCTTTTAACTAACATGTATTCTTTCTTCTTTTTCCTCATGTCTCGAGATGGCGTCGAAGAAGACAGCTAGTGGAGATGATGGCAACTCAAATCAGCTCGAGAAAGTAAAGGTTAGGTTTCCGCCTTTGTGTGATAGATTAGCTTGCGGCTGTAGTTATTGTTTGCTGTTTAGGTAGAGAGGTGTTAATGGTTGCGGTTGTTGTTTGCTTTGTAATTGGTTCATAGGTCTGATTTAGGTTGTGAGCGATTAGGAATTTTGCTTGTATGTTGAGTCATGTTGAGTTAAATGCAATGTCAACCACTAAAGTGTAGAGTTAAATGAGTTAAAAAAAATTTAAAAACAGTTTCATGTCTTGTCGCTTTTAGTAAACCCTCTTTGCCTATAAAAACACAACTTGATGAGCTTCTTCTTCACTCATATCGCTAACCCTAAAACACGAGTTCTTCTTCACTCATCTCTTTTCTGTTTACGAAATGGGTTCCAATAGTCCCTCGAGCTTTCCTAGATCCTTCACATACCTCATGAACCAAACCGGTACACCTCAAACACCTCCATTTTGTACCCAATCACCTTCGTTTAGTACCCAATCACCTTCCTTTAGTACCCAAACACCTCTCTTTGGTACCCAAACTCCTCTGTTTAGTACTCAGACACCTCTCTTCGGTGACCAACCTCCTAACTTTAGTACCCAAACCAGCTCCACAGCAGATGACGCTGATGACGTAGACGAGAGCTCACCATTGGCTACACGGGAAGCAAGAAGAAGATGGTCAATCGCAGAAGATGGGGCGCTGGTGACCGCGTGGTTAAACACTAGCAAAGATGGCGTGACTGCAAATGAACAGAAAGCTCAAGCGTTTTGGAAACGGGTTTGCATCTACTATCATGGGTGTACTGCGGTTAAGGACTTCCCTCCTCGCCTGTGGAATACTTGCAAGCAGAGATGGACGAAAATAAACAAAGAAGTGCAGTGGTTTTGCGGATGCTTTGACATGGCGAGCCGTCAAGCTACAAGTGGCCAATCCGATGATGATATCTTCCAGATGGCTTACAAGTTCTATTACCAGGATCATAAGACCAACTTCGTCTTAGCCCATGCGTGGAGAGCTCTTAGAAACGATCAGAAGTGGCGTTCTCAAACAACAGATAAAGGCAAAAGGCAGAGCAAACGAGCACAGCCACATGATTCCGGAGGCGTTGGTCCGAGGGAGGAACCAGAAGAAGAGAGACCGATGGGTGTGAAGGCAGCAAAGGCTGCAAAGTTGAGAGGATCCAAGACCGTGAAGAGAACCAGCGAAGACAGGGAGGCTGCTTTGAAGAACCTCGAAGCCGTGGCTGCTCTAAGTGAGAAGGAGTTCACTAACAAAGAGATATTAGCGGATAAACAAGTCCTATCTAACCTCTTAGGAAAAACCGAACCACTTAACGATATAGAGAAAGCGGTCAAGGATAAGCTATTTAGTCGGTTTTATCTTTAGGTTTCGTTAAGTGAAATGTCCTAATGCCTTGTCTTAATGCCTTTTCTTAATGCCTTGTCTTAATGCCTTGTGTTCCCTGTTTCCTTATATGAAAATCATGTTTTAATGCTTCGTGGTAATGTTAAACTTGTTTTATGAAAGTAATGTTTTATTCTTGTTTAATGCTTCATGTAATGTTTATGGAAAACAAATATTGGTATTCAGGTTCATGATTGGTTCCATTAAACTACAAATTTGCCAATACTGAGTTTAGTTACACTCGTGTTTTCGTATTGTTGTTAATATTGCTGTTTTTGCTTCTGTGATGGTCATGTTAGTTGTGTATGTCGTGGGCTTGAAGTTTAACGCTCTGCTTCCTATATATGGTTCTTGCAGGACCTGCTTGAGATGTACAACTCGGAAAAGCGCCGGTTGGACTTGCTCCAAATCAAACACAAACATGTTCAGAAAGCATTCATGGCATCTTACGATCGGTTTAGGTCTCTTCAGCGTCACACACTCCAGTTGAGGGAAGATATGGCCGCCTGTGAAAACTTACTGATGGAAGCAGAGCAAGATTGCTTGGACTGTGGAGCAGCTTCCCGTGAGGCCGATAGAGAGATGGAGGATTGTTTAGGGTGTCTGAAAGAGACCTCTGCGAAGATGGGAGAAAAGGCGCAAGTGGTGAAACGATCCTTGAACTTAGGTAATGTGTTCTGCTTCCATCAATTTGCCTGTGTTCTTTCAATTTTCGTTGAACTTAGGTAATGTGTTCTGCTTCCATCAATTTGCATATGTGGTTTAAATTACTCTTGAAATTAGGTTAAGTGTTCTTTCAAGTATTTATGATAACTAAGTATTTATCAATTTGCATAACTGTATTGTTCTTGCCGACATCTTAGGTAATGTTGTTGATTATGATATGTACTGTGTTTATAAGCTCTTGTTTTTGCGTGTATGCAGACTAAAAAGGAGCATGGAGCAATAGAAGTGTAGTTGTTGTTGCCGACATCTTCGTTCTCTCCTTCTTGTGACTGAAAACGTGTTTGGTTGTTGTTGCCGACCTAAGAGTGTTGGTCGTATGTGTGACACAACTGTTTTTCTTTTTTGAGTCTTGTTTTTTAGTTTGGTCGGCCACATTAAAACAAACTCGGCCACTGTTTTCGTTTGTTTGTGTTGTGTCTCTTTGTTTGTGTTTTGTCTCGGCCAAGTCACATGTGACTCTCGGCCAACTCTATAAAACGTTTGCGTCTTGGTATTGTTGTATCATAAACTCCTTTCATTGCACTCTCTTCTTTTATTGCAACACAAAAAAATCTTTATTGCACTCTCTTCTTTTACAAGTTCTTTATTGCACTCTCTTCTTTTATTGCAAAGAAACCCCAACTCTCTCACACAACCTCTATCATTCCAAATCTCTCATACACTCTCTATCAAACAAATCTCTCATACACTCTCTATCAAAAAAATCTTTACTACATACAAACACCAACTCTTTTCATAATTGCAAAGAAACCTAAAAATGGCATCATCTTCCAACCATCCTTTCTCATTTGATGATGAGTTTCAACAAGCAATTGATTATGAGTTTGCAAGCTCTATGAGAGAGTGTTTGGATGATATAAATGAAGTTCTTGAGCCAGAGAAGAGAAGGAAGAAACGAGCGGTCATAGATCGAAGACGTGAAGAAGGGAACATCCGCTTGATCAATGATTATTTCAGTGAGAATGCCTATCTATCCCGACCTATTTTCCGACGTCGCTTTCGGATGAACCGACCATTGTTCATGCGCATAGTTAACAAGCTATCCGACTTACCCTTCTTTCAGCACATACCGGATGGTACTGGAAAGCCCGGTTTGACCGGCTTACAAAAATGCACTGCCGCCATTCGTATGCTCGCATATGGCAATGCAGCTGATGCAGTCGATGAATACCTCAGACTAGGAGCGAGCACTGCGCTGAAATGCTTGCATAAATTTACCAACGCAATCATCGGTTTTTACGAGGAGGACTATCTCAGAAGGCCTACACCAGCAGATCTTAAACGATTACTCAAGGTTCGGAGAGACGCGTGGATTTCCTGGCTCAATAGGAAGCATTGACTGTATGCATTGGGAGTGGAAAAATTGTCCCACGGAATGGAAAGGGCAATATGCACGGGGTCATGCAAAACCAACAATCGTTTTAGAGGCTGTCGCGTCGTATGATCTGTGGATTTGGCACGCATTTTTCGGACCTCCAGGTACTTTAAACGACATTAATGTTCTCCACCGCTCACCCGTGTTTGATGATATATTAGAAGGTCGAGCTCCTAAGGTGTCATTCTCTGTTAATGGACACCGATACAAGAAGGCTTACTATCTCACAGATGGTATATATCCGGAATGGTCGACTTTTGTCAAACCAATTCCTCAGCCAGGAGAACCGAAAGCAAAATTATTTTGTGCCCATCAATCGTTTGCCCGCAAAGAAGTTGAGCGCGCTTTTGGAGTCTTACAAGCTCGATTTGCAATTGTTAAAAACCCGTCTCTTACCATGGATAAGGAGAAGATAGGGAATATAATGAAGGCTTGTATCATATTACACAATATGATTGTGGAAGATGAAAGAGACGCTGAAACTATAGATAACGTAACGGAATTCCAACAAGGAGGAGCAGACGGGAGCGGGTCTTCACGAGTACGTCCCCCTGACCGCTTGCCGTCGAATGTCCACAATATTATGGCTAATCGAGCTGATATTCGTGACCAACAAAAGCATCACCAATTGAAAGCTGATTTGGTTGAGCATATTTGGAACAAATTTGGTCATTAATCATGTTTTCATATGGTTTAGAACATGTATGTTTGTCTTTGTGTTTTCTCTGTATGCGTTTTTTTCCTCGTTTTATATGTAATAAATGTTGTATTTGTCTTTTTAATAATGTGTTCGTAATAGTTATTATGAATAATAATATTTTCTTCAATTTTATAAATACTTCAAAAAAAATCATAATTTTTTTTTTTAAAGAAACCCATATGGTATGTGCAATGTTGTGCCATAATTCTCAAGTTTCTTCCAAAAATCTTTAACTAAAATAATATTATTTTTAATATATTAAATGTGGGAACATACCCATATGGGTATGTGCATTGCACATGCTCTTAGTGTACTATGTTTCTTTCAAGATCTTATACAATGTTGACAAAAAATAATAATTTAGTTCGATGACTCTACAGTCTAAATCTTGGTGGACCAATAGTTAACTAATGTTTATACACCGGGTTAGATTTTGAAGCTTAAAAAAAATGTTGATTATGCATATTAATAGAGGGAAATTTATTAAGAGTATGTTTGTCATGGTGTAAAACATAGTGCAAATAGAGCCGTTTGTGGTTCGGTGGGATAAAAATGTCCACCGTTAGATGTGGTAAAGAGACAACCTAATGTTATGCTTTCCAATTACCATAAAGCTAAAACTTGATATGCCAAAACAATTTAACAAGTTGACGAAGCATATGCCGGCCATGTAAAGAACTGATCGAGCACGCTTTTCTCGTTTTCAATTTTTTGTTATATCAAATTTTCAACTATACCTAAACAAATGATTTCAGTTCAACTGATTACAAAAGTTCATCAGTTCAATTATTGTTTAAATAATTTGAAATCATTAATTAATTACGAAAGGTCAACTTTTCTGCTTTCCAAGTTCATCCACCCATTGAAAGATTCATTTAACAAAAAGCTACTATGTTTCACAGACGTGATCTATACCATTGAGAGAAATTTGTTTTTGTCAACATAAACATTACTTTAAAAAAAATTAAAAACCAATAAGAATTCCAAGTTTGAAAAAAAAAGAAATGACAAATTGAGTTCATAAATTAAAACAAAGTCAACAGTGGAAATCGTCTTAAATAACAACAAAACAGAAAAAATAGTAATTTGGCAAATATGTTTTTGTTTAAAATATATAGCCAATGAGAAGTAGACACGTTAGTACTTCGTCGATACAGTTACCTAATACTCCCTCCGTTTCAAATTAGTTGTCGTTTTGGCAAAATGTATCTGCAAATATTTGGACGTATCTGCAATGCAAAACACGTCCAGATACGTCCAAATATTTGCAGATACATTTTGCCAAAACGACAACTAATTTGAAACGGAGGGAGTATATATTTCCTTCTCTGTCAAGTTTTCTCTGCAATTAAAAACTTTTGGAGTTGTCTAATCATCAATGGGGAGTTGTTTCAGCTTCGTGGCCTGTGGGAACAAGTGTCTCGAGTACAGTTTCTCATACTCCGGTCTCCGATCTTCAACCACCGATCTCGGAGACGGAACTGTGATGCACTGCTGGGTCCCACGGACACATGTCAAAACCAAGCCCACGCTCGTCCTTCTCCACGGGATCGGCGCTAATGCCATGTGGCAATGGAACCGGTTCATCGACCGGTTTATCACCCGATTTAACGTCTACGTACCGGATCTCCTCTTCTTCGGCGACTCGTCCACGACTCGGTCCGAGAGATCCGAGTCTTTCCAGGCGAGCTGCGTGATGGCGGTGATGGAGGCTCACGGCGTTCGAACCATGTCCGTCGCCGGGCTCAGCTACGGCGGGTTTGTGGCGTACGCTATGGCGGCGCAGTTTAAGGAGAAGGTAGAGCGGGTGGTGCTGATAGGCTCTGGAGTGTCTCTTGAGGAGAAAGATATGGAGGAGGAAGGGTTCTTAAAGGTGAAGAGCATAGAGGAGGCGGCGGAGATTCTGTTTCCTCAATCGCCGGCGATGTTCCGGCAACTTCTCCGGTTATCCTTCTACAAACCACCAAGTCGAATCCCTTCTTGGTTTGCCAAGGACTTTATCCATGTAAGGTTTTATGTTAAGAACCCAAACCCTAAATCCTCTTCTTTATTAGAATAACACCGATTACAATAGATAAATAGAGAGAAAGCACTAGATAGATAGATAGATAAAAAGCACTCAAGATCTCATAGCGATCTTAGCAAGGTCTCATGGCGACCAGGGCAAGACTCATCACGCCAAAGCCAATGACAACTAGGTTATTCAGCATAGCTAGGTAAAACATAAAAGTAGTCTATATATAATAAAGCAATAGCAAAGACTTTCTTTTTCTTCAAGGCCAATCCAACTTCTTCCTTTTCCACGCTCAACAAAGACGGTGTTTAACTCTTCTTGGGCCTATCATTTTACTTAAGGCTTGCCTGTTAGGAAGAAAATGAAAAATTAATAAAACTATTCGTGAAATATATAATTATAAAAACTAAAATGCAAATAAAACATGAAATATTAAATGTGAGGTTTTGAATAGTAAAACCTCACAAAGGTTTTTTTGGCTGAAAATCTTTATGATACTTAATAAATATTTGCTTTTGAATTTTATGACAGGTGATGTGTAGTGAGCATATTCAAGAGAAGAAAGATTTGGTTGAAACTCTCTACAAAGGCAGGAGAGTCACCGACCTTACCAAGATATCACAGGTTTCTGATTCTTCAGACACCCAAAATCGTTGTCTTCATGTTCATTTTGGATCTTAATTAATTAAATCTTGAAGCTAAGCCACAGCAGCTTAGTGTAGAGTCCATAAAAAGAGTGAAGCTAATTGAGAAACAATATATTTCCTCATTTTTTTTCGTTACAATAAATGTTTGATTAATGACAATGTGATTTGATGCAGCCAACATTGATGATTTGGGGAGAGGAAGATCAAATATTTCCAGTAGAATTAGGACATCGATTAAAAAGGTTCTCTTTTTCTCCTACACGAGTCATCATTGTGGTTTGTTGCTACAAAAGCTCTTACTGATCAGTTCTTGGTATTTGCAGACATATTGGTGAGAACATCGCAAAGCTGGTATTACTAAAGAAGACAGGTCATGCGATTAATGAAGATAGTCCGAAAAAGATGTATAAACATATCAACTCTTTTCTTGTAGACGACAAAGTGACTCAAGATCATATCAAGAATGCTACGGTTTGAGTTTTGAGAAGAGAGGGGAGAGAGAGAATTCATGGGAAGTGGTGAATGACTCTTATTAAGCATCGATGAGATGAATGTTTTACTCATTAGGCTTCAAGGATTTGGGAGCTGACACTTATGTCAAGTCCCACAAGTGTACAAAATTCTAACAAATTTCTTGCATGAAAACATTGCATCCTTTCGAATTGTAAAAACATTTGGAGCTCCTACGTATGATAATGTATAAAGTTAAAAAAAAAAAGATGGTTTACATAACAAGGCAACCTTTTGTGATTCTTTTAAATTTCCAAAACCCCCTTTATACAGTAGTTGGCTGTTGGGCATCATCTCTCCATATCCTCCATTACTAGACGAATTCTAAAACTAGCCACTCTCCTGCTCGTACTTTTGTAATCATGTATGTTTATAGGAATGCTAAATCATGTGGCTGATGTTATTAGCGAAACAGGACAGGCTCCAATTTCTAAGTATGTAGCAGTTTGGAAATATCAGTTTGTATTAAACTCTTTTTGTACTATTTTGGAGTACTAGTGAATAGTGTGACAAAGGGAGATTGGTGACAAAAAAGTAGGTTTTTAAAGCTATATATAATCAATTTTTAATCTAATTTATTGGGTAAAAAAGTTATAAACTTAACTGAAAGTATATGAAAATGAGAGAATACCAACAAAGTCGATATGTCACCAACACTTCTTTGAAATTCCATACTGTTCAATATTCGTCTATATTTTTTGTATAAAGGTTCTATCAGTATGATTCCATTTAATATTCATTCTAGATTCCCATGCCTTGCAAAGATTATAATTTCTTAGTCCTTTTTCTCCACCTAACAATAATTTATTTATTTATTTTTGTTCTTTCATATATAATTTATCAAAATTATATAAACAAAAACAACAAAAATTTAAAACAAGAAAAAAAAAAAGGGATACGTTCTTCTAGCGAACTCCTTTCATTCGTTTCTCAACTCAGTTTTCTTTTCTTATCTCTCTCTCTCTCGCTCGCACAGCTCTTCCTTCTCTCGACCACCAGTGATTACGGTATGATTCACCTTCTTCAACTAGTTTCCTCCACTATAGAGAAATCTCTGTATTCGCCTCTTCTCTTTTAGTTTTTCGATTGGAACCATTGAAGCAACAACGTTTTCGAAGTTTTACACAGTTTGTTTGACTGATAACTTTTCCCCCCGGAGAGTGTAAAATTGCGGCTTGTGTAATCGGCATAGCAAATTTCCTTAGCCTAATATCCTGCCCAGCTCGGATTTCTATAGAAATGATTTTGCTTCATTGGTTCAGTCAATTAAGAAATCGAATTTTTGTGATTGGTATTGCCTCTTTGCTCGGATTAAGAAATTGGAATTCTTTTTTCTGATTGGGATTTTGAAATTAAGTGTAAAAATGAAACCTTTATTGTTTTTGCTCGTGTGAATTGCATTTGCTTTTTAAAGTTTGAATGATTTTTCTTGTTGGGTTTAGCTTTCGGAATCATGATTGTTTTCTGCATTCTGTAGAGTAAGAAAACCAGATTTTTTAGGCTGAAAGCTACTTAATTGTTGTTGCAGGGAGTGTATTTGTATTGAGCTAAAATGGCTCTGTTACAATTTGGAAGTACATGTGTCCCTCAATGGAGTATTCGTCCTCAGTTTGCAGTGAGAGCTTATTATCCGAGCAGAGTTGAATCAACCCGCCAACAAAAGTACGAATTTTTCTGTTTATGTCTCTACCGATTGGCTTAAGTTCTTGGCATAGTGATACTGAAACTAGTTTGGTTTACTATTCTGTAGCTTTAAAGACTTTTTAAGGATTTTGATTTGTTCATATTGCGCATCTTAGGATTAGTCTATGGAGAATTAGTATTAAAGTTAGGATTATGTGATTTCGAGACTGAGAGAGTTTTATAGCTTTAGAGACTGAGAGTTATATACATATGAAATAGTCTTTCTTTTGGTTACCTTTTGCAGTTGTATGAGCCAAATAAATTGTTTGGGAGCTTCAAGGTCGAGTATGTTCTCAAATGGGTCATTGCCTTTCTTGTCAATGGCGGGAACGTCCAGAAATATGCATCCTCCTCGGAGAGGATCTCGCTTCACTGTTAGAGCTGATGCAGTGCGTCTTCCTACTCTCACTTCACTGTCTTGCTTAGATCAACTACTGTTATGTGATCTTGATTGCTTATGGCTGATTTGTGTGTAATGCTAGGATTACTATACAGTCCTCGGAGTTTCGAAAAATGCAACCAAAGCTGAGATTAAAAGCGGTATGTCTCTATGTTTTTTCTCAAAACTGAGAAATTCCATGCATGATCAAACAAACCCCTTGATTCACTCTTCTCTTGCTCTTGTTTCAGCTTATCGGAAGCTGGCTAGGAGTTACCATCCAGATGTTAACAAGTAAGTTAAAAACTTCATTTATATGAAGAATGGCACTGTATTATATCTTGAGAACAGAGATGACTGCAAATGTCACCTTCTTGTTTACAAGTTTATAATTATGTGCTTACAGGGAACCTGGTGCAGAAGAGAAATTCAAAGAAATAAGTAATGCATATGAGGTGAAACCAAAACTCAATCTCTTCTTTGTTTCTAGACTCAATCTCAAACTTGTAGCGATCCTTGTTTAGACCTTTTCTGAGGTTTCTGTTCAATAAAGAAACAAATTTTTTCTTCAACAGGTTTTATCAGATGATGAAAAGAAATCTATTTACGATAGGTATGGTGAAGCTGGACTTAAAGGCGCTGCTGGTATGGGTGGAGGCATGGGGGTACGTTGTTCAAACACAAAGCATTACTCAAAACCAACTCTCAGATCACTTCTTGATTTGCTTTTTTATATATATAGGATTTTAGTAATCCGTTCGATCTATTTGAGTCGTTATTCGAAGGCATGGGAGGGATGGGAGGAGGAGGAGGAATGGGGAGAGGTTCAAGAAGCAGAGCAGTGGATGGTCAAGACGAGTACTACACGCTAATCTTGAACTTCAAAGAAGCGGTTTTCGGTATGGAGAAAGAGATTGAGATATCCAGGCTCGAAAGCTGCGGGACTTGCGAAGGTTCAGGCGCAAAACCAGGAACCAAACCGAGCAAATGCACCACCTGCGGTGGACAAGGCCAAGTGGTTTCATCAGCAAGAACTCCTCTCGGAGTGTTCCAACAAGTCATGACTTGCTCCTCCTGTAACGGCACTGGAGAGATCTCAACGCCTTGCGGTACTTGCTCAGGAGACGGACGCGTGAGGAAGACGAAACGGATAAGTCTCAAAGTCCCTGCCGGGGTTGATTCCGGTAGCAGGTTGAGAGTGAGAGGAGAAGGCAATGCAGGGAAGAGAGGAGGATCATCTGGAGATCTTTTTGTTGTCATAGAGGTTATACCGGACCCGGTCTTGAAACGGGACGACACTAACATCCTCTACACGTGCAAGATCTCTTACATCGACGCGATTTTGGGGACGACGTTGAAGGTGCCGACGGTGGATGGGACGGTGGATTTGAAAGTACCGGCGGGGACACAGCCGAGCACGACGCTGGTGATGGCGAAGAAGGGAGTTCCGGTGTTGAACAAGAGTAATATGAGAGGGGATCAGTTGGTGAGAGTGCAGGTGGAGATACCTAAGAGATTGAGCAAAGAAGAGAAGAAACTTATTGAGGAACTTGCTGATATGAGCAAGAACAAGACTGCTAATAGTAGCAGATGATGATTATTGATTAGAAAGAAAGAAGGAAGAAAAGTTTTGACATTTTGGAAATGTGAAATCTAATGTATACACATTAATTTGTTCTACTACTACTCTATTAATTAGATTGTGGTATTTGGAATGGCTCTTGAAAAGAGGAAAGCTTTTAAAGTAGCAAAAGAGAAGAAGATGAGAATATGAAACCATTATTCTTTTTCTTTTATCTTCGTTCGCTCCCATCGATTTTTCGTTTGATTTCTACTACATTTTTTCTTTATCATTCATTGTTCGATACATCTTTTCACTTAACACCGTTGTTTATTAGCTTATCATTTTTTTTTGTAATATCTTGTGCTTTTAATATAATCTTCGTTGTAACTTTTCATAATCTCAAAACTTATTTTGGGAGTTGCATCTTCATAACAATTTTGTGTATTATACATTTTTAATAATCCTAAACATGCTTTGAAACTCGTATCTTCTTATAACTTCGATATTGTACATTTTCAGTTATTACAACCTGATTTTCACATAACTTCGAGATCGTCTTTTTCACTTATTACAGTATCTCTTTCTCATAACTCTTTTTTTTTTTTTGCTTTATCTATAACCTAATCTATGAATATCAAAATTTAGAAGAAAAAGATTTTACAAGATTGCATCTCTTTCATGTAACTCTTCGTCATTTTTTTTAATAATTATTTTTTTTGTTAAAAAACCCTAAAATTGTAAAACGCCCACATATATATACACGGGTTATCTTCATTTTCATCTGTTCCTCCTGCCTCAACGAGTCAACGTTACTTACGATGTCTCTCTCACCAAACAAAAAGCGAGTGCATGAAGATAATAACCATTCATCACCATCATCATCGTCGTTATCATTATCATCGTTGCCAAATGACACGATCTTGAGGTGCTTGCTCGGAGTACCAAGAAGCTCTCACCTCAACGTATCTCACGTGAACAAGACTTTCAGGTCTCTTGTTCGCTCACCCGAGTTTCAATTTCACCAAATCCGATCGCTCCTCCTCCGCAAGGACTCCGTTTACGTCTCCTTCTCATGCGCAGACATTGACGATGTCTTCCAATGGTTCACTCTCCGTCCCACTGAGATTGAGAATGAGAAGAAGAAGAAGAAGACGGTTGAGTATCGACTTGTCCCATTCTCAATTCCTCTCCCTAGTAATGGCTTTGCGTTTGTTCCTTCAATAGCCGTCGCCATCGGGTCAGAGATCTACTTCGTTGGCAGCAACTCCGACTCCGAGACGGATCTTTGGATTTTCGACACGCGATCCGGAAAATTAACACAAGGACCAAGCATGAAGTCTGACGGAAGGTTTTTCTCCGCCGTGGAAGTGGTCGACGGGAAGATATACGTGATCGTAGGAGGGTATCATGGAGATGAGGGGATGCAAGTGGAGGTTTTTGATCCGAAGACGCGGGTTTGGAGCTTCGCAGGGGAGGAGAGAATCCAATGGCTAACTTCGCCGTTTTGCGCCTCTCTGGAGGGGAAGGTGTTTGCGGTGGAAGAAGACGGTGATGAGTTCGTGGTGTATAATGCGAGACAAGGTAAAAGAGAGGATATGAGTGTAGCAAAAGAAATGGAAGAAATTGGAAGACCTGATTATGATTTTCTGATTTGTGTGTGTGCGGTGGAGAATGTGCTCTATGGCTGTTTTAGTTATAGTGGGATTGTGTGGTTTGACACAAAGCGTAGTGTGTGGACAAGGTTGGTTGTGTCTGAATCTGATTATGTCTTTGATGTCAAGGGGAAGGGGTCCACTGATTACTTTAAGGTGGGTGCAATGGTGGAATATCATGGTAAGCTTGCGGTTTTCTGGCGTCATTGTGAGGAGGAGAAGAATTATGATAGTATGTGTGGAGTGATGGCATTGGATAGGGTTGGAGGAAAGATTCGTGGGACGATCGAATGGTCTGGTGTTGTGGCCACTTTCTCTGATGACTTTATGATTGCGCACTGTGTTGCTGTTTCTCATTGATGATCCTCAAATTGTTTTGTAGAATGTTTTATTTCAAACAAAGTTTATACATCTCTCTCACTGTTTTATTTGTAAGACGTTTTTGTTTGTTTGATGATTACATGTTTATACATTCTAAGGATTGCTTCTCGTAGATTTATATGAACTTTTTTTATTTGTAAACAATTTATCAGTAGCTTCTGTTTTCGAAAATTGATATGGTTTTATGTAGCTATATAATATAGATAGGAGATGATGATTAGCGAGAAGAAAAGCTTAGACATTTGGAAATGTGAATCTAATATATATACATTACCATTGTTCTTTTTCTTAAATCTTACGGCATCTTCATCGGTGAGATAGTTAATACTGAATTAGAATATAACAAATAAATTTTGAATTAAATAGTTAAACTTTAAATCAGGAAAACAAATTTAACAAGTACAATACACATCTTAGAAGAGTATCTCAATTCTCAAGTGTTGATTTTGGGTTCCAAAGTCCAAACCCCCTGTCGTCTTACTCTTACAGTTGAATATTAATAGGAATGTAGGATGAGTCAATGAAATTAATTACTGTGTAGATCGTATTCGTAACTATAAAAGGAACATAATCATGAAAAGTTGAATAATCTGGTAAGAGATATTAGAAAACATATTCGTAGATAACATTCTTCTATTGTGTAACTTTTCATAATCATAACAATCTCTAAACTTACTTTGGAGAGTTGCATCTTTATAACAAGTTTGTGTATTATACAATTTTAGTTGATCATTTTTAATAACCTTAAACATACTTTGGAAACTCGTATCTTCTTATAACTTCGATAGTATACATTTTCACTTATACCTGATTTTCACATAGACTTATTTTGAAACGTTGTACAGTATCTCTTTCTCATAACTCTCATTTTTTTTTGCTTTGCTTTTTGTCATACTCCATAAAATTATTTTTAAAAAGGCTGGATCTCTTTCTCTTTTTGATAAAGAGTTGTCTTGTTGTATATATCTCTTTCTCATAACTCGTTTTTTTTTTTTTTTTATCTCTTACCTAATCTATTAATATCAAAATTTAGAAGAAAACGATTTTACAAGATTGCATCTTTCAATCGTAACTCTTCGTCATTTTTTTTTAATAATTAATTATTTGTTAAAAGAACCCTAAAATTGCAAAACGCCACGTATATATATAAGTACTTGCTAGAGTTATCAACATCTTCATGTGTTCCTGCCTCAACGATACGATGTCTCTTTCACCAACCAAAAAGCCAGTGCATGAAGATAATAGCCATTCATCATCATCATCATCCTCGTTATCTTTATCATCGTTGCCAAATGACGCAATCTTGAGGTGCTTGCTCGGAGTACCAAGAAGCTCTCACCTCAACGTATCTCACGTGAACAAGACTTTCAGGTCTCTTGTTCGGTCGCCGGAGTTCAAGTTTCACCAAATCCGATCGCTCCTCCT
Organism: Microthlaspi erraticum; assembly: GCA_902728155.2. Classification (NCBI taxonomy): domain Eukaryota; kingdom Viridiplantae; phylum Streptophyta; class Magnoliopsida; order Brassicales; family Brassicaceae; genus Microthlaspi; species Microthlaspi erraticum. The sequence goes on along the minus strand of CACVBM020000488.1, from coordinate 183,060 downwards.
CCGCAAGGACTCCGTTTACGTCTGCTTCTCATACGGAGACAGCGGTGTCTTCCAATGGTTCACTCTCCGCCCCTTTGAGATCGAGAATGAAAAGAAGAAGACGATTGAGTATCGACTTGTCCCATTCTCAATTCCGCGTCCTAGTAATGGCTTTGCGTTTGTTCCTTCAGATGTCCTCGCCGTTGGGTCAGAGATCTACTTCATTGGCTACAACTCCAAAGAAGACTCCGACTCCTACAAGGATCTCTGGATCTTTGACACTCGATCCGGAAACTTAACTCAAGGACCAAGCATGAAGTTTCACCGCAGGGCGTACGCCGCCGTGGAAGTGGTCGAGGGGAAGATATACGTGATCGGAGGAGAGTATAAGGGAGCAGAGGAGATGCGAGTGGAGGTTTTTGATCCGAAGACGCGGATTTGGAGTTTCGCATGGGAGGAGAAACTCCCATGGCTACGGTCGCAGTTTTGCGCCACTCTGGAGGGGAAGGTTGTTACGGTGCATGATCGCGGTTATGTCATCGCGGTATATGATCCGAGACAAGGTAAAAGAGAGGAGATGAATGTAGGAAAAGAAATGGTAGAAACAAGAAGAAGTGTTCCTGATATGCTGATTTGTGTGTGTGCGGTTGAGAATGTGCTCTATGGTTGTTTTATTAGTAGTGGGTTTATGTGGTTTGACATAAAGCGTAGTGTTTGGACAAGGTTGGTTATGTCTGAATCTGATTATATCTTTGATGTCACTGATTACTTTGATGTGGATGCAATGGTGGAATATCATGGTAAGCTTGCGGTTTTCTGGCATCATCATAAATTTAGTCAGGAGGAGAAGAATTATGATAGTAAGTGTGGATTGATGGCATTGGATAAAGTTGGAGGAAAGATTCGTGGGACGATCGAATGGTCTGGTGTTGTGGCCACTAATGTCCCTAATTACTGTAAGATTGAGCACTGTTTTGCTGTTTCTCATTGATCCACAAATTGTTTTGTACTTTTTTATTTCAAACAAAGTTTATACATCTCTCACTGTTTTATTTTTAGACGTTTTTGTTTGTTTGATGATTACATGTTTTTGGAAAATATCTATACATTCTAAGGATTGGTTCTCGTAGACTCATATGAACTTTTTTATTTGTAATCAATTTATCAGTAGATTCTGTTTTAAAAAAATTGATATGGTTTTATTTAGCTAGGTACTCGATTTGTATACACATTAATTTGTTCCACCCTCTATTAGATTGTGATAGTTTTGAATGGCTCTTGAAAAGAGGAAGCTTCAAAGAAGCAAAAGGGAAGAAGATGATAATAGAGAATTAGAGACCATTATTCTTTTTCTTATATCTTCGTAATGTGTACTTTGAACGATTTAAATTACAATCAACATTTTATTTAACGATTAAGTTCCCGACAACATATATGATATCTTGTTATATAACTTCGTTTGTAACTTTACATAATCATACAACAATTTTGTCATTTTGTGTATTATACATTTCTAGTCAATCCATTTCGTTTTAATAATCCTGAAAATATTTTGGAAAATCGTATCTTCTTAACTTTCATCTATTGTATATTTTCACACACTCCATAAAATTATTTTTGAAAGGCTGGATCTCTTTCTCTTTTTGATAAAGAGTTGTCTTGTTGTATATATATATATATATATATATATATATATATCTTTCTCATAACTCGTTTTTTTTTTTAATCTCTTACCTAATCTATTAATATCAAAATTTAGAAGAAAAAGATTTGCTAAGATTGCATCTCTTTATCGTAACTCTTGGTGATTTATTTTTTAAATAATCAATTTTCAATAGTCTTCTGCTTTTCGAAACAAAAACCCTAAAAATTGTAAAACGCCACGTATATATATATCTTCATTTTCATGTGTTCCTGTCTCAACCACAAGATGTCTCTTTCACCAACCAAAAAGCGAGTGCATGGAGATAACCAATCATCACCATCATCGTCGTTATCATTATCATCGTTGCCAGATGACGCGATCTTGAGGTGCTTGCTCGGAGTCCCAAGAAGCTCTCACCTCAACGTATCTCACGTGAACAAGACTTTCAGGTCTCTTGTTCGGTCCCCCGAGTTTGAGTTTCACCAAATCCGATCGCTCCTCCTCCACAAGACTCCGTCTATGTCTCCGTCTCGTATGGAGACATTGGCCGTGTCTTCCAATGGTTCACTCTCCGTTCCATTGAGATTGAGAATGAAAAGAGGAAGACGATTGAGTACCGACTGGTCCCATTCTCAGTTCCGCTCCCTAGTAATGGTTATGCATTTTTTCCTACACGTGTCGTCGCCGTTGGGTCAGAGATCTACTTCGTTGGCTGCGACTCCGAAGAAGACTCCGACTCCTCCACGGATCTCTGGATTTTTGACACTCGTTCCGGAGACTTAACTCAAGGGCCAAGCATGAAGTTTCACCGCAGGGGTTTCTGCGCCGTGGAAGTGGTCGACGGGAAGATATACGTGATCGGAGGAGGGTATAAGGGAGATAAGGGGATGCAAGTGGAGGTTTTTGATCCGAAGACGCGGATTTGGAGTTTCGCAGGGAGGAGAAACTCCGATGGATATCTTCGCCGTATTGCGCCTCTCTGGAGGGGAAGGTTTTGGTGGTGGATGCTTACGGTTATAAAATGGCGGTATATGATCCAAGACAAGGTAAAAGAGAGGAGGTGAATGTAGCAAAAGAAAAGGAAGAAACAAGAAGAAGTGATACTGATTTTCTGATTTGTGTGTGCACGGTTGAGAATGTGCTCTATGGTTGTTTTAAATATAGTGGGTTTATGTGGTTTGACACAAAGCTTAGTGTTTGGACAAGGTTGGTTATGTCTGAATCTGATTATGTCTTTGATGTCACTGATTACTTTAATGTGGATGCAATGGTGGAATACCATGGAAAGCTTGCGGTTTTCTGGAGAAGAAAAATATTGGATAACAGTGTGTGTGGATTGATGATGGCATTGGATAAGGTTGGAGACAGGATTCGTGGGAAGATCGAATGGTCTGGTGTTGTGGCCACTAGTGTCCCTAATAACTGTATGATTGAGCATTGGTTTGCTGTTTCTCATTGATCCACAAATTGTTTTCTAGACTGTTTCTTTAAAACAAAGTTTATACATCTCTCTCACTGTTTTATTTGTAGACCTTTTTATGTAACTTTTTTGTTTGTTTGATGATTACATTCTAAGGATTGGTTCTCGTAGATTTATATGAACTATTTTTTATTTGTAAACAATTTTATTTAGCTATATAGATAGATAGTAGATGATGATTGGCGAGAAGAAAAGTTTTGACATTTGGAATTGTGAATCTAAAATATGTATACACATTAATTTGTTCCACCCTCTATTAGATTGTGATATTTTTGAATGGGATCTTGAAAAGAGGAAGCTTTAAAGAATCAAAAGGGAAGAAGATGATAATATGAGACCATTAATCTTTTCTTATTTTTTTTTTAGCATCTGACCATTAATCTTTTTCTTATATCTTCGTTTGTACCCATCTATTTTTGGTTTGATTTCTACAAAAAAAATAAAATAAACGATTTAAATTACAGTCTATATAACTTCTGTATATATATGTACTAAATTAATTGCAATCAACATTTTATTTAACGATTAAGTTGGCAGGGGACTCGAACTCGTGATGGCGGGCACCTCAGCTGAGACTCCATTACCACCAGACCACGAAGACCCGGTTAACTTTTCATAATCATACAACAATTTTGTGTATTATGTCATGGATGTCAAGGGGTGCACTAATTACTTTGAAGTGGAGAAAATAGTGGAATACCATGGAAAGCTAGCGGTTTTCTGGCGTGGGTCATATTGTGAGGAGAGGAAGTATAAGAGTATGTGTGGATTGATTGCATTGGATAGGGTTGGAGAAAGGATTCGTGTGTAGGTCGAATGGTCTGGTGTTGTGGCCACTGTCCCTAACGGCTATATGTTTGAGCACTGTTTTGCTGTTTCTCATTGATCCACAAATTGTTTTCTAGACTTTTTGTTTCAAACAAAGTTTATACATCTCTCTCACTGTAACTTTTTTGTTTGTTTGATGATTAAATGTTTTTGGAGAATATCTCTTTATTGTTTGTCCATGGTTTCTTTACCCATATGTAAACAACGATTGTCCTATTAAAAAAAAACATAACAATCTCATTAAGAAGCGTTGCATTTCTTAATCATTGTTCTTGTTCAATACATCTTCACTTAACTTTGTTTTTGATAAGCTTATAATTATTTTTTTTTGTAAAATCGTGTGGTTTTAATATAATCTTCGTTTGCAACTTTTCGTAATCATTGAAACCACAATTGGAGAGTTGCATCTTTATCATATTTCTTGTGTACATTCTTCAATATTTTTGTTTTGTCATTTTGTTTAGCACAAGAATATTAATAGGCCAGTCAACGTAATTAATTACTGTGTAGATCGTATTTGTAACTATAAAAGGAACACAATCATGAAAAGTTGAATAATCTGGTAATAGATATTAGAAAACATATTCGTAGATAACATTCTTCTATTGTGTAGATCATATTCGTAAACAATATAATTAATTACAAGCATAGATCATATTCGTAGGTCAATGCAATTAATTACAGTGTAGACAACAGTCTTCCATATGTATATAAGTACAAGCCAGGGTTAAACATCTTCATGTGTTGCTGTCTCAACGACATCATGTCTTTACCACCAGCAACAGACGAAATGCTAGTGCAAGAAGATAACAATTCATCATCGTCGTCGCTGTCATTTTCTTCGTTGCCCAAGGACATGGTCCTCAAGTGCTTGCTCCGAGTCCCCAGGAGCTCCCACCTCAACGTCTCGTTCGTAAACGCCAGTTTCAAATCTCTTATCACCTCCCGTGAATTCCACCAGTCCCAGTCCATCCTCCTCCGGAAAGACTCCGTGTACGTCTCCTTCACCGATGACGAAGAGTATGACTGTGTCTACAAATGGTTTACTCTCCGTCCCGTTGAGATTGAGGATGAGAAGAAGACAACTGAGTATCGACTGGTCCCAGTTCCGGTCCCTTCTAATGGTCTTTCGTACGTTTCTGCCGAAGTCATCGCAGTTGGGTCCGAGATCTATTTCGTTGGTGGCGAGACATTATCCGACTCCGACTACGACTCCTCCGGTCTCTGGATTTACGATACTCTTTCTGGAGATCTAACTAAGGGACCAAGCATGCCGTGTCCTAACACCATTTGCTACGCCTTGGGGGTTGTTGAGGGGGAGATTTACGTGATCCGAGGAGGGCGTGAATATGGAGAGATCCAAGTGGTGGCTTTTGATACAAAATCACGTGTGTGGAGCTTTGCATGGGAGGGGAATGTCCAAAAGCCGCCATCTTATTGCGCATCGCTGGAAGGGAAGGTTTATACGGTGGATCATTACGGTGATGAAGTCACCGTGTATAACCCTAAGGAAGGTAAGACAGAGGAGACAATATCAACAATAGAAAATGAAGGTAGAATAAGAAGAGGTGATGATTTCCTGAGTTATGTGTGTGCGGTAGAGGATGTGCTTTATGCTTGTTTTGATTGGAGTGGGTTTGTGTGGTTTGACAACAAGCTTAATGTTTGGACAAGACTGATTATATCTGATGATGATGTTGATGATGTCAAGGCGTTGACTAATCAGATTTATGTGGATGCGATGGTGGAGTATCATGGAAAGCTTGCGGTGTTTTGGCAGAAGGAAAGTGAGGTTGGTGAATTTAAGGATGTTATGTGTGTGTTGATTGCATTGGATAGGATTGGAGAAAGGATTCGTGGGAAGATCGATTGGTCTGGTGTTGTAGCCACTGTCCCCACTTGCTACAAGTTTGTGCACTGCTTAGGTGTTTCTCATTGATGCCCACAAATTGTTTTGTAGACTTTATACATCTCTCACTGTTTGTTTTTAACAAAGAGTTTATACATCTCTTACTATTTCATAGACGTTTTTTTGTCAACTCTTATGGCTTTTGTTTTTGTTTGTTTGATGGTTACATTTTTGGACAATCTCTATAATTTTAAGGACTGGTTCTCGCAGATTTATGTGAACTTTATTATTTGTATAAGTATAATTTAGTTGCTTCTGCTCTATGGCCTCCAAAAACATACTGAATAAAAACCTGTACATTTCCATGTAACCTATTAGTTTAAATTTCGAAGTCATTAAAATGAAGAATGTATAGTTATCATTCTTACAATACCTCGAAGCTGGCTATGTCGTTCTCTAGACGGTAAATAATACTCAAAGCTTGAAAGATTTTTGGTTCAAAATTGAACCATTCATTCGTTTGATTCTCATCGCAGTCTTCCATACCAATAAAACTATATGATAAATAGTCATTCATCCCCGCAGTGACCAGTCCAACCTCCATGTACTCATCAAAGGTTGGTACATGACCTTTGCGTGCCCATTTTGATATTGCTAGGTACGCTCTTGCTAAAGCTCTTAATTAATCTATATATGATTTTCATTAATTATTGTAAGTATATTCTTTTCCCTTTTCAGTTTGGTGGACTTTTGTATAAGTTTGACCTATTATTACCTCATTTATCGTCTGTCGCACGCTACCGGATCTTCCTGGTGGGCTTCATTAATTTCCTTCTCAACTTCGTCCATAGTTTCCAGAGCTTGGCAGTTCGTCAATGGCACCAAGATCCCACCTGTCCATTTTTCCAAGCATATTCTTCTTGTCAAATACATCAACGTGTGAAGACAAGAGTACTTGTTAAAAAAATGTACAAGGCAAAGACGATACTCAATATACATGCATGCATATTTAATTATTTATACCTTTGCACAGAGCCAATGAGACTTTTAGCTTCAAATATCGTCTAAAAAAATACTATACTACAGTAAGAAGCCCAACTGTTTTAAATTTGTATAGTGTACCTATACGATGAAGCTAATATTGCCGTATATATACGATGTTTTACGTACTAGGTGTCTATATATATATATATATTTACATTCTCACAAGTCACAACACTTTTGACTACGATATGTTATTCACTCCATTTGATGATTCGTTTGTTTCATTATTTCTTTCTAACCACTTGAAATTTATTTATATATAATATTTGATTCTGATTTTAGACTATTATTTCAATCATTATCAATTATATGAGTTGTTATTGTATTTAGGCACGTTATTTGTTATGAATATACAATTAAAATATTATTTTTATCCACTATACAATGATTTTATGTATAATGTGTTTTAGAATATGATTTTCTTTTTCGTGATTTTCCATAAAGGATACTTTTAAATTATATATAAATTTTACAGTTTGCAGCTGCGTCATTAGCCTTTGCGGAATTCCTTAATCCGCAGGACACCCGTCGAATCTTCCCAATGGAAATGCAAGAGACATCAACAACAGTCTCAAGCTTAACACAACTGGAATCGGGCTTAGCCTATAAAAAGGCGATACAAAGTAGTCGAGATAATAGAGAAACAAATCTTAGCGTAATTATCAACATTCCCTTAAAATAATATCGTTTACAATATTTAAAAATATCCTTTCTTAGAAAATGTCCGACCCGCATTTTTTAATGGAAAATAACATTATTGTACCGAGATTTGGTCTATTTTAAAAGGAGAAATAAATTACAAGAAATATAACAATTCATCTTATATTCATATCTAATTCCTTTATATGTTTCCATTGATTACTATTCCTCATCAGCATTCCTTTTATTCTATCTATTCCTCTAATCAACAACCATTTGAATCCGACTTAGCCAACAAAAGGCGACACAAAGAAATCCATTGTTGTAAATAGTTGAGATAATAGAGAAACAAATCTTAGCGTAATTATCAGCATTCCCTTAAAATAACGTCGTTTATAATATTTTAAAGAATTATTTCTTAGAAAATGTCAGACCCACATTTTTGAATGGAAAATGACATTATTATGCCGAGATTTGGTCTATTTTAAAAGAAGAAATGAATTACAAGAAATATAACAACTCATCTTATATTCATCTAATTCCTCTATATTTTTCCATGGATTACTATTCCTCGTCAGCATTCCTTTTATTCTACCTATTCCTCTTATCAACAACCATTTGCACCATGTACCTTGAGTGGTATATATAACTTGTTAGGATTCATTTTCATTTTCATGTGTTTTTTTTTGCTCAACAATGTCTAATAGACAACAAACAAGCACAAAAAGATAATCGTTCATGATCTGTATTTTCAATGTCTGTTTTTGTTATGATGGAACTCAGAGTAAACCAAGGAAATCGTACACCAAATTCTCGCGGATGAGTAGGTGTGGGAAATGGTGGAGTTCTGGGGGAGCGAATAAGAGACTTGAACATGTTATCGACGTAAAAGACATGTGATAGTTTTGGGAACTTGGAATAAGCATTTCTAGATGTTGTCATCAGGCAACGAAGAAACAATAACATGATTTCTTTGTTACCTGGCTACCTCGTTTTGAAGTGCTTACTTCCAGCCCAAAAAACTATCACATAAATCTCTAAGAGCATATCCAGCCGTGATACTATAGTCTCAGTATATTATACATATTATATTAATATAATTTTTAAAGAATAACTAAATTTAAATAAGAAATGAAACTAACCAATTATATGATGCCACTTCATATTAAAGTCTCTTCTTTTGCTGATACGGTATCGTCAGTAAGGTACGTCTCACACTTTTTGACTTTCTCTTTCCTTTTTTTTTATTTGTTTCTATTATTTTAATGTTGTGAAATCATGTTTGAGACCCTCTAGTATCACCACTGGACATGCTCTAATGCTTTAACAAACACATCAAGTCCCTTGTTGGCTCTCATGTGTTCCACCATTACCGATTCCTTCTCCTCCTCAAGGATTGATGTACGTCTCATCCACTTATGGATACTATAATGATGCCTTCACTTGGTTTACTCTCAGTCCCGTCCACACAAAAACTGAGCTTGAAAATAAGAAGACAATGACAATTGAGTATCGATTCATTCATTGTTTAAAACAACACAATCCAACAGAAAAATATTGGAATCACTTTTTTTTCCTTCGCTTTGGAAATTGGAATCATATTTGTACTAATTTATGTTCTTTATTATTAAGACATATGCATAACAAAAGTGTACCTACATTTCCCAATAATTTTGGAATTTTCTTGTAAAAAATTCCGTTTCTAAATCAAAATTGCAGAAATATTAACATTTCATAAAGTAAAATCCGCGTTTTCCAAAACGTTTCTAATGTTTTTGAGTTTTCATGCAACCACGATTCACCCGTACGATTCACATTCTTGTGTTTATTTCTCCAGTTACGAGAAATCTATGTGTTCCTCTCTTTCAGTGTTTTTTTTTTCAACGAATGAATCCATCGAAGGAACGGCGTTTTCGAGGTTTTACACAATTTCTTTTGCTTGGGCTGATTTATTTCCCTCCGGCGCTGGAGGGCAAATTTGCGCGGCTTAGTTTCGCTACCCAGCTCGTGTTTTAGAACAACACACATCGGATTCCTAGAGAAAGTTTTTGCCTTTTTGCTTATTATCTGCGAAATTGAAGTTAGCTTTTGTTTGTGAAGTCTCTGCTAATTCCAAGTTTGCTTTTTGACTATGCAAATCTTATTTATATCTCTCTGTGTATTCCATTTGCTTCTTAGGCTTGTAAGATCTGTCTTATTTGTTTTGTTTAAGAAATGGGTTAGCTTTTTGATTCATGATTGTTTTCTGCATTCTGTGTTGAAAGCTACTTAATTGTGTTGCAGGGAGCTAAAATGGCTCTGATACAATTTGGAAGTACATGCGCTCCTCAATTTGCAGGGAGAGCTTACATTCCGAGCAGAGTCGAACAAAAGTATGATTCTTTTCTGTTTCAGTCTCTGGATCGGATTAAGTTCTTGAAAATTAGTTTGGTTGATTTGTTGACATTGCACATCTTAAAGATTAAGTCTTTGTTTGAGTTACTATTAAAGTTTGTAACTTGTGGTTTTCTAGATGGAGACTTTTTACCGATTTGATGAAGTTTTTGGAAGAGTTGTTATATATCTGAAAGCTTTTTCTTTTGATTACCTTGTGTAGTTGTTTCATGAGCCAAATAAACTGTTTGGGAGCTTCAAAGTCGAGTTTGTTCTCACATGGCTCCTTGCCCTTCTTGTCAAGAATGTCTAGAAATATACAAAACCGCAGAGGATCTTGCTTCACTGTTAGAGCTGATGCAGTGCGTGTTCCTATTCTCTACACTTTTGCAGATTGCTTAGATCACACTACTATTATATGGTCTTGGTTGATTGTGTTCAAATTCCAGGTTTACTATTCGGTTCTCGGAGTTTCAGAAAATGCGACCTTATCTGAGGTTAAAAGCGGTATGCTGTCATCATTTTTTGCTTTCAGAAATGGTTTGCATATGTTGACATATCCATGATCAAACCTGTGATTTGGATTCTTTGTGTTTTGACATTGATTCGCTCTTTCTTGCTCTTGTTTAAAGCTTATCGGAAACTAGCTTTGGATTACCATCCGGATGTAAACAAGTAAGCGAAAAGAAACTTCATCTTATCAAGATTGATGTTGCTGTATATCTTATGAGGATAACAACATTGACACTTACAGGGATCCTGATGCAGAAGCGAAATTCATAGAAATAAGTGATGCATATGAGGTTGAAATGAAACCAAATCTTCTCCTTTTGGTTTCTATTATGACTTGTGAGGTTTTTGTTTGACTAAAGAACAAGCTTTTTTTTTCTGTGCAGGTGTTATCAGGTGAAATAAAATCTTTTGCCAATAGGTATTGTGAGGAAGCCGGCGTGGAGGATAGTTCAGAGGATATGTATGGAGTTGAAGTCCCCAAGAGGAGCTTTTGCGATCTGTATTCTTTAAAGACCCTTGAAGCCAGATGTGCAACTTGCGGTGGACAAGGTCAAGTGTATTCATCATCAAAAACTATCATCGGCGTGGTCCAACAAGCCATGACTTGCTCTTCCTGTAGCGGCACTGGTCATGTCTTGATCACCTTGTAATGCACATGTGTACGGATTGTTTGACCAGTAATGAAAACTTTCTAAGTAGTAAATTCATGTTAGATTTTGGTGTTGTTTAGTGGTTTTCAGTTCCAAAGCTCTCTCCACAATGCGTCTTATCTCAAAAGTTTGAGAACAAAAAAGGCTAAAACAAAAGAAATGGGGTGAGAGAGGCTCGAACTCTCGACCTCAGGATCACTCAGTAGCTATGAGACCTACGCGCTAGCCAACTGCGCCACCACCCCTGTTTGATGATTCATTGTAGCATATAGCTAACATTTAGTTACAAGATTTTGTTTTGATCAACCATGAATGACCAAATCATTGGTTCAATCTAATACTACTGACGAATTTGAAACAGAACAATCTTGTGCAAGTTGTGATTTTTGAAGAGATTCCATTACTGATGCCATTAAACAACTCAGCTCTAAATGATTCACAGATTTTCACAAACCATTGTGTGATGTGAACAATTCACTTACACTAAACCAAAAGATGTATCACATGAGAGAAAACACTTGCTTCTACTTCCAACTGACTTGCTACAATGTAGTACCTCCTCCATCTGACATTAGAGACGCAGCGGCCGCAGCAGCGGTTGGCACAACTCCGACGTGTTCAAACGGTTTCGTCAAGTTAACAAGCCTGAATACATAAAACCAAAATGTCTCACTGATGATGAACTAAATCAAAAGACACACAACCATAACTCTCATAAGTGTCAACAAAAGTAGACGAGAGATGCTTACGGAGCGAGGAATTCACAGAAGGACGAAACAGCGGCCGCAACTTCGTTGTAATTCTCAGGTGTCGCTGCAGCTGTTACATCAACAATCTGCATTCCAGGTAACACAGGAACTGCCTCATCTATGGCATGGATTTTAGGCATCTTGTTGACTGAAGACACAGAGACGCTTATGTGCGCGGTGCGTTGGAAATGAAAGGCGAATCCGACTTTGAGAAGCTCGTGGTCTAGTTTGTAACCGAGAGAGTAGAACAGACGCAAAGCGTTCTTGCTCACTTTGCTTTCAATCATAGTCCTCACCATGACAGTGATTTGATCAGCTCCTGCACCTCTCATTGCACCTCCAACATGTTTAACAGTCCTATTATGATCAAACAAAGATTCTTGATTTTAGATTTTCTTTGATGAAACAAGAACATGTACAAACAAGAAGGAGAAGAAGGTGTACCATGTGGGATCTGGTTGATCAATATCACATAAAAGCCTAACTTCTGAGGATACAACTCCTGAATGTGTGAATGAACGATAAACATAAGTATGCATTTGAGTAATAAAAAAATGAGAGAGATTTTGTATGTCTTGTTACCAAGATTTGGGGCGCTTTTTAAGCATAGCTCATGAACTCTCAAACGTTCGCGAGGTACACCACAAAGACCTTGAAGAAGGATCTCAAGAGCTTCAACATGCTGCAACATTTGACAAGAAAGTTATCAAATTTCTATAGTCTAAATATCCAAATGAAGAAAAGGTTTAAACTTTCAATTTGGTATTAGAGTAAAAGCTAAAAGCTTTTTCATGAATTAAAGAGACGAACCTGTGTCTCGATGATTCCTTGAACTACACACTCCATTGAATTGGTTTTCTTCAGTTCATACAAAAACTAACACATTAGCTATGATTTATCACAACAACAAAAATCAAAGTAATCTCAAGGCTCTGTTTCTTCGTTCTTAATTAGATGCAATTATAGACGGCGTCACAGCGAGTTGAAGTTAGGGTTTTTGAACCTCTAAACCAAACAGAAAGCTACTCAATTTCAAAAGCACCGTTGCGAGTACACAGTAGGAAAACAGAAGATGTCTTTTTAATCGACTATAAACGAGAAAATCAGGAACGACAAGCCTAAACTCACCGGAGAAATTGACATCTAAAGCCGATTTCGAATCCGAACGATTTACACAGCGAAAGGAATCAGACCGGTGACCTTCGGCTGACGTGTTTAGTGTAAACAAAGATTTCTGTATCGATTTACGTTATACAAGTATTGTATTGCATAGTGTTAACAAGATGGCCTATTAGCTCAGTTGGTTAGAGCGTCGTGCTAATAACGCGAAGGTCACAGGTTCGATCCCTGTATAGGCCACTTTTTATTTTTCTCTAACCAAGTTCTGTTTTGACTCCGTGGCTACGATAATTAGTTTCTGACAATAGTGGTATCAACAAGATGGCCTATTAGCTCAGTTGGTTAGAGCGTCGTGCTAATAACGCGAAGGTCACAGGTTCGATCCCTGTATAGGCCATATTATTTTTTTTCTTTCTAACGGCTGTTACTTATGTAACACAACGCCGAATTGTCGAATCATTGGCTCGCATCTCGCTAATACTATTCCAAATGTAATTATCTGCAATTGTGTTGGTCTTACGGTGGCCAGTGCAACTCGTTAATCAAATTTAATGTTTTGAAGTTTTTAAAATGATTACTGAAAGTTTAGAACAAAAAGTTTCATTTGTTTCATTCCATCCATCTATCAAAAGTCATCACGATCACATAATGCTTTCATGAAAAGGAATGTGGAGAAGAAAAAAGCACAACAAAGGAGTACAATCTGAAGTTATGATGAAAAGAAGAGGCTCTAAGCTGTCTCCATAGCTTGAGGACCGCTCGAATCACCATTGCTTCCATTAACCGAACCATCTTCGGATTTCGGAGTTTTCTCGGTAAGCCTCTGTAGCAGCTCCTGGCAGTCATCAGAAGTAACCATAACACCCAAACTATTCTTCCCTCTCCAGCAACTGATGGCTATTGTCGACGCATCCACTTTCACCGCCTCTTCACCTGAGAATGACATAACCAGCAAAACTGTAAGAAAACAACATCCTACATGACTACTAAAGCATCTAACGTTAACCAAACACAGTACGCACCGTCGCTGAGAATCACCACGCAGCATCCCAAGACAAGGTCAATTACTTTCTGTCCCAACTTTTGGTTGACGAAATCCGGAAACTTGATCGATTTGTACTGCAGGAGATGTTTGAAGTCCGCCATTGGAGTGTAAAGCACTTGCTTTGTAATGTATGGAAGGATCACAGGTAGTCCCTCTGATGATATACGGAACGTGCAAGTTGAACCTTCTTTCGCCGTTTGTCTCTCCTGCGTTGTTTCGACTATTTTATCAACAACTTTTTACATGATTGATCAACCGAAATGAGAGATGAATAGAGGTTTTGTTGTACTTACAAACATCTTGAGGCCAACGGACGCGATCTTAAGCTGCTGTCCGACTGCGAAATTCAGCTGAAGAACCTCCTTGACGGATTGTGAAACGTAGTAGATCCTCTTCACGCTGCTTGTGTCTGTGTTTCTTGCCACGAGATGGCCAACCAATGGAAATGATTCGTCTTTGATACCGTAAAATGCCTTGATGCTATTGATCACTGCCTCGTCTTTCAGGAATACTACAGGGTCAAAGCCTTTCCACTTCCCTTGCATTGGTACTTTTCTCTTGCCTCCTGCTTTACTCGAATCGGCTTCTTTGTCTTCAGTGATGCTTTCTCCTTCTGTGGTTTTCTTCTCAGGCTCCACTAAGCTATCATCATTTTTCTCAATGTTTGAGTCTGCTTCTATAACTTCATCCACTTCATCCACTGCATCTTTCTCATCTTTCTCATTGTTTGAATCTGCTTCTATAACTTCTTCCACTGCACTCTCCTCTGGTACAACATCAGCGGTAACAACAGCTGCTTTTTCACCCACAGGTTTTTCTGATGAGTCGGCATTTTTAGTAGATGGATTCCTCCTCGGATTAGGTTTCTCGAATTCTGTGAGAAAACTATCGATAAGTTCTACAGAACCATGGGTGATTATTATCAATTTAAGATACATGTCCTTCAAAGAAAAAATTACCTGGTAGGGGTGAAACTTTGTGAAGGACCGCGATGAAGAAGGCCCCGGTGTTCTGATCATGAGGAATTATCCTCATGCAACGCTCAAGTGGAAGATCAGAGACTTCAACAACTGGTTCATCAGGAATAGCATCCACCACAGAAGTATCAGCTTCTTTGCATTCATCTTCACAGCTGTTAACACCACCGTTCTCATTCTTCTCTGTGGTTTCAGCTGAGTCCTTGAGGTTTTTTCCAGAAGGAAACATGCTCACAAGAACCCCGCCTCTTCGGTTTTGTGGAACGTCTTTGTAAGAAGTAAACCACCCACCTTTATCACGTACCTGGATCCAACAGAGACAATGCAAATTACATGAGTAATCCCATTAGATTTTATAGAAGGAGGTTTGTTCACTAGGTTAAATTGTAGTAGAAGCTGACCTTCCATGTCTTAAGACCTGGTCTTCGTATAAGTTCAGGAAGCTTATCGGAAACATCTAAAAGTTCAACAGAGTCTCCACACCTCCTTAGAATCTGAATGCAAGCAAGAGTTTTTACGTGGTTATAGCTAATGTACTAGGTTTCTAATGAAAGGTCAAGAAGTTACTAGAATATTACCTCAGCAACAACAGCTTCATCCTCAACTGGGTTCATTGAGCAGGTAGAGTATATCATTTTCCCACCAACTTTCAACAGAGATAAACCTAGAAAAGACCAAGCAGACATGTTTAAGATAGGCGCGTCACTCTACAAGATATTTTATAGAAATTAGTGTGGACATATAAGAAAAGCTTACCTCTCATAGCAAGAATAACCTGTAGGCTATGAAGTCCATTGCCCATTCCAGAATTCCTGCACACAAAAGAAAAACAAACGGAAGTAAGAATTTCAAGAATTAACGTCTCCTAAGTCCTAACAAAGCAGATAGTAAGAAAAGGCAAAGGTAAAATCACCATTTCCGCCAGATGTCTGGAGCCTTGCGGAGTGTACCATCACCACTGCACGGGACATCGCATAGAACACGGTCAAAGGCAAGTTGATTAATGGGCATATCTTCACTTATTCCTTTCTCGGAAGCTCGGGATTTGTTCAAGCGGCAACCAGGAAACTGTTGCCCTTCATGATTGGTCACTATCAAGTTGGATGTGCACATTCTCTTTGTTTGGTGAATAAGAAGGTTAGATCTTTGGAAATCAACATCGTTAGCCACCACCTGATTTTTCAGTAAAAGCAATCAATTATCCATCTATCTACCTAAAACAAAAGTTTGTATAAATTAAAAAATATGAAGAGCAACACAAACCAATCCATTAGGTAGAGTTCCTGGTTCTGATGCTCCATGGATAATCTCAAGCAGCTGAAATGTTTTGGAACCCGGTGCAGCACACACTGCTCAGACACAAAGAGAACGATAGCTGATCAGTAACCATCGACTACTAATTGTCCAACTTGTAACTCTCAAAACAGTTTCAAATGAAAATTCACTCACTGTCAAGTACAAAGTGATCTGGATGCACGTCGAGGAAGAGAGGAGGTACCTTCAAGATCAATTCAACAACGGTTTTTTACATGTTAGTATGGATAAAAAAATGTTAATGGTGGAAGAGAGTATTAAGCTACTATACCATGCTAACAGCTTCCTGCCTGGTCATGTTTCCAACTTCATTCTCTAATTTAAGAAACTCATGAAACCTGAAAAGTACACAATGAAGAACACACAAATTGGAATTGATAGGTCTTTCTACTTATATGAAGATCTTAGAAGCGTTCATGTGTTCACGAGAATGTACCTCTCAAGTGTCTTGTTTTTTCTAATCTGCTTTCGAGAAAAGTTAGAATGCCAAGCGAGATTCTTTGGATACCATGGCAAGGGCTTAATAGCCTCCGATTCACCACCTTCTATGGCCTTTTAAAGCAAAATCAATGTAAAATACTGAGTCATAATCGAAATAGACACTAGAAGAAGAAAAAAAATGCCAATTTGAACATTTTCTTTTACCTCTGCCTGAAGAGATTTCACAAAGTCATTCTCCAATATCGATATAATTTCATCGCAAAATTGGCCACTGCAAATCGTAAAAGAAGGATAAAGGAAGCATCTTGTTAGTAATTGAAATTCTGAGCCATCCAAGTTGCAGTTTTACACCCTAAACCTTATTGAGACTATGAACAAATTAAATAGTGAATAGAAGAAAGTGGCATTACTTGGCGTTAACTCTAAACGCAGCAGGTAAAGGCTTACGAAGAATCTCCATGAACATATCCCACTCTTCGGCTTTCACAATCCCTTGCTCCTACACACAAACATATAAATTAGAATCACAATATCACTAATTAGATCCATTCATCAAAGCGAAAGCTATTAAAATCTAAAAACTAAACTTTCAGTAGCTCATAAGCTGAAGCTAGTGAGTAAGAAGTGTGAAAAAAGATATAAACAGTCACGATTCGATACAGAATCACGATTATGTTACCTTGTAGTACTCCTCGAAGTTAGGGTTATCGGTCAAGATAGGTTCCCAGCTGGGTTTTTCCGGGGCGGCGTTACCGGAAGCATCAACGGTAGGATCGGATTTGGGGCGCTTCCAGGCATTCTCTCTGCTCTCTTTGAAATGTTTTCTCTGAGAACGACCTCTTTGCCTTCCTCTTCCCATTTTCGTAGCTTTTCGTCGGAAAAACAACAAAAGTTTTGATTTCCGCCGCCGGATTCGTAAAATCTCTGCGAAAATCGAAGGGAAGAAGAAGTATTGTGGAGGAGTAGTTTCTTCTTCGTTTTCTTCCGAGGTTTTTTCAGGGCTTTCTTAATGGGCCTTAGGGTTTTAGTATTCACAATTTAACTTTGGGCCCAGTTCCGCATAATTTAATCTGTTTTTTTCAATGTTTAAGGGTTTGGTGTGGTTCTAAATAATTTTGGTTTTCATATCAGATTCAACTTTTTCTGTGAAATGCAAATGCATTCGTGTTACAATACGGTTTGATATATCGAAAATAGTAATATAACGTATTCGTCATCTTTAATGGATTCAAATGTTGTTCAATATTTATTGAGAAATTTCCTTTTTTGTATGGATTTTCAAATAAAATGGACATCATCCTCCATGTGCGTACCATTTTCCTGATTTCGAAATCTATAGGGCTTTTTCAGGAAACTAGATACATCCGAGTCATATGTGTTTAATTATGATTGTGTTGTCTGAAGTGTAATAAATATGGATATAGAAATAAAAATTGACAACTAAAGATGGGGACAAGATAATATCTCAAAAACGGCAACGTATCAGAACCCACGAACGCAAAGTCATGCCTCATGATGACGACGACGACTGACTAAAGACTAATAGTGTCAGTTACTTTTTGAAGTTTCGGATAAATTAATAAAAACTGAAATCATAAAGTAATTTGTTCGGTTGCAGGAAATATGAACCAATGGCTCAAATTGTTGCCTCCTCTTGTGACAACAATCCTCTTATCTTACGACACCCACTCACTCACCTCTCTGGCTCTCTCCAACTATTATTTTATGAGATTTCACTGTTTTATATATTGTGACTAAAAACGAGTTTCTAAAATTTAATTCTTCCAAAATTCGCTAATATATAGTACTATTTTTTTTTGTACTAGTAGTATTCTTACCGTTTCACATTCAAATCCATAGAAAAATGTATACAATGGAAGATGATTAAGACAAAAAAGATTAGACAGAGGGGAAATAGCGGATGTTGATTTTGGCATGTTTTGTGTGTTTCAAACGCATCCAACACAATTAATTTTTACTGTTTTATAGTCAAAAATGTTTTAAGTGAGAAATTGTCTCCAGCACTAATTATGGACTTCTTTATTTTTGTTTATGGTGATAATCTTATCAGCACTTTTTAAAAAAATATATATATATTGTAAAGAAAGGAATATTTAAGCATTGATCATCACAGCGACACCTATCACACTGACCAATAAAAGGATGCAAAAAATTTCTCTTTTTGTGTAGATATGTATATAGTTTGAGTTATAATTTACCAACCCAACAAAACAGTCAAGATAAGGTTTATGTCCTTTACATAGTCAAAAGTTGCATTGACTATACGTTTAGAGTTGAAATCACAGATTCTTCATGACCTTTAAAAGCTTATCAATGAATGTGTTTACACTATTTGATCTCTTATCTATATGACCATTGACCAGGATTAGTGTTGTCTTCTACATCATTCGTATTTCCATAAAATCCTAAATACAAAATTTCCAATTTAATTTGATCAGTTACTAAAATAATACCAATAATTAACAACTTTGATTCATTTTTTTTCAACACAATTAATTCATCAATATTTGACTACCAAAAATACCACACTAATCCTCGCATTAACTACACAAACTGCCGATTGGGACCAGATCCATAATTAGGAAATAGCATTTCATACAAATCAATAAAATGACATTTGGTAACTCACCACCACACTTTTGCACAAAATCCATTTTTAAGCAATGCCTTTGCCTTAGAAATTCTAGAAATCATCCTCGAAAACCACCCAAAAATTCTCTATATAACCCAACAAAGTCTCTTTCTTCTTCTTCCATCACTGAAAACCATACGAACAAAAAAAAAGATAAAGAAAAGGGAAAACAAAAAAGTATGTCTCCCCTTGTTCCCCATCTCATCCTCTACCTACTCCTCTTGACGGTGGTCACCGGCGAGATTCTCCGGCCAAGATTCTACAGCGAAACTTGCCCTGAAGCTGAATCAATCGTAAGAAATGAAATGAAGAAAGCTATGATCAGAGAAGCAAGAAGCGTCGCTTCCGTCATGCGTCTCCAATTTCACGACTGTTTCGTCAATGTAAATCACACAATCTCTCTCTCTCTCTCTTCTTGACTTTAAAATTAATAAATTTCTGAATAAAAAAAAATGTTTTTGTTTCCTCCGATGAAATCAATCAATCAAATCAGGGATGTGACGCATCTGTATTGCTTGACGACACACCAAACATGCTCGGCGAAAAACTAGCACTCTCCAACATCAATTCACTGAGATCTTTCGAAGTCGTAGACGACATTAAAGAAGCTCTCGAGAAAGCTTGTCCCGCTACTGTTTCTTGCGCCGACATCGTCATCATGGCTTCTCGTGACGCCGTTGCTCTCGTAAAATTCACTCTCTCACTCAAATCCCCAATTTCCCCGGTTTATTCAAATTTCCGGTTTTGTAATTTTCGATCTTTCTTCAGACAGGAGGACCGGATTGGGAAGTGAAGCTCGGGAGGAAAGACAGTTTTACGGCGAGCCAAAAAGATTCCGACGACATAATGCCGAGTCCGAGAGCAAACGCAACTTTCTTGATCGACCTTTTCAAAAGATTCGATCTTTCGGTTAAAGACATGGTCGCTTTATCCGGGTCACACTCGATCGGTCAAGCTCGGTGTTTCTCGATCATGTTCAGGCTTTATAACCAATCCGGTTCAGGTAAACCGGATCCAGCTCTCGAACCGGCTTACAGGCAGAAGCTTGACAAGCTTTGTCCTTTGAGTGTTGACCAGAACGTGACCGGACCTCTTGACGCAACGCCTGTGGTTTTCGATAACCAGTATTTCAAAGACTTGGTCTCAGGGAGAGGGTTTCTAAACTCTGACCAGACGCTTTACACTAGCAGAGAGACGAGAGAGTATGTGAAGATGTTTAGTGAGGATCAAGCTGAGTTTTTCAGGGCTTTTGCGGAAGGGATGGTGAAGTTGGGTGATTTGCAATCTGGGAGAGGTGGTGAGATTAGGTTTAATTGTAGGGTTCCTAATAGAAGACCTATTGGTGTATTGCTTGAGTCTTGAAAAATCTTATGATGACTGCTAAATATATGCAAACAAAACTTTTATTACTTACATTGCCTTGATTCTTGGTTTTTTCCAAAGTTTTGATTCTTGCTGAAGCTGAAGTTGCAACTTTACATCTTTAAATGAAAAATAAAATAATGTCTAATCAGTGAACAAACATATGAAATGAGACTTTGTGAATGTGAATTGTGTGTGGACAAGTACCAACATACAGATTACAGAGAAATTCATTCACTGTGCACAAATCTCAGTTTGGGTTTATAATAGGCTGAAATAATACGGTAAGGCCCATTTTGACTTGAATCGTGCCGGTTATACCAGGTAAAGACTAGACCGAGTCAGCGTTCAATTTTAAACCGGTTTAGAGGTCATAATTATAGACTTTGACCGTACTTCTTCTCCATTGTTGAAAATCAGGTTAGAGAATTTTGAAGTGAGATCTGATCCTTCTGCTGTGGAATTAGGGTTTTTGAGAATCGGTACCTATCGAATTTATCGTTTGATTTGGATTGAGATCGAGAGGATCTATAGTTTTTGATTTTAGTATTTGTCTCTGTGTTTGTGTGTGTGTAGAAATGGATTGGCAAGGGCAGAAATTGGTGGAGCAGCTGATGCAGATCTTACTGGTGATCGCCGGCGTCGTCGCGGTGGTTGTTGGCTACGCAACGGAGTCGTTCAGGACGATGATGCTGATCTACGCCGGCGGGGTCGTTCTCACGACGCTGATCACTGTACCGAATTGGCCTTTCTACAATCTCCATCCTCTCAAATGGTTAGATCCGAGCGAAGCCGAGAAGCATCCGAAACCAGAAGTTGTCGTTGCTTCGAAGAAGAAATTCTCCAAGAAATAGGTCTGATTCTCATTCTCTCTATCTCTCTCTGACTCTCTCTCTCTCTCAATTGTTTGTATGAGATATTCTGGATCGGAATCTTATCAATGAATTGAATTTCTGGGTCGATTTTGATAATTTATGTTCTTCGCCAATGAATTTGCTTCTGAATCTGTGGTACACTGACGTTACCATGTATAGAAACTTCGATCTAGGCAATTCGACTGAGAAATGTAGACTTGTAGATGAACCTGTGTTGAATTCTTGTGCAAGAGACTCAAATACAAGAATCATCAAAATTGAAAGAAATCTGAAAAAAACAAACAAACTGTGATCCCTCCATGACCACAAGCAATGCTTATGATGAACAAGCTGATGGGTAAATTTGCTTTGTGGGAAACTATTGACTCAACCGTGTGAGATAGTTGAAATCGAACCTACCAGAAGCAACAAATTAAACCAAACCAAAACAAACCAACTTCCAATTCCAATTCCAATTCGAATTCGAATCTATAAAAGCTAGATACCACAATTCGTCGTGTTTCGTTTCGTAATCAGGTCGATTGGGTCTCGATGACGACCGTCGAACGGATCCATGTCACTGAGAACGAACGGCAAATTTTCGATCTGCTTCTCCGCGCCGTCGGCAATTTCAGTCCCGAAACGAAGCTTCGCGTCGCCGGTGGTTAGGTGCGCGACAAGGTACTCTCTTTTTAAGTCTTAACAGTGGTCGAAAGAGTTTGGAAATTTTCTTCAATGTTTGCTATTATCTCTCTGATTACAGCTTCTAGGGCAAAATTCTAGTGATATTGACATCGCAATCAGCAACATGCTCCCAAGCGCTTTTCTTGCTGAGCTCAACAAGTACTTACGCTCTCAAGGGGAGGACGAAGTACAAGGTCACGTCATTGAAAGTAAACCTGCACAACAAGGCAAACAGAAACCGACGTTGGAGACAGTAAAGATGAGTCTTTACAACCACTCGATAGATCTTGTAAACTTGAGAAGGGACGTGTACGAACGCGGCAGTCGCATCCCTGTAAAAGTGGTACTGCAACCAACCTTTTTTTCTCATTCTCTCTTTGTCATGTCTTTGCTTGAGGTTTACGCCTCCTTCCTTTTTGTGTGTATAGGTATTTGCCTCCCCAGAAGAGGACGCTTTCAGGAGGGACTTGACTATAAATAGCTTATTCTACAACATTCACACTGGCTTAGTAGAAGATCTTACAGGAAGAGGCATGGATGACCTCAAGGCTGGAAGAATCGCAACTCCATTGCATGCGCGAGATACGTTTCTCGAAGATCCCTTGCGAGTTCTTCGGGCTATACGCTTTGCTGCAAGGTTTGGCTTTCCTTTGGATGAACAACTCAAAGAAGCTGCTTCCAGTGAGGAAGTCAGGGCAGCTCTTGCAGGAGAAGTCAGCAGAGAGCGGATCGGAAACGAAATCGATTTGATGATATCTGGGAACAGACCTGTTTCAGCACTACACTTACTCTCTGATTTGAAACTATTGGGGCTTGTCTTTGCTCTCCCTGCGTCGTCTGAGCCTAACTGTGTCAGCCTCAGCCTCTGCCGAGCCTACGTGGAAGCTATGTGGAACCTCATTCACACACCTGGGCTCGTAAACCTCAGCGGTGAACAAATAAGGCATGCACTGTACGCGGCTCTGCTTCTCCCGTTTAGGAAAATGGTCTACAAGGAGAAGACGCGGAAATCATCGGCGGCTCCCCTTGTCAACTACATGTTGAAAGTCTCCATGAAGCGGAAGAGCAGTGACGCTGAGACGGTTGTTAATATACACCGTGCCACGGGGAGATTCTTATCGTTGAAGAATGGCGTCGTACAAGTGGACAAACGTGAGTGGGGGGCCACTGATGTCTTTGAGCACTTGGAGTCCATCTGTCAGGATGATCCTGAGGTCCCGGCTACATCGAAAACAAGAGTGCTAGCAGGGTTTCTTCTCAAAGATATCAGAGACTTGTGGCCTGTTGCCGCCCTCTTAACATCACTATTGCTGTCTACGGACGAGGTAAATCAAAGAGAAATTTATCTGAGAATCGCGGGCACCATTAGGGAAATGTGTCTTGATACCATCTGGGATGAAAAACCTCTGGTGGATGCGAGTGATATCATCAAAGCTCTACAGCTTACAAACAGAGGACCCATCATCCGTGAATGGCAGCAGAGATTGCTGGCGTGGCAGCTAGCTTATCCCAAAGGAATGCCAATGGCAAAACGGAGCAAAGCCCCAATGTGAGTTTGGAATATAGAGATAATAGTATAGGTTTAATCGTTGTTCCCTAGCTAATTTAGCTGATTGATCCACACCTTGACGCTTAACATACATAGATAAAAGAGAAAGCATTTTTGGTCTGAGATGAGCTAACTATTATCTTTCACCACCATTTCAATCTCCTGAGTTGCTCCGAATCTGCTTCCTCTTGCAGCTAAACTTTTCTATGAATATATTATCAAAGAGGGTTTTATTATCTCCTACAAATAGGACATTGTCGTAACGTATCTCTTTTACCGCCACTAGCACTGCTTGAGCTTCAGCTTCTAATGTGGTTAAAGTTGGTGCAATAGAATATTAAGCAATACTTGCTCTGTCCATCGAAGAAGTCCATGAAGCATCAACTGTGCAGCAAGAATGATGACTAAATAATAAAGCTTCTATATTTATACGCTAATTATCCTAATTCTATGAGTTTACTAATTATGTAATTTTTAGATGAGTTTGAAGTGGTAAGAGGAACTCGTAGCTTCTCTTCAAATACTTTGGTTAAGCAGCTACCATAATTAAAGAACGGAACGAAAAAAATACTAACTCCAAAAAACGTAAAGTATATAATCTTTAATTTGTACAAAATATTGAAGAGGAACTTTAGTCAAAAAGAAAATATTGAAGAGGAATTGCTAATTGTTTTATAGTTTTACTTTTATGTATGTACTTATTTTCCCGCAAGCTATTAATTAAACAAAATTAATAAATGAGGCAGAAAAGTCAAACTAATCGACGGCTAGAAAAAGAGCGATCTTGGCGTGGCGTGTGGGAAGCGGACACTGTTGATGGAGACATCAACTAGCATCGGCAAGCACGAGACGTCGCCGTTTAAAGACAAGTCCTCACCGGAGCGAGAGCGACTCTTCTTTCGTCTTTTCTTTTCTTTTCTTTTCTTTTTCGTTTGTCAATGTGTGAGTGTGTGTGTGTTTTTCTTTCTAGTTTTACAAATTGTCTTTTTTCAAATATTTGTATTATTCCATATCTTTACATATATGCTAAAATGTCTTACTATACGTTATACACTTAGACAATAACACTTTAAAGAACTATATTTACGTATGCCTCCTGAATCCATTTTACTAAAATGTACTATAAAAATTTATAATTTTTTATGAATTATTACAGTATATACTTATAGGAATATTGTATTCTTTTTTTTCTAACTCGATTTTTTTTCTAATTGGATTAATAAGTCTACATGAAGTAACGCCTTGTGTGCATATGTGAAGACACACGCATATGATAAAGTTTTTTTCTTTTTTTCAGCCAGCAATAAAGTTTTCTTTTTGGTTAAAAATGTTTTTAAATCAAAAGGCCGAATTTTTTGACTTTGAATATCTGCGAAAAAGGTAGGTCCCACTGATTGCTGACTCGAACTATTCCTCAGGACCACTTGCGAGAACCGACACGTGTCTTATCGTTTGAGACAAGACAAAAAAAAAACGCTTAGCTATATTTTAAGCCGATACGAGCCGTATAAGCTGTCTCCTTCAACGGGTCTTCGTAATCGTATACTCATCGTATTCGAGTTTTTTTTTCTATTACTTCAATAAATTTGGTGTTTATTTTTGGAATAACTTTTAGGTAATAATACACGAAGTTTTGCTCAGTTTACTACTATTCGATGAAAATTGAATAAAAGTTATTCAGGGAAATTTTTCAACAACTCTAGATTTCCCAAATTAGAATATTAAAAAAGAAAATTCCAATTCAAGCCTTGAAAGGGACCATTCTTAACGATCACATCTCATATTTTCTCATTGACAAATTTATGTGACTTCAAGGCTTTATATGTTTATCTTTATATAAAGTATGCAACCATCTTTGAAAAAATGGACAATGAAATATTATATGAATATTGAAATGCAAACACTTAGCCATCAATCCCATTGATATATTTTTTTAGTGACCATTTGATTCTAAATCGGGCCCTCGAAAACAAGGTTACACGGGTGTCTAAAATATTTGGAAAAAAAATTCCAAAAGTATGGAGTAGTTTGTAAAAAACTAGTCTAAAACTGTCAAATTTTCAATTCAACTAGAAGTCTAGAACATAGCAAAGTTGCAGATTTGCAATGGACTGAAGTTGAACAAAAGTACTCTCCTTATTGTAATGATATTTTAGTTTTGGTCCGCAGCTTTTTACAAAAATAACCGTTACAAAATAAACTTACTTCAAAATGATGTTTGTTGTGAATGGGAAAGAGCTTGATTTTTTTGTTAAAGGGCTTAAATGGGAAAGAGCTTGTTAATGTATATAAAACGAAAATTGTAACATTAAAAATAGTACAAGTAACCTGTAATAAAAATAAAATAGTACGATTAAAGCAATTGGTTAGGCCTCAATAGTTTTCAGACGCAAACACACACACACACACACACAAATTACAGGATATAAAAGAGTCGTTAAAAAAGTCTTTGTAGTAGCTATTATTTAACTTATATACCGCTTAACCACAAACTGTAATTAACTCTAAAACCAGCACCTATGTTTGGCTCTTTTAGTTAAAAGCAGCAACTGAAAGGAACAAATTTAATCACGAGTAGAAAAAAAAAATTCTTAGCATCGATTATTTCATTTTTTTCCGTAATTTTTTTAGATGCGAATAAATCAAAACCATGCAAAAGCATGAATCACGTAGAAACCGTAGCTGTGCGGTGCATCGAAATGCAAAATACTTTTTGGTAGATAAATGCAAAATACTTTATTGGTTCTTTACGATACTAATTAACTACATAATGGTCATCATAGCTTTTATTTAAATAATCAAATCTAAGATGCTTTTAAATTTCTTAATATGAATTACAAAAGGGATCATAGGGATCCTACGATCGTCAGTGTTATTTGCCTAGAGAAAGTGAAACACACAACGCAAGTGTTCGCCACCTAAAAATTTAAAGTGGATTAGAAACATAACTTTCCACTTAAAAATCAGCAAATATATCAGTAAAGAATTACTAAAGCTTATAGAAAACCAAGATAATATAAAGGAAGTAACGTATATAAGGAATGACATTTGTTTATAATAGTAACGTATCTCTTCCGTTATATGGAGTATATGACTTGATGGTTTTTTGTGTTTTTTTTTATAAGGTCTGCACATCGCAACCTCTCTCGCGAACCCAATGGAACTAAATAGGTAAGCATGCATTCGTCACGTTTAAGCTCGCGAGTTTCATATGAAAAAGAAAACAGTGATAATAAAATGAAAACGAAAAAAACGAGAAGAAAAGAGAAGAAATAATCTAAGGAGAAGATTGAGTTGAAGTCGAGAATCTCAAAAAGACTATAGGATGACTTGTTCATCTGTCGGGCAAATTTCATTCATTAACAACTTATTTTTTTTTGGTTTTCATTCAGTTTCAACTTAAAAATTCTGATTTGATCATATATCTGGTTCGACGTTTGTAGTTCTTTTTGTACATATATCTCCCTCCACTTTAATGTTTGCTTGTAGTTCATGATTATTCTTGATATATGTATTGTAAAAAGGTTTAGGCAAAAGTATAATTAAGATCTTCTTCATGTTAACTAAAGTTATAAAAGAACTCGATCGGTCCAACTTCGTACAAGGTACACCCGATTACGTACCCGTATATACAGCCTAGAGTCTAGAGACTATATAAGAAGAAGGACAAGTCACTTTATATATCAAGAACAAGAAGTCATAAATTAAAGAACAAAATGCGACACACCATCACCATGCTTAGACGATAATCATTTTGAGTAGCTAGCTGAAGTTCACTAAGAGATCAGTTCGTTTTAAATTTTTAATCTGTGTTCAAATGCACAACAATTATCGGTATGTGGTGGACCGTTTGTAACTATAGTCTCATTCGTACCAAAAAAGAAAAAAAAAAAACTATAGTCTCATTCCTTCATATTTGGGTCACTTCGATGACAAGCAGAGTTGTTAATTATGGTGATTATGTGCTGTAACCCTGAGGGGTCTTGATGTAATGTTTTTCATTATGAATGGAATTTATTTAAGAAACAAAATTAAGAACAATTACAGAAGTAGCATTTAAATTGGATATATGCATGGTGTCGAATTGTCCAAGTGATTAATAAGTGTTTTACGAACTCCTACAGATTAAAGCTTCGTTCTCGTGACATGGGAATCATCATACTAAAATACTTGTTGACAAATAAAAACTAAATATTTTCTTTCAGACTAAATAAACTTCATTTTAGACTTTAGTATAGATACAAAAGTATTGATAAATGTATGTATATCTACGTCAACAGTAGTAGTCTGTTTCTACATCTTTTCCTTTTGTGTGACGTGTCGAGAGACGACTGGATAAATAAAGTGGTGAAATGGACGGCTGTGAATAGTTAGATTGGTTGAGCTGTCGACAATCGGAACGACTAGAAGAGGGGACCGTACACGTGCCTATCATCATCTTCCTCTAGCCTTCCTGCGAGGTTTATTTTTTTATTTTATTTAATAAAAAAATTATAATATATTAAATCTACAAAGTGATAGTGACAAATGGCTACGAAGAAAACGACATCTTCTTGATGCGTTTAAGGTCCCACGTCACATGGGTAGGTGGGCCCCCTATTTCTCTCATTTAGTTTCGTATAAAGAAAGAAGCTACAGTGTGGGCCCAATTCTAGCAATTTGTCAGTACACTATAAAAAGGAAATGAATAATAAATTTTAAAAAGGAAATTTCACAAAATTTAGAATCTCTCTATCTTTTTTTTCCATTATTTTATTGATTTTTTGTACAGTCAGTAACATAGTAGCAACTAAATCAACTTTAACTTGAATACATTATCACGTAGCATCATCATAAACAAGTTACTACTAATACGAGTGGGGCTTGTAGTCTAAACTCTAAACATATACAGTATCATCTAAGTCTGTTGTATGAGAAATAATTATAAATTTAAAAATCTAGTTGAATTATGATAGTTATAAGTTATAACTAAAAGGATAAAAAATAACAACATTTATTAGTGTATTTATAATTACATGAAGACTAAAACAACAACATTTGTTGAGTGTATGTGTAAGCTACCTATTAATTGGATTGAGTTTCTCAAATTCTCAAAACACATTAATTTGTGTCAACATTCATTTAGTTAAGAGGGTCTTGAATTGGACATTCAGTTGCCGAACATCTCCGATTCTTTTTTATTAATGACCAGACGAGTGAAGTCAACTACGTGCTTCAAATACAAATAAATTAAGTACCAGCCAATAGCCATTGTATTTTCTATTTGTATGAGTTATATTGCCGATTTGTCATATTGTTACTAATCGTTTATAACTCACGTATGCATCTTTTTGAGTTTGAGTTCGGAATATGAATCACTAAATTAAAAGACAAATCGTGATCCTCATAATCAAAAGTATGTACGTATATATATGTATAGAAAGAATCCAAAGAGTAAAACATGGAAGAAAAAAAACAGTAAAATAAGACTATAGAAAATATTAATGCAGATACAGTGAATGGTTAAGATCTGATTGCCTCAATTTCAGATGCTATTCATGACGTGAGTAAAGCTTCTGAATGTGTCAGAAGGTTTTTGCATCATCTTTTTCTCCGATAGATTCACTAAAAATGATGCCTCATGCTTCCACTTCACGTACGCGCACAATCACGACTGACGACCTTTTTTGAGTTTTTCTAAAAAGCAACCTCATGATTTATTATCCTTCTTGACACCCAATTATATTTTATTCCCTGGTTTTATCCATCGAGAAATATATATATTTTTTTAAAATACGTATCACCTTTCTTCTTGGAGCTCTTTTAATTTATTTTATTTTACCAAATTAATTCTTTTACCTTTTAGAACTTTCTTTTACACGTTTTACAGCTTCTTCTGCCCTTGCTTCTGATAAACTCTCGGATCTAATCAATGTTCAAGGATCTCAGCTCATGAAATTGTATATATCTTGTTTTTGGTTTAGGACAATCAAATTATTTAATACTCGTCGAAATTTAAGATGTGTTTAGAATAAATCTCAAGTGATAAAAGAGTAGACCTACAAATGAACCCTAAAAATGGTTAAAGGTCGTATGGTTCATTAATGTACAAATTAAATGCTGTTTTGCCTGATGACACTCTATTTTCTCTGATTGCATATTTAACAATATAACATAATTATCCACGAATTCGAATATCATTTTGGTCAAACTATGAAAACATATTTGTTCTTTTATTTACGATCTCACCGCAGAAAATTATTACCTAAATATAATAAATAAGCCCAAATTTACTAACATTATGCAAAATATCATGAAATAACGACGGAATAACTCTGGTACCTGTGTACGTTTTGCTGGACTATAATTAGTTGCTATGAAACGACAACAACTCTTTAATTCATGATTGATCATTGTAATAGTAAAATGGCTAAACATATATTCTGATTGGCCATATTACGTGAATTGTAAAAGTAAATACATCATCGTTATTTTACCTTCCCTAGTCACGTTTAACGGTCTTTACTGATAAGATATTCCATCGATCTATATGATCGAGTCTTGTATGTAGATAGTTGTTGTCCTTCATTATTTGATTTGCGACTTCTTCATATTTATCCGAAAATGGTAAACAATACTTTAGATGCTTTATAAAAATCAAGAAGAAATAGAAGAGATATGTCGTGGTCGTGGGATTAAGAAAGAAAATATGTCTTTGATGTCCAATCACGTTTTCCCTTTCTCTTCTTCCTTCTTTTGTCCTCTTACTTTTATCCTTCATGTTTTCTTAAACCCCTAAATTCTACCCCTACTCTAACCATTTTCACTTTTTCGCCGCAAAACCTAGACTGTATCATAATCTAACATTGTATATAGTCATAATCTATTTGGACCATCGTGTGCCAAAAGAAAAATGTTTATCACTTGTATTAGTATGAAACATGCTTACATATGCATATATGAATATATGATGATCATCGTCCAAAGTTAAGATGAGACACAAGATATTATACGTTAAGTACTTTCTGTTTCTATTACAAGCTAGATTATGTCGGATAACATCGATCACATCTTTTTAATTACCGGATTCTGTATAGGTCTGGATCCATCAATGGCCTCTGGCGGTGGATACTTAGCACACTCCATCACTTACGTAGACCGAGTAACATATTCAAATCAGATAGTCTTTAATGTATGAATAGTGAAATACCTAACACAAATATCCTAATGCTGAACATTAGCAGCAGTCAATTTTAAAATAGTTAGATACCTAAATATTAGATCCAAAATAAATATCTCATTATACTATTAAGTAAACAAAAAGTTGGGTAGCAAATCGAACCAAACTGTTAATTTGTGAATATAAAAGTCTTTTGTCGAAAACATGAAATTTTGGTTATCAGAAAAGTCTTTTGTCGAAAACATGAAATTTTGATTCTGCTGTTGGTTTGTAATCGGTTTGGTTTCACATCCTACAGAGAGAGAGATAGAAATTTTTGTTGTAAAACATTTTCTCACAAAATTAAATGGTGGTGGGTTAGTGGTTCGCGAGGACGAATTGCTAGATCAAGAATCGATTATCCTCATCTCATGTATGGAACTGACAACCATTTACATTTGGTTAGTTGAAATGGTTATAAAGTTGTTATCCACATTGAAATTAAATCTAAATTGATTCTCTCTTCCTCTAGTTACTATATATCCCCTACACTCTATTCCCTATCGTAGACTCTACTTATATAGGGGTTGTTGTGTAGAGCAAAGGATGTTACAACATAATTTGTCTTTAACCCAATCTCAAGAATTTAGACATCCATTGTAACCTAGGTCTCGATTGTATTTTATTACGATGGAGCGACAAACCGACATTTGTAATTAGAAAAGAACAAAGACTAAGCCAAAAACTGACCACAAGTTTATTAAAAAAATGTAGAAAATATGCCAAATAATGAATATTAAACACACAGGAAAATGTCTATACATAATTACTTACTTGTAAATTTAACAGTGTAGTAAGGCTCTATAATCAATATGTTTCTGTTAACCTAACAGTAAAAAGGATATATATACAGTGGACGCATTTAAATTTATAATTTATCAGCAGATTCTCCTATGATTCTTGTAATGATCTTACCATGATGACTGATGAGTGATTAAAGATAATAGTGGTCCATAGCTTTGTCTGATTAGCTCTAAACATATTTAGTTTTTCTTTAATTGTAATCATACACTGTTGGTTACACAAACCGAGACAACTCGAATTCGAATCAAATCAAATCTGAACAGCAAACCTAATGATAATGTTTAAACAATAATATCATACAATTTAGATAATCTCGATGCTGTATAAGATGGTGATGTTAAGGGGTGCATATAAAGCTGTGTTACAAAATTAAATGGTACAATAGTGGCATAGTACTTTTCTTTGTTTTGCACATACAACTACAGAAGTTGTGTTCACAAAACAAATCAACTGAAAATCGAATTCAACACATCTAATTTTGTGCTTCAAGATTTTACCAAGGGTTCAAAATTGTATAATATAAGATCTGAAGGGGTCGGTTGTAATTTCAAGATTCCATGCTGAAGTTTTCCCCTTTCTCAATTTCTCATGATCCTAATTACAAGAAGTGCACGGAACACCAAAGAGAGCATAATTACAAATTCACCCTAATTAATTATTTCCCGCCCAGATTTAACCCTCCTTATTTTTCCTTCACCCCTCTAATTTCCCCCATTATTCCCATTTTGCCCTCCTCTGTTTCCATTTTCCCCGTCGAATCCACAGAGAACAAAACAGAGCACTTGATCCAAAATCCGACATTTCTTCCGATGTTTACAGCTTCAAGTCCACTGATCAACGGTGGAGTACCAGTGTAGAGACGGTGGTTGTTCATCGGAGAAGAAACCGCAAGCCTCTTCTCCGCTAAGAAAGTCATCGTGATCCTCCGTTTGCTCCATTTTCACGAACTGGAAGAAATTACCGCCGGGAACCGTGACCGGAGCCACCGTAACGTTAGAGCTACTTTCCTCGTTTAACACCGCGCTTGAATCGCCGCTGCTGTCTGAAGATCCAGCTGCGGCGGCGAAGGAAGAAGCTGCAGCCTTTAACGGAAGAAGATCACGGAGATCGGTGAAACTCCGGTAATTGAAACCATCGGAATGTTCTAGAAGCTGTGGAGGTGACGACGGCGGTTCCGTGATCTTCTCAGGCAACGAAACTTCTTCCTCCTTAACCGAAATATCACTCTCCGTCATCGCCGCGTTGTTCTCTTCCTCTTCTTCTTCTTCTTCTCCTCCGTTAAGCTTAGATTTCAGTTTACTAATCTGCATCACAACAAAAAACAAAAAGTCTCAATTTTTATTACCGGAGATCTAAGTTTTACCATTTAAAGCATTGGGAATTGAAAAAAGTTTCAATTTTTAATTTGGGATCAAATAAAAAGTTTGAATTTTTGTTGTACCTCTTGGAGGAGTGAATCATTGTCACGGCGGAGGGAATCGAAGTTATGGCGGAGAGAATCGTATTGGGTTTTAAGGACACCGTAATCTTTCTCAAGCTGCTTTGTCTTCCACCGAGCACGGCGGTTCTGAAACCAAACAGCAACTTGACGAGGTTGAAGACCAAGTTCTTGAGCTAATTTCACTTTCCTCTCAGGCTCAAGTTTGTTCTCTAACTCGAAATTCTTCTCCAAGGCTTTAACTTGGTTAATGCTTAACCGTCTCTTCTTCTCCGATAAACCGGTTTGTCCTCTTTCCTCAATTATGGCTTCTTCTTCTTCCTCGTAACCTTCAAGCATCGACTGGAAGTCTCTTCCGTATCTTCTCGGACTTTGCTCATCTGTGTAATAAAACCAAGCCAAAATTAAGTTAATTAATGAAAAATTAAAGGGCTTTGTCTGAAAATTAGCGAAAATGGTTAAGATTAAGAATTAAAACCTGTAGAAGTAGTGGGACATAAAGAGATGAGACCACCAACTGAATCTGAGCTGCTTAATCTCTTCATCATCAACAACACTAATTAAAAGGGGTCTTTCAAAAATCCTACTTTCTTTCAAGATTAGGAGTTTTTAATTCTCAATTTAATGCAAAAATCCAGTTCTTGGTGTGATCTACTACTCTCTGATAGCCAATCAAGAAAAGAGGAAGCTTTTGGAGGAAGAGAGAAGAATAAACTCGAAAGGGTTTGAGATTCTATTTACAGAGAGAGGAGAGAGAGAGAGAGGGATGAGGTGCTTCGTTTTCCATATGAACAAGCTTGGTTTCACATTTTCTGTCACTTTAAATAAACTCAGCTTGGGTTAGAAAGTAACCATGGTTAAGTAGATATTGTTGGGTATTTTTTTGGTAAAATGAAAAATGTTTAAACCTAAAAATATTTCAGTGTCCTCGATTGCAATTTGAGGGGTCCACCGGCTATACCCAGTTACCTCCAGGCTTCTTCCGGTATCACTGGAACTCGAGTATGAAAAAATGGCTCGACTTACTCTAATCGGCTCGGCTCGGTTCGAACTTAACGTGGAAACGGAGTTTCCGGTACAACACCGTTTTGCCTCGTTTCAATTTGATTATGTCTTTTTTTTAGCAAATAAGAAGATTTTTTTCTCTTTTTTTAAATGTTAATTTCTTCGTGCAAACGTTTTTTCAAAATGCTTCGATTAGTTTTCATCTACAGAAAAATGTCTATTCACCATGTAAGTGTTGTAATTAATAAACAACTAGTATTATAATTAGATTAGACATGCTACAATTTTAAATATAACATTTCATCAATAGCGACGTGATGTGATTGTACACGACTAAATGGTTTATGTATGCATAGCCGCATAGGTCAATTGCCTAAATTTTGAGATGGACGATTAATAAAACTGGTTCAGTTTATGCATGATCTACGTTTTCTCATTTTCTAAATGAGGTTAGTTTAATTTTTTTTCTTCTTTACATTGTTTTGACAAACTGTTTAACTCGTACTTTTGAAACTAGATCTGTGTATACTATTTTGTAAGAATTATTTTTCCAAATTAGATGAGTAATCTTATTGTGTGGTTAGTAATGCAATACCTAAAGTTATGAAAAACGATTTAATAGACCATTTTATATACTGTAAAGACAATTGGTATCACAGAATTCTCAAGTTTTAGTTTTGGTAACGGCTAAACCAAAAAAACTTTCGAGATATTGGACACCATTTTACACAATCTATTTGTCTTATTCGCATGGTAATCTAATCATATCTTTTGTTAAAGCTGTAATAATTGGATTATATGCTTTTTTATTTCATCTAATTCCTTTATAAATTTTATAATCAAGTTATGGGGTGATGACTTTGGTGGCAATGCAAATGGAGACAAGAGCTGTTGGCCCTATGTGACAGCAACAAGAGTGAGTTTTTTGGGTTTGGTTTTTTGATTCTCCAGAACACATATTTTTCTTTTTCTTATTGGGGTTGGTTATTTGATTATTTCACCTAATAAGTTTCCATTCTCGTATAAGCCACTGGTAATATAATTAGTTTGTTTTCTTTATAATATGTAAACTGTTACAATGCAAATTCTGTATATTAAAAAATATACTACTACGAAAAATGGAAAGTAAGGTATGGATTTGGTGAATAAAATCATTAGCCAATCAAAAGTGTCGAGTATGAAATGAAACTTAAATACAATAAGACGACGAGTCAAGGCAAACTTATGTTCACCGACACATAATAATAACAAGGACATTCGTGTTTCCACCTAATACGACATCGTTTTAATGCAAAACGACGCCGTCACCGAGGAGAGAGTCCTCGTGCTTATCCATAAAAAGCAAAAAATATCTACAACACCGCCACGTCAGCATAGAACGATCACCGGCAACACACCCACAGTTTGATTCCACGGCGGCGATTCGCTCTCTTCTACTTCTACTTCTACTTCTTCTTCTTCCTCGAAACTCGTCGTCTGTCTCTTGATCTACATGAAAATGGCGTCGCTTCATCTGCGTTGTGACTCCACGCATCTTCTTCCTTGGCGGTAATCAAATTCTATCTCCCTCTGTTTCACCGGCTTTAGCTGAACATTTGACTTTGAAATTCCGATACCTGCTTCTGTGTGTCTCAATCCGAATTGATAGTTTTGATCAGATCTGTTTATCATTTCGAATTTTCAGGGAATTCGCGATAAGTTGAATTGAATCACTGTTTCTTAAAGGTTTTGGCTTTAGTTTCCGATTCATATAAATTAGTTGTGCAATTGAAATGTGTTAGGCTTAGAGAGATGATCATGTGTATCTGATTATGAAATCTCCATGATTTTTTTTCAGTGATGTTAAGAGAACAAATCCATTTAGAGAGACTTGGATGTGTCCTCCCAGGATTATATCAAAGAGACTCAATGTTAGGATGGGAGTGATAAATTCTGAGGAAGGAGATGCTTTCTCTTCCTCTAATGGATCAATGGGGATAGAGTCGCAACCAGATTTGGTTTCGTTTGGAACATTAGCAGCAGAGATGATTCCCACAACAACAATGGATTATTCATCTGAAGTTGAGGATGAAGAGTTTGATCTTGACCGACCTACCGATGGATTTGCCTCTATTCCACAAGCTATTGAGGATATTAGACAGGGCAAGGTTTGTGATAGTTAAGCAAACAGTGTTGGCTTTGCTGTGTTTGAAGGAGAGGATCTTAATGTATTTGTTATGCAGTTGGTGATTGTTGTAGATGATGAGGATAGAGAAAACGAAGGAGATTTGATCATGGCTGCGTCTTTGGTAACACCTGAAGCTATGGCTTTTGTGGTGAAACATGGCACTGGAATCGTGTGTGTGAGTATGAAAGGTGAAGACTTGGAGAGGTTAGAGCTTCCTTTAATGGTGACGCGAAAGGAGAACGAGGAGAAGCTATGCACGGCCTTCACAGTTTCAGTGGTAAGTAAAAACACTAAAAACACATTGTCTTCTTTCTTAGTGCTGTGTGATGATGAAAAGGAAATGTTGAAACTCTTTGTTCAGGACGCGAAAAACGGAACGTCGACAGGTGTGTCAGCTCGAGATAGAGCGCAGACGATATTAACACTTGCGTCAAAAGATTCAAAGCCTCAAGATTTCAACCGTCCTGGTCATATCTTTCCTTTGAGGTACAGAGAAGGCGGTGTCTTGAAAAGAGCAGGGCATACAGAAGCTTCTGTTGACTTGACTGTGTTAGCCGGTTTAGAGCCGGTTTCGGTTTTATGCGAGATTGTAGATGATGATGGCTCCATGGCTAGATTGCCAAGACTCCGCCAGTTCGCTCAAGATAACAACTTGAAAATAGTTTCGATCGCCGACCTAATCAGGTACAGTATACTACAACACTTCAAGATCAGCTACTGATGATATCTGTAGATGTTTTCGCTCTTTTGATTGCGGAATTTGTGTGGCAGATACCGAAGGAAACGAGAGAGACTGGTGGAGTTTACTGCGGTAGCCCCTATACCGACAATGTGGGGGCCGTTCAAAGCGTATTGCTTCAAGTCATTGCTTGACGGTGTTGAGCACATTGCAATGGTTAAAGTAAGAATAAACCCTTATTTGAAACTCATGCTTTGTATTTTTCAAGTCTTCAAAACTTTCTTATACTTAAACGCAGGGAGAGGTCGGAGATGGGAAGGATGTTCTGGTGAGAGTACACGCGGAGTGTATCACGGATGATATATTCGGAAACGGATCTGGTGGGAAACAATTAGCGATTGCTATGAGGAAGATTGAAGAAACTGGGAGAGGTGTTTTTGTATACTTGCGTGGTCCTGAAGCTAAAGGCATTGACCTAACCCACAAGCCTCGTACTTACAACAACACTTCAGATGGAGCCGAGTCGGTTGCGTTTCCCGTTGCTTCAAGAGAATACGGCATTGGAGCACAAGTAAATGAAACGGAAATCGGATCTTTTTTTTCTTTTTAACTGTGTTTTTTTATTACTGCAAAGATTATTAAAGCAGAGATGTTTGTGATGCAGATTCTGAGAGATCTTGGAGTTAGGACGATGAAGGTGATGACGAACAATCCAGCAAATTACGTTGGTCTTAAAGGCTATGGTTTATCAATCTCTGGTAAAGTTCCGCTAATTAGTTCCTAAGAGTGTGTTTTGCGCGCGGAAAACTTGTAGCCGTTACTTGATACCGTTGAGATATGACACGTGTCAGCTTCTATGAGTGAGTAGTTTGTTCTTAGTTATGGTTTTGGCGCCTTAAGGCCCTAAACTATGTGATCCGGTTTTGTTTTCTGACTTTCATATTTAGCAGCAAAATAATTTTAAATGGTATGCAACTTTTACTTGAGTTTTTTCTTTTAATCGAAATGATCATATGTTTTTTTTTTTTTTTTTTTTTTTGTAAAAAATGATCATATATTGCAATCTTTGAGTTCATTGGTAGAGCTTATTTTGCAATTCTAATTCAAGTAATAAATACACGGAACATTTGTAATTTTTCTAGCTATTGTTGCCAAGTTCCTCTCATTTTTGTCTTTAAATTTTTGTTTTAAAGGTAAAACCATTATTTATGTGATAATAAAATGATATTCCAAAAGGATAAACAATGAAAATTCGAACTAGTATGCAGATTACATACAAAGCCAGAGCTAAAGCCAAAAGCTTTTAAGCACGACTCAAAAAACAAGTTCTTTTTTCACGACCAAAGAAAAAAGAGAGGATAAGAACTTAAAAAAAAAAAACAGAACATTGTTATGTACGATCATCATCTTCACCGGAAACTGAATCAAACGGATGATGGAACGAAGAAGATACTGAGTTCTTGTCCGATATTCCCAGCTGGATCAATCAAATGGAAAGCTTCAGATTCTTTCGAACCACAAACTCTTCTGAAACTCGCTCTCAAATACATCAACTCATCATCGGACCGGCCAAGTTCTTTCCCGGTCATAACTCCGGCTCCGACCACCACCTTACTCAGAGCGGTTAACGCCGCCACGTCATCCTTAGACGGACGGCGTTTTCTCGCATACCCAACTCTTTTTCCGTTACAATACATATTCCAAAACGGCGTCTTCAGAACGGAGTCTTCTTTTTCGCTACTGCCTTCCAAGACTATACGCAACGCTCCTCCTCTCATTTCGCGAGCTAAGACCGTTGTTGGAACGGCTAGCTCGAGAAGAAGATCGAGGTTTGACGATTTTCTTGGTGTTTGGATGCAGAAGTTGATTTTTCCTTTACGGTATCCGAAGATTGTTCCTGTGACTGTGGATGAAGAAAGAGAAGAGGAGGAACGGAAAGAGGAAGTGCGTGGTTTGATGTCGTTGTAGAGTTTCTTGCCTCCCAAGTTAGGGTTTTCTTGTTCGAGTTCTTGGACTAATGTGGAGTTGCAAGTGGGGATGAGAAGCTTAATGATTGAGCGGAGGAGACGCCATGATTGGACTTGTTTCTGGCAGTCTACGGTGGCTACCACCGTCGATTGAAACTCCATTGAAGCTATGACTCTGGTCTTTGTCATAGTTAATGCTTGTGAAAAAGCACAAAAAAAAAGAGAAAAAAAAAATGAAAGAAGAAGAAGAAGAAGCTTGAGGATTTGGTGATGAAGTGTTATAGGGTTAAATAGGGAACCAGATGAGAGGGTTTACGTATGAATATCTTTTTCATTATAAATATTCCGTTGAAGTATTATTGAAATGTTTAAAAATTCGATTTTGGATTTATTTATTTGAAAAAGTGTATTCATGTTTGGGTAATGAGAGGCAATTTTTGAGCTCCGATTTGTAAAGTGTAATTCGTGTTGGGTTTTTGTCAGTCACCCAAAAGATTCTTTCGGAATAGGTGGAACTACTATTTAGTACGTACCATTTTGTATATTTGTTAACGCATAAAAAGAAGTATAAATTTAGATGTCAAATAATTGGGTTCTTGACCTTGAATAATTGTTTGACATCTTTTTGGAGGATTTGTTTTCATTCATTTAGTAACTTTATAAGAAGAATTTTATGTGTTTGTGGACAATTTCAAGACAACTAATCAAACCTCTCAATAGTCAATACACATGCATCTATTGAATTCTTCTGTTAATTGTAGGTTGAACTGAAATGAT
Organism: Microthlaspi erraticum; assembly: GCA_902728155.2. NCBI lineage: Eukaryota > Viridiplantae > Streptophyta > Magnoliopsida > Brassicales > Brassicaceae > Microthlaspi > Microthlaspi erraticum. Next base: position 143,278 of record CACVBM020000488.1, on the reverse strand, counting down.
GATATCCATCCTAATTTATAAGTGACAATTGACATATGATCATATATTGTTGTTTACGTATGTTGTGCACAGGCATAATCACTCTAATAACTTTATGTTTATGATACAACGATAATAATATGTACAGTTGTATACACACACGTATGAGGTATGCATGTATATAATGATTACTAAGAAGCATTAAAAAATTAAGAAAAAAAGAAAAAACAAGAAGAATTAGAAAGAGAAAAGAGAACAAATTGAGTAGTCCAAAAAAATACAGATTGGATGAAATTATTCTCTACTAGACAACTAATAATACAACATTTCCGCCTTTTGCCTTTATCACCTGCTAATTTTGTTTTTTTTTTGAAGAAAATTTTACATATACAATAATGAAAAGAAAGAATTCTTGAACCCATTAAGTTGAATATTAAATGTGTTTACCAAAAAGAAAAAAAAGAGAATTATATCCGTGCGACAGAAAAAAATTGTATACAATTGCATAATGATTAGACCACTAGATCTCTACCACTTTCATTAGACTCCAAAATTTATATATTACTTGAAGCATATTTTATCAGTTGGATGATTAATCATTTAGCACTTCAGAACATGTCAATTATAAACATTCTCCATTCTTTTAATCACGATATTCCTCGTTACAGCCCGCGCATGTTATTTCACTACTTTTTTCTTCAAATATTCAAAGATTGTATTAGTTTATAACTAAACAACAATAGACAGTAGTTACATATATGTATTTGAACATATATATCATATAAACTTCCAAACATTAGTCTCTATGAAACAAAGACAAGGTATCTACGTGAAGAAAAATAATAGTCTGTATTGATATTGTCACTGTTAAAAGATCTCTTGGCTTCTCTATTTCAATTACTCTAGGGTTATCAAGTATGAAGTGTGTTGATTATAAAACAAAAAGAAGAGAGAGGAAACAAAACAAAGCATGAGCGATGACCCTAGATTTTATTTTTCTTTTGGCCCTCTTGGTTCTATTTTTATGTTTATAAATTCAAAGTAAGTAAACAAAAACAAAAGAAGAAAAACAAGCAATGAGCTTTTATATGAAATTACAAGAACAACAACCGAGAAAGTGCATCATGGGTCCAAAATCTAACAAAAGGGAAAACTAGTTTATTGTGGTGTCTAGCCTGGTTTCTCCACTCATGTCTTTTTTGGCATTTTTCTTTCACCTTTAATTTGTTCTACTTTCATATGTGTGTTTCATGTTATGCTTATACAAAAAACTTTCTACTCAATCATATATGCCACCTCAGTTTCGTGTATTGTAGAATTCTAGAAATATCTAATTAACACCACAAGAAAAACTATGGCCTAAGTAAATTCTTATATGTTGTTTTGATGGCATATAGTGGTTCATTTTTCATCCCCATTTCGTGTGTATAAACACCAAACTTAAAGCACATATAAAGATTAACCAAAACACTTACCGAAGAAGATATGTATTCATAAGTTTCATAATTATTGAGGATCTTATTCGTTTGAGAAACTTTGGATATATTAATTCGTTCTTTGGTTCTATTAGTTGTTTCTTTTTGTCTATAATTCCCAATAGAGATTGAGAGAGAAAGAGAAGGAAATGTGACTTCCCATTGTCTGAACTTTTGGTCGGTAATTCTACGGGCAAACTTAGCTGTTCTTGTTCGTTGCCTTCACAGCTTCACTCATCAATCATCAAGGCTTTTGTTACAATCCCTTTTTACATAATATTACATACCAAATATTATATATGATTTCATTTTTGAGGAAACAAACATTCATCATTGATTCAAATATTATATATGATTTGGTTGGCATCATAGAAGGACCAACCTTGCTCACGGACCATCTTCGTTCTTTGAATTTTTGTAAATGAAAACACAAAGCGAAAGACTCAAAGAATTATTTTAATTTTATAGATTTTTTTTTTTTTTTTTTTTTTTTTGGATCACCCACGGTTATAAAAAAAAAAATAATAATAATAAAAAAATAATAGATATTACACCATAAATATCGTCTCTTATGTTCATCCTCATTCCAACAAGAATTATACTCGTATCCACGTCAAAATAATAATAATTAGAAACAACAAATACGAATGAAAGAAAGTAAGCAAGTAATCGAGACATCCACCGCACTCAAAAGCTCTCTAAGCCAAAACGACAGCGTATAAAGCTCCGGCAACAGCTGTTCCCACAAGGAAAGCTTTGTTAGCCCAGGCGGCGCTTCCCGGCGCATCAGCGGCACCGTCTGGTCCCGGAGCCGGAGACGAAGTGGGAGTTAATCCGGCGGATGGGCCAGGAGCTGGAGCATCGGTTTGTGGAGGAGAAGCAACTGGAGATGTTGTAGGAGAAGTTGTAGGAGCAGTGGTTGGAGCTGGAGTAGGCTCGTTAACTGGAACCGGCGGTGAAGCAACCGGGGAAGGTGTTTCTGCGGTCACCGGAGGAAGAGCCGTCGGTGGAGAAGCGGTGGTTGGTGCGGGGGCTGGAGCTTGAGAGATACATGAAGTGGCCAAGAAACCAAGAAAGATCACAACCTGAAATGCCTTAGGACTCATCTTTAGATTGATTCTTTGTGTTTTTCTCTGAAAGTTGAAACTGTGTTTAATGTTTAAACTCTTGTTCTTTGTTGTTGATGGTGTGGAAATAATGAGAGAAGAGAGTTCTGTTATATACGCGATGGTTGAGATTAAATTAATTATTGTTGTGACACTAATCATGCAAACCACATACAAATGTACAACATGGCTTAGCTTAGCAATGGCTGTTTGAAAATAATTTGCCGTGTTTTTTCTTAATTAAATTGTTTTTGTTTTTTTTATTTTTACATGCCGTGTTCGGGTTTCTGAAGTTTCCTTGAAGATTCATTTACATGGAGGCGCACCAAACGGATGCACAGAGCTTTGACACGTGTTTATTATGGCGATATTTATTCTAAAATACCATTTGATATTTGGCATGTGTTGTGTTTTAGTCTTTTAGATAGGTAATTAGGTCTCATTTGACTGTGAGTAATTTGCTTTTTGCTTAACCGCGTTATATTGCCAGCTTAAAAGTAGAACGATTGTCACTTTTGGACATGACGTGTGACGAGTAGATAACCAAATCCTACATAAATCATCCTAAAAATGGGTAACTTGTTTTCCTACAAGACCAGGTTCATAGAATGTATTTGTCAATTTAAATTTATCAAATGTTAAATTAAATTATATGCTATCTGGAATGTATAATACGATTGGGGGCTGGCAAAAGCTGTCATTATTCATGTTAATTTAGCTCATATTTTAGTTTTTTTTAACAGATTACTTAGTTCCCAATATTGTTACAAAATCACAATGAAACAGTCAACTAACGCGTATTCAAATGCAATTGGTATTAGGATGTGAAACCATACAATTTTCAATAAGAACCTACCAAACAATTATTATTTCTATTGAATAAAAAAATTGTTTAAGACCCTTGCTTTGACCTTATATACTTCTATATGCATTGTATCTTCATTAAAATAATGGTAAAGATGTTATAAACTGAATCTTTTGTTCCTAACAGCTTTGAGCTTATGATTCATAGAACCAGTCTCTTCCTTTTCACAGATCATGGAGGCCAAAGCTCAAAACTTGTCTCATTTCCGTCAAGCCAAATAACTTTGTTGTATTTTCACTTGAACACAAATTGTTTAAATAGTAACTTTAATTTAATAAACTAACATAAATATAAAAATCCGGAGGTAGTTAATAAATCTAAATATCTAGAGTCAATATGTGCATTGAATAGAATCAGCATATGTTGAAACATCCAAAGAAGTGATGGAGGGAAATCTTAATGTATAGATTTTTGGTCTTGTGAAGTGGTGTATAGAATCAAAATATCAGTATTGGTCTTATGAATGTATCATACTATCATAGTATCCAAGGAAAATCTCAAAAATCTATACATTAAGATTTCATACGATAGGTTCTCGATTTGAAGGAAAATAAGTTTGAAAACTCTCAGTTGAGAATTTAACAAAAGACTCGTAATTAGCCTCGCATTAGATATCCTCAGTCGACTAAAAGAGTAAAAAGTCCGATCGAAGTAGTACACGTAAAATTAAAAACGACATTTGGTGTAAAAATACAAAAAGTGGCCTATACAGGGATCGAACCTGTGACCTTCGCGTTATTAGCACGACGCTCTAACCAACTGAGCTAATAGGCCATCACAACATTATCACGACCCCGAAATCTAAAGACCTTCACAAGGAAAGCCAAATTCTGATCAACTTATCAAATTCTCCAAGGATCTGATACCTAAACAAGGAGCAACATTTTCTTCACTCTTCAGACAATCTCCATTGCATACCTTTTAATTATGTGCCAAAATCAATCAATAATCAACGTATGTATATCATAATTATGATCATATGTTTTACCAAAAAAAAATAATTATGATCATATTCATATGTAACGTAGAGAAAGATATTGACTATCCACCGGTTAAAGCCGGTCTTCAATCTCTCATTACCACTTGAAAATTGAGTCACTTCTTACGGTTCGTCACCTATCTTCCCGGTAATCCCGTCCTCAATTTTACATTCCAAAGCTCCTAAATGAAATATATAATTTTTATTTATTTTTTAACTGAGAAGCCAACGATACCATCCTTGCGAAATTCAAACTCCGTCTCAGAGCCCAAACGCCGATTACCTCACGCGCCACCGTACGCGCTACGATCCGTCCGTGGAGAGCCAATTTTTTCTGAACGATGGAGCAGCCGAAAAGAGAGAGCGAAGTGAAGATTGGGGATCAGAATCCAAATCCATCATCGGCGAGCGTCGATCCGAAAGCCACGGGTCAGGGACCGAAAGGAGGCGAGGATGCTAGCTCCGAGATAGCATTGTCCGATGAAACTTTATCTCAGGTTGAAATCGAGACGAAAGGGACCGATCCGGCAGCGGCGCAATCGCAAGCGCAACCGCCGATTCGAACATCGTCTGGATCGAAGAAATCCGTTCACTGGAGCCCCGAATTGGTTTCCGGATCTCAGGAACCGGATCAGAAAGCCGCGTCGTCTTCCCCGGCTGGATCTAATCCGTATGTTGCTCGTTCTCCGGCTGAGACGTCCGATGCTTCGTTGAAAGGTAAGAGTTCGAGAAATGTTTATGATTCGTATTGGTGAGATGTGTATTAATCCCCTTTTAATCACTTGTGATCTCTCTCTCTCTCTCTCTCAATTGGATTAGAAACGATGGAGTCTGTGAAAGGAGCGCTTGGGAGATGGGGAAGGAGAGTTGCAGAAGCAGCGAAGAAGACGGAGAGCCTCGCCGGAAACACATGGCAGCACCGTAAGTGTTTTGCTTTCATATGAAGCTTCAATCGGATCTTCTCTGTATGGTGTTTGCACTTAAGCTTTTGGTAGCTTGTTTGGGTGGTTAAGAAGAATATAACAGATTGAAATTAGACGTTGATATAGTCGAAATGTTGGTTCTTTGGAACTTGAAACTATGATATCTTTGGACAAATGAGCTAAATTGTGGATATGAGTATGAGCTTGGGACATTGACATTTAGCGAATTGGAGAATTACAACTCTAGTCGAGCTAAGGAGTAAATGTTTGTGGCTTTGTGCAATGAAGCTTGAGGGGAAATATCTTATGACTAGCTAAAAGTATTGACTTTGGGGGATTAAGAAAGCTTAAACGATTTGGTTTATGTGTGAACTCTAAGTCATGTCTTCCTTGGTTTGTGCATTTCTCATTCTTGATTTATATGAGTGATCTCTCTTAACTATCTTGTATTTTTGAATTTTGATCAGTGAGAACTGCTCCGAGTTTCGCGGATGCAGCTATGGGAAGAATTGCGCAGAGCACTAAGGTCCTTGCAGAAGGAGGATACGAGAAGATTTTCCGTCAAACCTTTGAGACAGTTCCGGAAGAAGAGCTGCTAAATTCTTTTGCTTGTTACTTGTCAACATCAGCTGGGCCAGTCATGGGAGTCCTATATATATCCTCCGCCAAACTCGCTTACTGTAGTGACAATCCTCTCTCTTATAAAAATGGTTCTCAAACCGAATGGAGCTACTACAAGGTAACAATCTTCGTTCTCAAGACACCATATCAATCTCTGTGATCATTGCATCATGTGACATCTGCAAGCTGTTTATGTTGGTCTATGCTTAAAACAATGCCTCGTTATGATTTGTTTGCAAAGTTGCTACATTTCTTCTTTGTTAGATGCTTAAAGGCAATGTCTTTTATGATCATGAATTCAACACTGTTGTTGTCTTCTTTGGTTAAACAGGTAGTGATACCATTGCATCAGCTAAAAGCAGTGAATCCATCGACGAGCATAGTGAATCCCGCAGAGAAGTACATTCAGGTGATTTCGGTAGACAATCATGAATTCTGGTTTATGGGATTCTTGAACTACGAAGGTGCGGTCACGGCGCTGCAAGAGTCTTTGCAAGCCGGTGGTGTACGGACAGTGTGATGATGATACACACAGTTTGGTGAATTGATTCTTTGAATGACCATATAAAAGCCTGTTGATGAAATTCTGAATTATTTTGATCTGTTACTCTCTTTTTTTATGTTGGCTTAGTTATTATCATTTCAGAAGACTCGATTAACATTATGTTGCTTAAATATAATCTCGAAGATCCTCTATTTGCTATAGAAACTAGCTGATGAGTTTTCAGTTTTTACAAATTTAAATGTTTTTATCTGTTGGTTGTTCAACGGAGTTGAGAAAGAGACCATGACCATGACTATGTGTGATGCAATCTTACTATGGTCAAAATTTTGACACTTTACCTCCTTTGACTTCTTGACACAATCAGAATCAGATTCAATTCTAAAAACATCTACACGATAAAGTCGCAGCATGCCAAACGACAAATATTGAATTATTTTTTGTACTAATGATTGATATAATAAAGATCAAATCTTTAAATTCGACTATACATAGAAAAAAATCCTTTTTAATGGAAAATAAGAACACCGTACAATGGATTTTACATTTTTCTATTTTCACTTTGCATAAAGAAACATTACAGACAAAAACTTAGTTAGATCTGTTTGTACTTCTTCGTTAGTCTCAAGAGTTTCAGACAAAGCTCAGACAAATCATACGGCCAAGATCTAAGCAACTTTTCTCTCTCTGATTCTTTTTTTTCTCTTTTCGTAAATTGTCAAATTCCCTCCAAAAAAACCACAGTTGACTGAAAAATCAAACACAGAGCCGATCGGAACTTAGGTTTCATCGCCATGGAAGCTCTTTCTCAGGCGATCACTTCCGGCATCGCCGTTCCTTACAAGACGACTTCTTCTCTCGTTCAGTCTCATGGACTCAGCTCGTTGATCCTCCGGAAAACGAGATCTCCGGCGAATCACTTACCGAATTCTTCTCGTAGCTCGTTGGTTCGAGCTTCATCGATTCAACACAGCGAAAGCTCTGCTCCGATCGATCTCAGTGATCCGAATTGGAAATCAAAGTACGAGAGAGATTTCGAGCAGAGATTCAGCATCCCTCACATCACTGATGTCTTCCCAGATGCAGAAGCAATCCCTTCAACGTTTTGTCTCAAGATGAGGTCAGTTAGCTTCTGCAACAAAATTTACTGTTTTTTTGAGTGAATCATCATCAATGGAGAGTTGTGAATTTAGGTCTCCGACGGAAGATTTTGTTGGTGGTTACCCTTCTGATGAAGAATGGCATGGATACATTAATAACAATGACAGAGTCCTTCTCAAGGTGATTGATTGACTTTTTACTGAAATTAGTGAATGAGATTTGATTTTGAATTTGATATGGATTCTGTTGAAATTAGGTTATTAGTTACTCTTCACCAACTTCTGCTGGAGCACAGTGCATTGATCCTGGCTGTTCTTGGGTTGAGCAATGGTAAATTTTTGACTTTCTTGAATTTGGATTTATTATTTGTTTTTTGTTGTTGGTTTTTAATTGTGATTTGGGATCATTAGGATTCACCGAGCTGGTCCGAGGGAGAAGATATATTTCAGACCGGAACAAGTGAAAGCTGCGATTATCACTTGTGGTGGGCTCTGTCCTGGTCTCAATGATGTCATTAGACATGTGAGTTTGTCCTCTGAAAACTTTGGCATTATAAAGATAGAGAAAGAGATTGAAATCCTTTTTTTTGTATATCTTGTTTGATTGTTTGTTTTTGGATTGCATTGCAGATTGTAATCACTCTTGAGATTTATGGTGTGAAGAACATTGTTGGGATTCCTTTTGGTTACCGAGGCTTCTCCGATAAAGATCTAACCGAAATGCCGGTATAAATAAGTTTGATTCTCCCCTTTTTTTTCTCTGTTCATGTTAAAGTTGTTTATCTTTTGTTCTTGATCTTCAGTTATCAAGAAAAGTTGTTCAAAACATTCATCTATCTGGAGGAAGCTTGCTCGGAGTCTCTCGTGGAGGTCCGAGTGTAAGCGAGATCGTTGACAGCATGGAGGTATATCATTTGGTTTCCAGAAGTTTCCAAAATTTCTAAGATCATAGATTCTGAATTTTGAAACTTGACTTTACGTAGGAGAGAGGAATCAACATGCTTTTCGTGCTTGGCGGTAACGGAACTCATGCTGGAGCCAACGCTATACACGATGAGGTTGTTACTTACTTATAACACTTTGAAACTAAATCTTGTTCTTGTCAAGATTCGGTAGTCTTGCTTCTTCTCCTTCTTACCATTCTCTCTTGCTTTAAAATTTCTCTAGTGCCGGAAAAGAAAGATGAAAGTAGCTGTAGTTGGTGTGCCAAAAACCATTGACAATGATATTTTGCATATGGATAAAACATTTGGGTTTGATACTGCTGTTGAAGAAGCTCAGCGAGCTATCAACTCTGCCTACATTGAGGCACATAGTGCTTATCATGGCATTGGTATTGTGAAACTGATGGGTCGCAACAGTGGTTTCATTGCGATGCAAGCCTCTCTAGCTAGTGGACAAGTCGACATCTGTTTGATTCCTGAGGTACTTAAGTTTACTTTTTGGTTTATGATTTGCAATTTCCATAACATGATTTGATGAGCTTGCTGATGCATCTTTCTTTATTCAAGGTTCCTTTCAATCTTCATGGACCTCATGGTGTTTTGAAGCATTTGAAGTACCTCATTGAAACAAAAGGCTCAGCTGTGATCTGTGTAGCAGAAGGAGCTGGACAGGTAAATTACTCTTTACAAGAATGTGCGTAAACTCATGAACATGGAGCTTTACGTTGTTGGCTTTTTTTTGTTGTTGCAGAATTTACTCGAGAAAACGAATGCGAAAGATGCATCTGGAAACACAGTTCTTGGTGATTTCGGTGTGTACATTCAACAAGAGGTTAGATTATAACCAAAAACATTAGTTGAGATAATCTCCACAAAGACTTCTTTATGATTTCACAATCTATCTTCTTGTTTTGTTTTCTTGTATAGACGAAGAAGTATTTCAAAGAAGTAAGCATCCCAATAGATGTGAAGTACATTGATCCAACATACATGATCCGCGCTGTTCGTGCTAATGCTTCAGATGGTATCCTCTGCACCGTTCTTGGACAAAACGCAGTAAGTCTCATCCATTAGAAGTAGAAAAAGTAAAATGTTGCAATTTTTGAAGTTGTTAAGCTTTTTTTGATCTTATGAAAAAACAGGTTCATGGTGCGTTTGCTGGATACAGTGGAATCACTGTAGGGATAATCAACACTCACTATGCTTATTTGCCAATTACCGAGGTGATTGAGTATCCAAAATCAGTCGATCCTAATAGTCGAATGTGGCATCGTTGCTTGACGTCAACGGGTCAACCTGATTTCATCTAAAAAAGATATGATTCAATCCGAAATGTACCAATAAAAAAGCCTTGAATTGTATATACTTCATTCTTGGTTCCTTATTCTGAATCTGATGTATCAGTTTATCAAATTCAGAACCACATTTTTTATGTAGTTTAGTAGGGAAAGATTTTGAATCAATAAAGTTAGTTCAAGACTTGTTTCATTCAACCGTTTTACCAAAGTAGAGTTTAAATGTGTTTTTATCAATATGGACAAAATTGTTTTTCCTTCAACTCTGTATGGATCACTAATTATAGCGTGCGTAAACTCAATGGCGATTCAACAAGATTCCATAGACGAGCTTTACATCATTTTACCAAACTTGTAGATGTATGTGTTTCCATCACTATGGACCACTATTTGTGCTTTATTTAATTGTTCTTTGTCTCTTGTTTCAACTTTCTCTCCTGAATCTCTCTGTTCACGTTTCTCTACTTGAGAGATTGAAACTGATATTACAATGTGATCCTTAACTTCTATGATCTATCAGTTTCCCACCTGAATTTAGTTCCAATTTTTTGAAGATCTTCATTGATTGAGTTGTGAATGCTATAGCAAGCATCGTAACATTCAAACGGTAACGATTTTCTACATAGTTTATGTTAAGTTAATTTACTACCTCAGAATGTTGAGTTCATATGTATGCAAACTAATAATGCGAGTTTCAATATTGAGAGTATATGAGTTGTAATATTCCACATGTTTGAAACAAATAATATGAATAATGCATGCTTTTAAATTTATTATATGATATCTTACATGATATTATGTTATTATATGAAAATTCAATTTAGTTGATAACTGTGTTCTCCCTAATATTGTAATTCTCTTTTTTTGAAACGAATATGATTTATATTCAAATCTCAGTATCACTTTCGTATAACTTTTTACAAAACAGTCCAAGCCTCCAAGGCATATTAAAAAACTGAGCGAGAGAAAGGGAGAGGAGCAAGAAAGTGAGGGCCAAAGAGTAAAGAGAAGCTGAAAAATCTGTGAAGCTTGCAGTAAATTGGAAAGGTCCCCACACTTATCACTCACTCGACATGCACTCTCCCCACACTTTTCACTTTTTACATTTTGACCCTTGTTCTCTTCTTTTGACCTTTATCCCCCTTTTACTTTCTCTTTTCTTGTTTATAGCAATTTAAAGTTCAAGAATACTAAAATTAGTTCTATAAATCTTAAATCTGCGAGTGTGGTTGGTTGATCAAAAAGAAGGTAATGAGGTCAAATAAGAATAAACTGTACTAAGAATTAATTACCGTTAGGTCTAATTAATGTTCACGAGAACCAAAATCCTTCTTGTTCCTCTGTAAATTTTAATCATTACATCAAATTAAAACAACAACCTTACGGCTTAAACGTGTACTAGTTTTAAATCTTATCCTGAAAGAGAAAAAATGAAAGCGTAATGAGTTATTATGGATTCCAATTCCATGATATAAGCTGACGAAAAATCAATATTATACTACAAGGTTAATTATATGGTTAGACAAAGTACAGTGTCTTATATGTGTTTGAAAATATTGAACAACTTTTTAAAAATCACTAAATAGTTAGTTAATTCTCTGGTGAGAAAAAATGGAGCAGGCATGCCGCATGCACCAAATTACATACACTTGAGCTTATATAATTTGTTAAAGACTATATATAGGTATCACCGAAATGTATAATTATTCCGAACACTAAAGTTAAAAGTTGTGTCTGAATCACGATGTCAAAATTAGATTCGATTCCGTTATGGCTCATGGGAATTAACCAACTAATAAAATTCTTATGCTGTAGTTTGATTGGAAATTCTTAATTCATGGTTTGATCGTTATCTTTTCGAATAATAGATTTCTAATCCTTTTCTGCTATTCAAATGATGTTTGATGGAGCTCCTTTTGTTTGCATGAGTAGAAAAATCATATACTCTTCTCGATTTTTTTTTTATGTATTCACATATATTACATACACACAAAGTATAGATGTTTCAAAAAGAGCCAAGTGAAGAGATTCCAAAAACTCGGATCTATTTATTAATTTTATGAAATTTTGGGAGATGGGTGGTTTTAATTGCTTTTGTATTATCCTCATCAAAACAGCTCTCTGCCATCATGCACATGACCAATTAGTTTCTGCTGTGAAATGCCTTTCCTCTCAAAATCTTCAAAACCCCAAGAGCCAAATCTGAACACACACACACGCACTTATATGTACATCAAAATATTTCAAATGACTTTTTCTTTTGGGGTGGTGATATCATATCAGGATTTTTTTGAACAACTAGTTACTAAAACTAATTACTATTCAGTGAGAAGACATGAATATATAGAAAAACCTAGGTTTAATGTCCAGTACTATCGATATATATTGATCATATGTTGTCGCCAATCATAGAGTGTATCGATAAATAGTACTAATAATCTCTTCAGCAGAATCCTGCATTGGGAAGAGAATCCAGTACACATTTTTATCTCGTGGAAATTTGAATCAATAAACAATTTTGGTTGGTCGTCCAACTCGTCATTCTTTATAAATTGAGATGTTGTGAAATTATAACTTTCACCAACATGTAAACTATGTAATAATGATTCACAGAGTGGTATTATATCTATATAAATTAATAAATGTACATCGTGTCATTTAATTTTGAGTTGCTATAGGTTCTTTACACACAAAAAAAAGAACCAAAATAATTAACTTTTCTAATTTATAGAGTTGTATAATAGCCACAAAGTTGTCATAATGGAAGTAAGTGAAGAAATTAACTTTTACACACAAACATACTACTTTGGAACCCCCAAGAAGATGCTTGCTCATCTCGATCTATGACTCAAAATGTTATAATCTAAAACTGTTTTCTTTCTTTCTTTGGTAACATTGTAGTTTATTTGTTACAATATTACTACTATGCTTATAAGTTTACAAAATCAAACTATATATGAAAATTACACGGTTAAATGTAGCCAAGCAAGCACACTAATTTAAATCAAATTATCGAAAAATGTTTGTTGCTTAAAATATAGGGTACTGTGGTGGTACAGATTTGGACCATTTGGTTATATATATGTACTTTAAGTACTTTGAAAGATATGGTCGTCACGTTAAACTATTTTGATTATTTAATAATATTAAACTGCAAGAGCATATATAAGAAAAATATGTAAAATACGCGAAAAAAGGTAAAACAAAATATAATAAAGTAACAGAAGAGAAGCAGTAGATTCCCAAGGTTTCTTATGCTTTATTTTTCTGAACACGAGAGAGAGAAAGAAGAGATGTTGACCGGTCGCATAGTCAAAACAAAAAGAAGTGGGCCCACTAAACCTCTTTTCAGGGCCCATTATGGCTTTCTTCTTCCCCAATCCCCAAAACATGCAATTCGCCTTCAAACCAATTAACTAATTTCTTTCAAACCAGGAAAAATAAACATTTTAAACCATTTCATTTTCAAGGAAAAATATACATTAGAATTTAGAATAACTGTGGTTGAATTTATTTTGTTACAAAGTAAAAGCAGCCTCTCTTGCATTTGCTCTTTTATAAGTTACATATATATTGAAAGACAAAATACTTGATGAATTATTGTATTATCAATAAAGTTTACCAAGAAATGTTGTTTGTTACACACATGACTACATATACAGTCACAATTTGTTTCCTCTTTAAGTGTTTGTTTTAATAGTAATCTGTCTTTTATAATTAACTAAAATATCTGCTTATGGACAAAATACATAGTTGAATTTTTTGGTTGTATAAATAAGCAGCCAGATAAGGTTTAATGATTATAAAAATCTAAATGTAGGGTAGCCATTGAATAATATTTATTTTTCCATAAAATTTAGATTCTCTTTCTATTTCTTATTTTCTTATAGTATCTCTGATAGTCTGTAGAAAAAAAAAACAAGAATCAAAAACAAAATGTCCCTTGGAGCAAGAACATGGAACTTGAACCTAGAGACGTCTCTCATCATCTTCAATAATACTGTATGACTTACTAGTTTTGCCGCTTTCAAAAGACCCCTCTTTTATTTTTCTTTTTCCTCTCTCACAAAACTCTCATTTCCAATCCAATTTTTTGATTGAAGATGAGAAATTCAAGAAAGAAAAAAAGAGAAGAAAATTTGATGTAAGAACAAAAAGGATTAAACCAAAAATGTCATGACCCTTATGGATTGACTGGAGTTGGAAAAAAGAAAATGTATGACTCTTTCTTCACTCTCACTCTCTCATAGTTTTCTCCTCCTCTTGTTGCTATTGTTGTTGTTGTCTGGACTACTCTGTGAGGAATTTGTACATGACTCAACTGTCTTCTCTTCACTCTTGTAGCTCAAACAAGTTGCTTCCAACACTCCAATCGGACTCGCCGGCACCACTCTTGCCGCTAACCTCAGCTTCTGCGGCGACGACAATCTAGCTCCCAAAACATTCTCCTCGGTGAGATTCCTCATCAAACTTAAACATTCCTTCACCCTCTCCTGCTAAAGAATGACAATGATCAAATTCCGACACTTGATGAAATGTGTGTTCTTGAAACAATACTTTTGCAACCACCAAGAAGCTAATACAAGTAGATGTGTTTACCTGTTTTACACATGTGAGATTAGACACCGCCTTGTCGTCGTCATCAATGCACTTTACTTCTCCTGAAATGGAAACAGACACTGCCGCTGCTGCAGCTATCTCAGACGGCCTGAAGCCCAAGAATTCAATTGCTGCATTCAATTCAAACAGAGCAAGTTAGTTTGCAAACAAGGAAACAACATTATGAAACTTGCTTCAGATCAATAAAAGATCCAACCTTTAGTGGTGTTCAAGATGAATTGTGACGACCTATAGATCAAATCCTCTGTCACGAAACCGTTGATCTTGCTGATGAAATGATCAACGAAGGAGAATGGAGTTAGAGCTTGCAGTCTCCAGTTCAATGTGTTGAGCATCAAAAGCTCCATCCTTTTAATTGTCTTGGCCTCAAAAACAAAACTTGGATCTCCCACCTGCTCTCATCATCAAGAACATTTTCAAGATTAGTTCCATTAAGATAGAGCTATTAAGGAGTAAAATGTGTGTGTTTGTGTTGGACCTGTAAATCAACAGTTTGAGGAACATCTGTTTCCTCCATTTTGGCTGCTAATGATAAGCAAGCAACAGCTAGCAACTGAGCAGACCAAGCCTTGTCTTTCTATTGCAATCGAAAACACACACACAAACACAAACAATCAGTGACAAAACCAAATTCAAGAGAAGAAGATGAATCAATCAAAAACTTACTGGCAATTCATAGGATGTCAAGAACCGATCCAAGAAGTTCATAGACAGACATATGCACAGAGGTCCAAAATTGTAGTGAGCACAAACCTGTTTCAGACAAGAACCACAGTTGTCATTAAAGACGGATCAAAATCTCAATCTATAGAGAAGATCTAAATGATCTCATTTTTCCATTTCAATACATCTGAGAGGGTAATAATTGTAATCAGAAGCCTCTTTTAAACCCCAATATCAATGATCTATCAATTGATCAGACAAGAAACTCCAAACCAATCCAAAAAAAAAGAGACCAAACCAGATTTGAGAGTTTGAACACCGATCAAAAGAAGAAATCTCAAACCTTTAGAATCCAATCGAGAGCTTGGTTACGAACACGAAACTCCAAATCGCCAGAACGCAATCTCGTAAGATAATCAGCTCCGGGGGAAAACTCAATCTCTCTCTCAATCATCTCTCCGATTCTGTCTTCTGTCAGCGACGACGGAGAAGAGCCCATCATCGGAATTGATCCGTTGCCGGTAAAGTTATCGCCTTTAGTGAAGAGTTGGTGATGATTATGGTTGTAATCAATCTCGTCCGTAAATCCGCCGCCGCAGTTGGTGTCATCGTCGTTATCGTCAATGATCCATGAATCGCTGGTTTCTCCACAAGCGAGATTCTCTGCCATGGATTTGGTTTTTGATTTTTCTTCCGTGTTTTTGATAAATTAGTCTGTTTGGGTCTCAATAGTTTCAGAGCGTTAGGACAGGAAAGTGAAAACTCAAGAAGCAAAAGTCATAAAGATGGGAGATTTCTGAGGAGTTTGTGTCTCCAGGAACTGCGATGTTCATGGCAGAGAGAGAGAGAGAGAGAGAGAGAAAAGGAGAGAGGTTTATACAGAGGAAGTGGGTGAGTGTGTTTTAGGGTAGAGAGGGGAGAGAGAGAGAGACCACTCCAAAGACTCGAAATGGGACACAGAATATACACTAAAGGGAAATTATGGGAAAAATATCATTAAAATCATAGTGTATAATATTCATTTCTATAAAATATTATAATGTTTTGCGCTAGATTTTTTTACAACTCTCTGACGAATCATTTAGCAACATGTGTGACTTAATCTAAAGCAAATTAATTTGTGTAATGTGCAATTCTGCTTAAGTGGATTTGCATAATATTTTTTGGTCAGAAGGGTCTTGTATAATTTTATTTGAGACGAATCATACAATACTATTAACCACTTGTAATTTAAACAGTGAGACTGTATTTTTCAACACATCATACTTTCAACACAAACATTATACTTGCAGGATTAGAATCACACTTGGGTTTCACTACAAAATGCATGACTTTAACTTTACCCTTTGGGTTAGAATCACACTTGTCCCAAATAACCCGTGAGTGGAAATATATTTTTCTTTACTTTTGACCTTAGATTTGCCAAAAAGTTACAAATCTCTAAAATAAAAAAATTAGTATTTCTGGCACATTCTGGTAACTAAATGGTATGAAAGTTGTAAGTATTCTAAAATGGGAGTATAGTCTTTGGAATTATGTGACCCAAGGGCATATACAGTTGATTTAGCAATGATGATTATGAAGCTGTCAATAGTAATCTCTTAGCTGGCTTTTACCTAAACTACCCAAAATCTCTGTAACTCCCATTCTTTTGTGCATTTCCCATTTAACCATCTTTGGAGCCATCTTCGACATGATTTGAACAACAAGATTCAATACAATTACAGCCCATGAATAGTATATGGGCCTTAACAAAGCCCACAATAAGATAGTAGCTCAAAGCCCAATCAGCTAGAAACCCTAGTTTATTCTCTCTATAAACAACCCATCTTTACAGATCTTTACAAGAGAAGACTCAATTCTCTTTGTGCTTTCGGCCGAAACTGAAACTCTTGTTTTTTTTCTCTCTGCGTCATGCTTTATGATGTAGTGTACGGTTTTTGAAACCTTAATTACGCAGTGAATTTCTTTAGAAGAATCTAAAAGTACTCTGTAGATGCTTCAGGTCCTGTCTAGGGAGTGTTAGATTAGTTCTGCTTTGTCCTAACTCTGGTTTCGTATATTCACTGTCTGAAATTTTCTAACTTGTGGTTGCAATGATGATATCTTTAAGATATAATTGAAAGTGATAAGCTTAATGAACGGTCGACAAAAAGTCGAACCTGAGCGGTTAGCTGAGCAACCATCTTTATTGTCATTTTTCTTTGTTTTTCGCATCAATCTCTAAAATTTGCTTAGAGAATTTCGTCATCTTCTCTATTCCCCTTCTCTAAATTTCGTATTTTAGACTGGTTTTAAAGTTTTGTTGCAATGATGAGAATTTATATATTTTGAAAGCATTTTTGTGCTTAATGAGTCAGCGACTATAATGTCGACCTGAGCGGTTAACTGAGCAACTAAATATTTTTACAAAATTATACGTCTTTTTTTTCGTCTTGGTCTTAATTTGTTCTCTTTGTTTTAACGTGATTTTTTGTTTTACTCTGTTTTCTCCGAATGATAAGCCTATGAGTGATTGAAACAAATTGTGGAATCAGTGACGATTGCTTCTTATGATCATAATGTGCAAAAATACGAAAATGTTGTCCTCCAAAGATTCACCTATCAATTTGTCTTGTACTTTATAATCCTGAAGGAGCCGAAATCAGAGCAAATCAGTTACTTTCCAATTTAAATTCGCTTGAAATGAAATGGGCTTAAAGTGAAAGTGAAAGCGTTTGCCTGTTTCAACCCACATTCGTATAAGCCCATGACAAGAATCTCTTTGTTCTGTCGGTAAGACGAGAACAATCTCTTACATCAACGCAACGAATCATTGATGGGATCCGATTCTGATGACTGAAAAGAGAATTAGGTTTGAGTCGTAAACGTGTGGATACTGCGTTCTCGTAGACGCGTTTCTACTTCGATTATGATGTCGTGACTCGAGAGAGAGAGAGAGATTCGACATCTTAACGTATGTGTAAAACTAAAGCATCTTCATAAAACACGTGGAAAGATTGCACCGGTTCTTGATTTGTTTTCTTGTAGGCTTTTGGGTTGACTTGTTAAAATGTTAACGCCTTAAAAGATCTCACTGTCTACAACTTGATTAAAAGATATGGGACAGTATTTGATATAATAATGTGAGGGAACCTATATAGTTAGGAAACGTTCTTCAAATTGAGCATTGACAGGGTTTCAAATTCATAATTAATCATTTATATTGTCGTCATCTTATATAATTGATTTTATAATTAGTTAAGTACAGTAACGCTAGATTAGTAAATGTTTGTCATTAAAGGTCAACTAGATAACAGTCAATGTCGTTGTGAAGATTAGTCTTTGAACATAAAGTGTTATAATTTCGAATATGATCAGGCTAATCGCACTATGATTATTTTTTAGATAGCAGATGAAAATTTGGTAGTACAATGTCAATGTATGTGCCACTTGTACGCGTTTTGTCAATTAAAGTTTTTTGGTCTTCCAATCTTTACGAGTAAAAAGGTAAAACAAGATTTTCAATCTTCGTCTTTTGAATAACAAAGTCTTATGGAAAGAAGAAAAGAATATTACATAGTTCAAAACTAAACATCTTCAAATCGAATCAAATTCCCATGATCATAGCAAATTTTCATATGATAGATCTATTCAATAAATGAAAAGAAAAAAACAATTAAAAATACTAGATTAATCAAAAGAAAATAGAGCTAAAACTTATTTTGTGTTTAGCAAATTATCGCCACCATCGTCTTCAATTTTTCTTGTTTCAACTCTTTTCTTTCTCAAAAGTCAAAGTCTTTCAACACCTTACGAACTTGCTCAAGTGTCACAAACATGATCACCGTGAACGGAGCTTGTCTCGAAACCGTCGGCACAAACCCTTTGTACAAAGCCATGATCCCTTCCGCTTTCACCGTCTTCAACGCACAATCAACCGCTCCTTTATACGGCGGCGCGACTCCAGCCTGCACCTTCATGTTCATCACTCTCGTCTTGATCACATCCACCGGGTTCGACGCAACAGACGCCACAAACCCCGCCGCGAAACTCGCCGTCACGTGAGTCGCAAGCCCGTCCTTCATCAACCGTTTCTCCAAAATCGTCTCTTTCACCGAATCGTACGTCGCCAGCTGCGACGCCGTCACGAGCATCGCTCTGTTTATCGTCATCGACGAACCTCTCCACAGAGACGTAACGCCCTCGCCGCGAACCATTTGCCCGATCGCGTCCAAAACGCTCTTGTAGTTTCTCCGATCGACCAGCGGAAGACGACCGTCGGCTTGCATTCGCACCATCGCTACATCAGCCGGGTTACCCACGGCGGCTCCGATTCCTCCGGCGATGAATCCGGCGGCGAGTTTTCGGGTTAAAGGAATCGACTTTGTTTCCGGGTCGGTCCATTTGGTTTTGAGAATGTCGTATAAACCCATACGAGTCGTCGAGTAGAGAGTTTGACGGAGAACGGTGGCGGAGACGCCGGAGAACAGAGCACGCGTACCTTCCTTTTTGATGATTTGAGATCCGACTCCGATTATACCCACGCGCGGAGGAGGCGCGTGGACGGAGGAGGAAGTCTGGAAAGCGAGCGCCGGACGGAGATTCGGCTGGATTGAGGATGATTCGCCTTGAAGCTGCATTCGGACCTTGAGTAGATCAAGCGGGTGGGTCGAACAACCCGCTACGATTGATGCGATTCCTCCTTCAGCGAATCCTTTGAGACCCATTTTTTTTTTTTTTTCAAATCGAAAAATTCAAAAAGATCTCTGTTTTGGGGTTTCCGGAAAAATCTGACTTGAGAGAGAGAGAGAGAGAATTAAAAAAGGTTAGATTTTTATTTTTTGGGTTTTTTTATTAGAGAGACCAATTGGAATTAGAGGTGATTTCACTGGAGATTAGGAGATGAGAATGGAGACCGAAAGCTATAGAAGAAGAATGAGGAACTTGAGGTCTTTGAGACATATGCTGTTCAGACAGACCTTTTTTAGGTTTGAGAATTAATGTCTTTTAGAGAGAGAGAGAGGGAGAGAGAAGTGGTGAGAGATTGTTGAAGAAGAAGAGAGAAGAGAAAAGTGTTTAAATAAGGGAAAGAAAAGGAAACGCGGAGACTTGTTTGCTATTTTGCGCCGAGGAAAAGGAAAAGGAAAAAGAAAAAAAACTCGTTTTCCTTTTAAATTTTCAGTAGCATCGTTCGAGTTTCCTTATTTTTGTTTTCGCGATATTTACATAAAATAATTTTGACTAAACATACATAGAAACTTGCTTTGATATGTAATTATTCAACAAAAAATAATAATAATGCAGCTCATACGAAGAAAAAAAAATTGAAAAATGCAACCTTTTAAGCCAAAGTGTAGATTAGATTAGTGAATTATACAAACACATCTAGTCGTCCTAAATGCAAAAGTTGAGACAAAAAAAAAACTTTAATGCAAAAATCTTATGTTGGTTTAAAATGGATTTTTATGAATAAAAATTAGAATACAATATATCTAATTTTCTCGAAATTTCTATACATGGATCAATCATATCTGTTTAATTTATTTTAGTATTTATAATCTTGTCCAGTTTAGGAATAATTAGTGAATAAGATATCTTCTAAATAAAATTTATAAACAAGTATATTATTCAAATTGTTGAGCCCAATAAGCCATAACATTCTCGTGCATGACAAGCGTTTTACACTAGTTTATATTTACACGAATACGGTTGCATGTCACTGTAATCTGTAACTGTAAGTCTGAAGGAAAAAATAATAATTGTTAGTTTGTTGCTTTATATATTTTAATCGTTAATTTTTAGAGAAGAAATAGACAACATTCTACTGCACATTGGTTCTTAAAAAAAGAGTTAAAAAGATCATAATTCTGAATTTTGGATTTTACCTACGTTTCCTATAGAATTTAGGTGCTATCTTTCCTACCAATAATTGAATCTTTGGTGAAAACTGAACATATATGAATTATTTCGGGTTGGTTGCTGTTTTCTGGCTATAAACATCAGTACTTATATTTTGGGTCCCTTGATAACTATTTCGATGCAAAGCTCTTCCTCTTCTTCGTTATAAATTTTTGAATTTCTTGCAACAAGTCATATATGAAAAGTCAATTTCGACGCCAAGAATACAAAAAACCAGTGTTCTTTGTTTTGGCATCGTTTTCACTTTCGTACCGGATTGGGAGTGTTATTCATTTGGTTAGAGAATTTAATGGATATTTTTCCCCACTTGAATTATTTTTCACCCCACACTCACATGGGATGCTTTCTTTTCTGTGAATGAGATGCTTCATGGTTTTTCTTCTCTTTCCATGTTTGATTATTCCTTGAAGACTAATATATTCCTTTTTTCATCAGTTGTAATTGAATTGTTTTTTTTTTTTTAACTAGAGCATGCGATGATTTCCTAATATGGGGTTGTTCATACTATGGTAGATTGAAGATTTACTCGAAATTTAAGGGGGTAGGTTAAAGTTATACACTCAAAAGCTGTATTATTTTGTAAAAAGGAAAGCATTTCCTTATTTATCCCATTCTCCATATATAATCTCGACCTTCGATTTCTTTTCTATAAACTGGTATATATTCAATGGTCTTTCTTATTCGTTTACATAATTCTATAGCTTTTTAACAGAGATTGAACAAAATGTGCAATAGGTCTACAAATGCATGCATCCTTCCTTTATAATATGGTATCAGAAACCATATGGTAAAAATTGGAGTGTCAGAGCTCTGAGAGCCATCCAAAGGTGATCACAAAGCTCTGTTTAGAATAAAATCAAAGATTCTTTTTACAGACTCAGAGACTGACCTACCTCTCTCACTAACTAGGTCATTGATGGCCCTTATTGCATCTCATGAAATATACTCCACGTTTGTTTATTTTATTATTTTTCCACTCGTATACAAAACTCATGGAAAAAAAATTAAAAAAAAAATCAGTCGAGCACCAACGCATTAACATCTAGCAAGTTGCTTGATCTATGCGGTGAGGCACGAGTTGCGGTGCTTTTGACTTTGACGATGGTAACATTTCACACAATTTTTTTAAACTACACTACAAGTTCTACAATCTAATTACGATTCGGACCAAGTTTTATGTAATGCGAATGCTAAACATTTGAATAACGCCATAACCATATGTCCATACAGTCTATGTCTAGTGCATCGATTGTAAATATATTGATAATGTCTGGGCCAAATTTGCGTCAGTGTAAATATATTGACAATGTGTCTGGCCAAATTTAATATGATGCAGTTCCAATGATGACACACCAAACTAAGGAGAAGTTTCGATTATGTCCATTGAATCGGACAAGCTACTGATGACGCAGATAAACGTGGTGTTGGAGAACAGTTTTGTCTCAAAATTTAATTTTTACAGTGAGATTGGAAATGGTCATTTTGACCAACTTTGAACTAAACTAGTTAATGAAATTTTTTAAAATCAATTGACACAATAATCGAATGCATGTGAGATGTATACGAAAATAATCACATAATATGAGATGTGTTTATATAAACATACACATAACATATTCTGATATTCATATGTATTAGTATACAGTTAAGATGAAAAGTTATCATATAACAGCTCAGCCTCTCGTTAAGAAAAGAAAAAAAAAAAACACTTCAGCCTTTGGAACTTCGTATGGTTGTGTCAGTTTGGCGTGCCAAGGCCACGCGCGAAGGTCTTATTATAATTCAAGAGGCTTTTGACTTTTTCCTTCATAATTTTGTTCTTGTCAAATTAATTAACTACAATGGGACACTTGTAACTTCAAGGAGACTTAATCTGATTATATTTATCACGTTAACCTTTAAGCAGACCCTAACTAGCTTATTAGAAACTGTGGATAGCTTAATGCAAGTTATAAATTCAACGCGGATAATTTATACGGTTAGGCAAGAATTTGTTCTAAAGATACATTCTTTAATCCGAGTGGACTTTTATATTTGGTTCCAAACTAAATTTTTTGATCTATGACTTTACTTTGAAGGAAATTATAAGCCACATGACCTCCAGTTTCTTTACCAGACACAAAGAAGAAGACTAAAAATAGCTTCATAATCAGATTTATAAAATTCTCAATCGCAAAATAATCATTGAGATGTGTAGTAATGTTTTTCTCTTTTCATCTGGTCTTGTACTACGGCACGAAATGCTTCAATCGGTTACCATCATTGACTTTTTAATTGACAAAAAAAAAACAACTACGCAATAAAGAAGAGAAGAACTCCGATTATAACTAATTAAATTAACCACGATTTATATATGGTTTAATAAACTCCGTGTGGCTCGAAGAAGACATTTGGGCCAAAAAAGGGGTCTAAAAGAGTTGACTAATGACTTTACACCTCTCCCGCCAAGTAAAAGCCGTTTAAAAAAAAATTTCCTCACAAACTCGCACGTGTGACGTACTGACGTGTCTCCGAGGATGTCGGAGCACCCGAGAGTTGACAGTTGACCTTTTCCTAGTTTCCACTTTCAATAAATAAGTCTCAAAATGCGCTTATGTAAAATACAAAAATGGTTTATCAAGAAGCTCTAATGGGCCTGGGCCTTCGTAAGAAACACCAATTGAGCCGGTAAAACACATACGATTTGCTTTTGAGAATGTTTGAGTTGCTTATGCAAACATCTCAAGGAACTTTATGGATGAAACAAGTCAAGCGAACAAGCCCAAAGAAGAAGAAACCAAGTACTCATAAGAAAAAGTATAAGAAGTATACATTACAAAAGCAACTAAATCATAAAAACAACAATAACAACAAGAACAACAACAACAAGGACAACATCAAAAACGACATAGAAAAGAATAAGAAACATTACAAACATGTGCAAACAAAGTGTGTGAGACGATAAAGATGGTGATGTGCTAAAGAGATTAGCTTGTGACTACTTCATTTGGAAGGTGGTGGAGTGAAGAATGGGATGGTAGGAATGCTGGTGGGAATATTGAATGGGAAGTTGTTTGGAATGTTGAAATTAGGGATGGTGAATTGTGGGAAGTTTGGGATATTAATGGGCTGTGTTGGGTTAGGCAAAGAAGGTATTGGTGTGGTCGGCAATGGTGGAAACGCCGTGGGTTGAGGAAGAGAAGAAGGAGGAAATGGTGGCATTGTGGGTTTGGGAAGAGGTGGGAACGTTGCTGTAACCGGTGGTTGAGTCGCTGGTGTTGATTGGAGAAGATTTCGACCAGCAGATAGACCGGTGAAAAGGCTTGTGAATGTCAGTGCAATGACAAGGGATGATGATGATAATAACCACTGAGCCATTTTGGGGATTTAAGGTTTGAGTTGTTACTAAAGAAGATTTTTGAGTGATGATGCCCAGATTATGAAGGAGATATGTGTGTATTTATAGATGAATTAGGGTTTGAGGTTTGATGAGAAGTAGATGGGAAAAGTTTGATGAAGAGGTTTATTGTTGGTGCAACTTATTAACAGTTACTTATTTCACAAGAAACATGGAGTCACTAGAAGTAACCACAAGTCCATCTGTCCATGACACATGAGTACTTTGTCTCTGTTGACCAACCCCTGGACTGCAAATTAGTGTTTTTAATCTTGTTTAGGTAATCTTGTTTAGGTAACCTGTTTCATTATTTTGTTAGGATATGTTATTTAAATTAAACTATTCTGAAAATTGTTTTTGTTAAAAAAAAGGGATAGTTCACAAACATAAGAACTACTAGAAAAAGTTGGAAAAATTATTTTGGTTACGATTTAAAATATTTAGTACAATTCGTTTTGTATTCGGTTTAATTTAATACGGAAAAAAAAATCTTCTACAGATCTCTGGAAAGATCGGGTAATATTATTTTGAGATCACATGACAAATAATGAAACAATCTATTTTAAAAAGAATAATAAGCTTTCTGAGAGTTAAATTTTTTAAAGGATAAACCAGAGAAAAATAAATCATTTACATGACAACGTGAACTTTCTATTTCCTTTTTTATTTTGCATTGAGACTATAATTTCCTTAATTGGACTCCAAGCAAAGAACTTGAAACCTATATAAATAAACCTTTAACCCTCTCATTATTTCATACAATCACTCGATTAAGCTGGACGAAGTAGCAATTAAAGAGTCTTATCTTTACCTCTCCGATCGATCGATTCATCAAATCTCATCAAGATGTCGATCGTTTTAAGACACAGTTACCTTGTCAGAGACGTTTTCGTTGTTCCGTTTCACACAAAACAAGGAATTGGTTTCCATTACTTCTGTCGTAACTCTGTTTTACATCTTCATCAAAAAGTTCCTCTCTCTGCCTTTAAACGCTTCTTTAAACCACGAGAAGCTCCTTTGAAACCAACAAAACAACAAACGCATTCTAAACCTGATCCGGTTAATGAGAAGCCGGTTCAAGAACCGAACAGAATCAAGGTCACACAACCGCGGAATCAAGAGCGAGAACTTTTTAACGGTTCGGTCACAATGGGTGCTGCTCCATCGCCGAGACTCTTGCCGATTCCGAAGTTTTACGTTAGAGAGATGATTAAAAAGTCTTTAAACCTAACGACTTGAATGAGAAGAACGAAGAAGGCGAATCTTTTAAGCTGTTTAGTTCAAAACTAACTACTATCTTTGTGGTTGTGGAATGTCTTTAGTGTAGTCATGAGTATGTACTCAGTAGCTGCTAATTGTAGAAGATCCACAAGTTACAAATAATTCTTACAGAAAAGAGAAAACACACTGTTAGCTTCTGAGACTGTTCAAGGTTATCACAAAAAGGGAGTACCTAAGAGAATCACAATAAAGGTCGATCTTGCCTAGTTGTTAATGGGTCCTCTCAGCATCTGTTTTCATCTCTTTATGGGCCAACGCCATTTTAGGCCTTTCACTATTAGTATTTTATAGTGTGTTGAGAACCTGAGATTTATACTCAAGGGTGATGCTCTAAAAAAAATTAAAAAAACACGTCATGACTTTAGCACGATACAAAACGGTGGTGGTTATCTGTGATCGTCAGATCTAAAATTATTATACCTTACGTTTAAAACTAGTATATTTTGATAGCAATAACGTAACAATTATAAAAGTGACTACTTACTAAAACTCTTTAAAAACAAAAACAAATATTTTTGCACTGTAGATAACTAATGCTTCGTTGACTTTAGCATGATCTGCACTGATTGATGGGGGTTAGTGGTTACCCTGTTAAATCCATAAAAAATTGCAACTAGTTGTTTATCTTCAACGATTTATTGGTTCTACAGTAGAACCTCTATAAAACAATACTCGATAAAACAATAAACACTATAAGATAATAAATTTCTCCGGTCCCAACTCGGGCCAATGTAAAAAATAGCATAATGCGATAAGATGATAAGACAATAATATTTTTGAAACTCCTATGTAAAAATATAGTCCCAACAATAGGCTAAGATAATAATTATAAAACTAAGGCATATATATCTAAGGCAATTTAGTAAAATATGACTCCAATGTAGTTTGTCTTTTATGAAAGTTGGATTCTCGTTGGAGCTCATCTCGAATTTTTCTTATTGCATCAACAATTTCTGGGGCCAAAAGTTGTGAAGAGTTTTCGAAGCCACAATTGATTCCTTACGTGTACCTACTTACATATATTTCTATAAAGTTTCTTTTTTTTATAGAATATTTTATAAAATAATTATTATTATTTTATCGATAAAACAATAACTCGATAAGATAATAAATTTTCAAAGTCCCAACATTATTGTTTTATAGAGGTTTTACTGTATATGACAAATCATTTTTCAGATTCAGACATCATTCAGTACACAAAAGGGTAACTGTTATCTAAACTCTAGTCTTCATTACAGGAGATAAGAGAAACCAAAACCAGAAAATCTATAAAATCCAATTTTCCTTGTTTATCCTTTTTCCCTCTTCACCGCTTGTGCAATCTACGTAAAAGATGTACATCATAGAATTATCTTGGAGATATTACTTTGACTTCCTGTGCACCACCAACCCTGTGGAGGTCAAACTACCCATTCATGAACATCCGATGTCGCCTTTGAAAGATAGGCGAATGGGTAACTGCTGCGGAGTCAGATTCAAAGCCGAAAGTGATGGCTATTATTGCAGCGAATGCGATTACTTTTTCCACAAGACATGCAGCAACGCCCCTGAATCACTCGATCACTCTTCTCGCAATTTTTTCGACAGTGTTTGTATTGCTACATACACTGGGAAATCTAGAGCGAGGTGCGATTTCTGTAAAGAGAAGATCACAAGAGGTATCCAACATTATAGTTCTTCTGGTGGTAAAAAGAAACTGATCCATTTGGAGTGTGCAAAGTATCCACCGCCAGAGGCCATTGATGTTCCCCAAAGTCATGACCACAAACTCAACCTAAAGAAGAAGCAAAGCTGCTTCACGTGTGC
This sequence comes from Microthlaspi erraticum, assembly GCA_902728155.2. Classification (NCBI taxonomy): domain Eukaryota; kingdom Viridiplantae; phylum Streptophyta; class Magnoliopsida; order Brassicales; family Brassicaceae; genus Microthlaspi; species Microthlaspi erraticum. The sequence goes on along the minus strand of CACVBM020000488.1, from coordinate 115,842 downwards.
TGCTTGCGGAAAAGATGGCGATGGATGTTCCTACAAATGTGATGAATGTCATTTGACATTCCATGTGAGTTGCAAAAAGTATCCAGCGGAGGTAACCCATCCTTGCCATCCCTCACACCCTCTTAAACTTTTCAAAGGTAAACCACCCGCTTATACCGATGGAAAATGTTCTTTGTGTGGGAAAATGATTTTTGAGGAGATCTTTTACCATTGTTACATGTGTAACTTCACCTTGGATTTGTATTGTGTTTATTATCCACCAGCAATATATCCCCTCAACCCAAAAACCCATGACCATATACTCACCCTCTTGCCAAAGTTGATCTCCTTTACTTGCACCACTTGCGGGTTGGATGGAGATCGATCCCCATATGTTTGCATCTAATGCAATTTTACTGGCCATAATGATTGCTTTGGGTTTCCATTGGTCATTAACGTCAATCGTCATAACCATCGCGTCACTCGCACTTCTCTTATTGGTGTGGTGAATTCAGTATGTGGAATTTGTCAGAAGGAAATGGATTGGAGTTGTGGGGGTTATTCTTGTCTCAAGTGTCCCAAATCTGTGTTTCATACAAAGTGTGCTACAAGAAAAGATGTATCGGATAGAAGAGAGAGGAAAGACGACCCTGAAGAAGATGAAGAAATCAAACCGTTCAAGGTGGTAGATGAAAGCACCAACACAATACAACATTTTCTCCATGAAAAGCATAACCTAAGACTCGACAAGTCTGGTATCTTTATTGACAAGAGGACTTGCAAGGCATGTCTTTATCCTATCTATCGCCATTCCTTCTACAGCTGCATCAAATGTAGCTTCATGCTTCATGAGAGTTGTGCCGAAATGCCTACACGGAGACGGCATATGGTAAGCAATAAACTATACACTCTACAAAAATCTCACCGTCGTCATAAGTGTGAGGCTTGTGGAGTTTGTAACAATGGTTCCGCATATAGTTCTGGTGATGATCGACATGCTTTAGATGTGCGATGTGCTTCAGTTTCCGAGCCATTTCTCCATCAAAGTCATCCCGAGCATCCTTTATTTTACACGTCGCCACAAGGAGTGTGCAGTGCTTGCAAGAAAGAAGCATTTCATGTGCTCAGATGCGTTGTAGAAGGTTGTGGATACGTCCTCGACTTCAAGTGCGCTCTACTACCATATCAGGTGAAGCATAGAGTCGACGATCATCTTCTCTCTTTATGCTATGGTGAAAAAGATGCACCTGGTATATACTGGTGTGATATTTGTGAGGAAGAAACAGATTCAAGAACATGGTTTTACACATGTAAAGATTGTGGGTTTACTTTGCATATCGGTTGTATGCTCGGAGATTTTCGATCTCTCGAGCCGGGAGCAGTCGTTACATGGGCGGACGGCGGTGATGGCGTACAGTCTGTGGCGGTTCGCAACAAAAGAATGTCTCGGCCATTTTGCAACCAATGCAAGTTGCGTTGCGTATTACCTGTCATTTTGAAAGTCGTTGGGACTGGCAAGCCTTTTAAGTACTATTGCTCTTTTGATTGCTTTGAAATTGTGTACCCTGATAGTTCTGTGGATCAACGATTTCGTAGAGAAAATCCTTTTGTTTTTTCGGGGTAATATGAAGTTCCAATTTTTTTGAATAAGTTTAAGTGTATTATTGTTTTTCTTTAATATAAGAGTGACGTTGATGAATTTGACAGCTACTATGATCTCATTTTGTATTTTGTTTTTTTGGCTAAAAGATGGTTTAATCATACTCTTTCATAGTTTAGTAAATATTGAAAAATACTCCTAACCTACCAAAATGATAAGGAAATATGATAATTAATAGAAATAGAAATTAATTAATTGACAAGTTAATAATATGATAAGGCTCCCGGTTCACACGGATAAATTGCTGCTTTCTGTCAATTCTGATTTAAAAAAGAAACAAGTTGTCATTTGAATCGTCGTGCTTCGTTGACTTTAGAACGATGTAAAATAGTGGTGTATAGTTAGTGGTTGAGGTCTAAGTTTTATTATTAATGTTATAACAATAATGTAGCAACTACTAATAATTGACCATTAATTTTTTAAAAAAACTATTCAAAAGAAGAGATTACTGTTTTGCTCATACGATTTATTGTTCTATAATCCCTTTTAGATTCAGATTTCATCTCAGTACACAAAAGGGTGACTAAATTTACAGATAAAGAGCTTATAGCTTTGAAAATAATTCAATTCTTCTTCTTTTTTCCTTTCTTTCTTGTTCTTGTTCTTCTTCTTCTTCTTCTTTTTCCTTCACTTCTTGTATAATCTTGTACGCCATGGATTCTGAGGAGGTGAAACGACCCATTCACGAACATTCATTGAAGCCTTTGAAAGATGGACGGAAAGGTGACTGTTGGGCGGAGTCAAATTCCAAGCTGCAAGTGATGGCTACTACTGCGGCGAATGTGATATGTTTTTCCACGAGAGATGCAGCAACGCCCCTTACAAGATCGACCACCCTTTTTACAAGTGTGACTACCCTCTTTTCCTTCAAACCCACCCTGGGAAATCTAAAGCGACATGTGCTTCATGTCGACATAAGATCCCCAAAGATATCAAACACTATCAATGTTTGAAATGTGGTTTTAAACTCCACATCTACTGTGCTACTTACACACCGCCGGAGGTCATTGATGTTCCCGAGAACCATGACCATAAACTCAAGCTAGAGATGGTGGAAACCCACTTCACATGCGTTGCTTGCGGGAAGGATGGTGATGGATACTCATACAAATGTCATCAATGCCAAGTGAGTTTCCATGTGAAATGCCAAAAGTACGCAGGAGAGGTAAACCATCCTTTACACATTCACCCTCTAAAACTCTTCAAAGGTGAACCACCCGCTTATACCAAAGGAAAATGTTGTTTGTGTGGAGACGAGCTTGTTGATGGTGTCTTTTACCATTGTGACCTCTGTAACTTTAGCTTGGATCTGCATTGTTGTCTTTATCCACCACAAGTAGCTTTTCACGACCGAGACATCCATGGCCACATGCTTTGCCTTATGCCAAAACTGATCTCTTTTACTTGCACCACTTGCGGGCTGAAGGGAGATCGAAGCCCATTTGTCTGTCTTCAATGTAGTTTCACGGCTCATATTGGTTGTTTTGGATTTCCAAGGGTCATTAACATCAATCGTCATGATCATCGCGTTTCTTTCACTACTCTTCTTGGTGTGGTGGATTCGGTATGTGGAGTTTGTCAAGAGAAAATGGATTGGACTTGTGGGGGTTATTCTTGTCACAAGTGTCCAAACTCCATGTTTCATACCAAATGTGCTCTTAGAAGAGATGTGTCGGACAGGATAGAGCTTAAAGACAAGCCTGAAGAAGATGAAGATATCGAACCATTCAAGGTGATAGGTGAAAACACAATACAACATTTCAGCCATAAAGAGCATAACCTAAGGCTCGACAAGTCCGGTATCTTTGTTGAGGAGAGAGGGAGCTGCGAAGCATGTTCATATCCTATCCTTCACCATTCCTTCTATAGTTGCATGAGCTGTAGCTTCATTCTCCATGAGAGCTGTGCGAGTCTGCCTAAACGGAAAAGACACGTGGTAAGCAATAAACAGTATGTTCTACACACGGCTCAAGACAATTTTTCTAAATGTAAGGCTTGTGGTGTGTTTTACAATGGTTCCAAATACGAATGTCAAACACACGGGTTAGATATGCGATGTGCGGCGGTTTCTGAGCCACTTAACCATCCGAGTCATCCTGAGAATCCCTTATTTTACACATCACCAAAAGGAGTCTGCACCGCTTGCAAGCTTGAGGCATCTCATGTGTTGAGATGTGTTGCAGCTGGTTGTGGATACGTCTTGGATTTCAAATGTGCTTTATTACCAGATGTGGTAAAGCATAGAGTCGACGATCATCTTCTCTCTTTATGCTATGGTGAAGACGGTTCAAGTGGTATATATTGGTGTGATATTTGTGAGAAAGTAACTGATCTCAAAAGATGGTTTTACACGTGTAAAGACTGTGGGGTTGCTTTACATATTGATTGTGTCCTTGGAGATTTCCGAAGTTTCAAGCCAGGAAAAGCACTGACAACGTACACTCTGGGCATGGTGGCCACACAGTTCTTTGTGGTTCGTAACGATAGTATGTCTCGACCACTTTGCAGCGAATGTGGCTCTCGTTGCATATCTCCTATCATCTTGAAAGTCTTGGACGATGATGGCAAGTCGACCGATAAGTACTGTTGCTCTATTAATTGTGCCCACGTTAACATCGTTAGGGCTGATGAGCATCTCACTCTTCGTAGAATCCAAAGTTTCTAGTATATTGTAATATATAAAAGGTGTATTGTTGTGTTTCATATTTGTTGGAATGGAGTGACTGACCTTGATGATTTTTCACCGCGAGGATAAGTTATTTCGTGATTCACACGTTACTCCTATGTCTTTGAAAATATTTTTAGGCGATGAGATTGTTATTGCTGATAAAGGAGATTGTAATGGGATCAAAACATCATGAGTTCTGTTCACAAGAAAAGAAACGTTAAATCTAGACCATAATCTCTAATGCAAACCAAAATATCAGTAAATTTCAAGGTTGCAACCAAAATATCAGTAAATTTCAAGGGTGGAAGAAGGCAAGCTCGTGTAGTTGTAACGTTTCTTGTTTATTATATTTGTGAGAAATCTGTATTTCAATGTAACATTTTGTTGCGTGACTTCAACGTAAGCCCAAATAATGTATGATTTCCCCAAACTAAAAATTTCTTCTCTTATGTCAGTCATATCTAGTAAACGAGTCGTATCAACACTACTACGCTAGTACAATGGATGAAAAATCTAATCTTAAAAGAGTGTAAAAGTGATGGATGAGTTAAATCATTTGCAACTCTCTACAAAATTTATAAGGAAAACTGTTTTTTCAATTAACTTTAGTCGTGGAAAAAAAAAAAAACAAAACTTTGAACTCTTATCTTTAAATCTGATTCTGGTCAAGAAACTCTTCATAAGCAGAAGATCCACTAGATGAGTCGCTTTCGTATCGATCTTCTTCCTTAGGAGGAGACAGAGTTGGTGAGAGCTGTAGCTTCTTAGAACCTGCAACACAACACAACATTATCTTGGTTTTGCAACTTCATTACTTGATCACATAAACGGATGATAAAAAAGAAAAAACCAAACCTTTAGTAGTGTTTTGATTTTGGAACTTCTTAGAGTGACGCCTGATGAGTTTCTTAGCTTTAGTAATCGTCAACTGTCTTGCAAAAGGAGAGAAATCTGATTCGTTATCACTCCACTCCCCTGGAAAGCTATCTTCTTGTTCACCTCTCATCGTCCTAAGCACAAACTTCTTGGCCTTTCGTCTTTGAGTATTGAAGATACCTCTAATGGATGTCACAAATCCATCACCTGCATTGTCGCCTGGACGCTTCACCCATGCCCCTGGATCTTGATCTGGTCTTCCAGGTTCGTCTTTGTCTCTCAAGCCAATCTCATCTTTTGGAACATGAGTCTTGTCTTTGAACTTCTTCATCTACAAAAATGAAACAACTTATTATCAGTGACACACAAAACCCTAAAATGCAATTTTTATTCATGGTTTGGTGTGTTGATATGGTCTTACTTGCATTCCTGTTACTGACTTAAGCACTCCCCATATTATATGTTTCTTAACTCGAGAGAAGAGTCTCCTCCATGTTCCACTGAATTCAACACGATGAAATGTGTCCATCAACAGCTTCATATCGTTCACAACAAATCTTGATCCTTCGTAAGTGATCAACAATTCCACCTACAGCATTCAATAACCAATTATGTTGATATTATGCCTTGGGAAAAAAAAAGATTAAGTTAAACAACTAGTGACAAACCTGACTAATCTTGATGGTTTGGAATTGCATTAACTTCTGAGGTCTCGATTTCTTGTCTTCCAATGACTTTTCTGTCTTTTTCTCTTCATGAACAGAACGACCAGCCTTTGTAGTTTTTGAATCTTTCAGCTTGTTTTTCGAAGATTCACTCTGATGCTCCATGGAAGATAAAACAAGCTCATTAGCTACAGACTCTGCCACCGTCTCCTCCCATGTTCTGTCAAAAGAAGATGTTCTTCTAAGTTCTGGTCCTGAACCCCGGAGCGAGCTTGACTTCGGGTTTTGATTCTTTGAACCCTGAAAGCATTTTCAAGAAAATAAGTATAAAGATTTCAAGATATGGTATGAATGTAAGCATAACAAATGTTCAAAAATTTCACCTGGCTTAGATCAGTTGCAGAGAGCAATGCTGCTGCTTCTTGTGCAAATGAAGCTTTCCTAACTCGTCTTGATCCTGCGGTTGTCGACACCTTCCAAACCTCCTGGAGGAGACAAAATACAAACTCGGAGTCATCATCATAACTGCATAGCAACAAGCTGATTAAATAAGAAGTAAAATGGATAAGACAACAAACCTCTCTTCTTTGTGAATGTTGTTCTTCTCCAGGGAAGATATACTCCCACATCATTGTGTACATTGCTTCTGTCAAATGGATTTTTAGAGGATAGATTTCGACCTGTCAAGCAAAAACACAAGAAAACTCTATTTTAGTATAAATAAATTTTTGAATCTTCTAGTCTCATATGATTAGAACATTTAAGATAGAAGAATGACTTGCCTGGAAAAGTTCATAAGGAGCTTGTCCATCTTTTGGGATACCTTGTCTTGCATCTACCTGTAACATCACTTTCCTGTATGTACAAACAAATATAACAACAACCAGATTTTGCATAAATGTGAAACGTGAGAGGCAAGAAAGAAACTTACTTGCCCCACTCTGGAGGAGGGTTCCAAGCTGACAAAACAGTATCAGACTTGGCATTAGGCAGACAGTTTCTTAGGACAAAGTATCTTGTTGTGAATTGAGCAATCCCAATATCTCTGTAGTCCCGGTTAAAATCATAAATCTGCAAAAGCAATGTGAAACATCTTAAAAGAAACTTTTCTTGCCAAGAAGATAGAAAAAACATCATAGTTGAGTCTAAATAGAACCTTACCATATTGTCTATCTCAACCTCGGAGAATGTTTTGCCATCTAAAAGCATAGACCATACGACTTTGTTGATCTGTAACGAAATGCGCATAGCAGAAGATGGTCTTTTGTTCTTATCTTTCTCCAACAGCCTCAGCTCTGCAGCATTCTTCACAGAAATCCTCAGTGCGGTATAAGCTGTCTTCCGAGATTGTCGCACGTCAATATACGCTTTCCTCAATCCATCCACCAAGATTGGCCTCCCTCCGGTGATCATCCACAAAACCTCCGTTTCCTTTTCGAGATTTGTGTTTCCTGAGTTACTCTCGTTCTGTGTCAGTTTCCTAATATCATCAAGAAGCAACATCCTATCTCTCTCTTTGTGCTCAAGTTCGACTTTCGCAAGTTCCACTTCCTCAACTCCATCAGGCACTACCTCATCGATTTCTTCTTCAACTTCATCATCTTCTTCACCAGAAAGTTTGAAAGTGTCGTTCTGAGGCCTGAAAAAAATTTCAAGTAGTAAATAAGATATACTCAAAGTGGCGACATTATAATATCTTTTCACGCAAGGCAACATACACTTACTTTGGTAACCTTGCAAACAAAAGATTAGACAAAACATCCAACATAACTTGAAACTGACGTGATGTCATCGATGCTGTAATATTACGAGAATTGAAAGTAAGCTCTTTCAATGGCTTCACCTGTAAACATATAAACGTTAATACAAGTCTCAACATTCAAACAATATTACAAAAGATCTTATTTTTTTCTCTTAGAGTAAAAAAAAATAGGTTTTACCTTTAGGTCAGGAGTCACACCTTTGTGCCTAGTGTATTGAAAATACATGTCACACGGCATAAAAACCCTTTCGAGCAATGCACCTGTACGTTTCGCCTTTGGAGAGCTTCGTCTAATCTTTGGCAGCCATTGCACACCAGCTCCTGGATCAACATCTGTAGGTGCAACATGAGCTTGTACATGTTCCAACATCATTGACACTTCCATGCGTGTCCATGTCATGTCAGTGCCATTTTCAGGGCTTTGATGATCATGTTCATTCTGAGCTGCCTTCTCAATCATTTCGTACCCGACATGAACAACAGAGTGAAACGATCTTGCTAAAACACGGCCACTAACCGCAGCGAGCAAAAACCTACCCTGGTAGATGAAGAACAACAAGACATTCAACTCTACATGTATTATTTTGAATTTCATTGGCTCAAGTTTGATCTATACTTACATTTACATCTTCTGAGTGGAGATTAAACTGTGGCTCAATAACATTCACCATAAAATGCCGAGTTCCTTCTTCCTCTGAACCATTTGTGGCTCCTGCATCGAGACAGCCAGATAAGTACATAAGATAAAGTATACATGAGAAAAGTCAGAAAGACTTACCAAGTGGGAAAGATGCAAAGTTCTCTGTTTTGATTGGTTCTGATGATGAAGGTGAAGAAACTTCCGCAGGTTCCTTAGTTTGTGAAGTGACACTTCCATTATTGCTTGTTGTGTCATCTTGAGGAGCTTCTGATTCAGAGAGCTTCTGGTTTCCTTCAAGCAACTTTCTCTGAGCATACAGACGTGATGGAGAAGGCTTAGGAGGTTGAAATGCTTTAGACATCCCACCAAAGAAAGACATAACAGCATCTCTGTTCTCAATGTTCCAAAGCAGTTTCAGTCCATAAACGAATATCCTCTGACAGTTATCAGCTATCACAACACCATACCCATCATCACCATCATCATCACTAGGATCAGAATGTGAATTCTCTTCATTTTCACTTTCTTTCTCATTTGTAGTCTTTGCATCTACTTTCTCACGGTAAATTTTCCCTTCTTCTTTCCACACCATAAGCCTCTCAGGATCAGCCTTAGGAGCTTGTCTCCTGATTGTGAAGTAATCAGAAGAAAACAGAAACCCGTCGTCCGGATGCTTCTCAGGAGCAACTCTCTCGGTTGATCCAGATTGTGAGCTTGTTCTCATCATCTGCACAGGCTTTGATGAGCAATGTTCTTGCTCTCTTTTGATAAAAGCTTTAGGCACGTGGAGATCTATTCCTTGGTACACAGGATCAAGAGTTTCGCGCTTGCAGTCGAAAGTGAAATCTTGGTTGCCTCTGCTGAAGCACATTTCATATTTCAGCTTGGTCATGTTAAACGTCAAGCCTCTTGCAGGGTTATCAAGATCCAATGTTATATGCTTTATACAGATCGGTGCAACATCTGCTCGGAGAAAATACTCTGTCATCACTCTGTCTAGTGACAAGTTACCTGATCTTGGGATTCTTGGAACTCCAAACCGAGGCCACCGAGAGAATGTTCGGAGCTTGTAAGGAGGAAGATAGTTCATGTTCCAGAATCTGATCAACCATGCCATATCATGAGCACCAACGTTTATCGTAGGTGGCGAAACAGACGGTTTCTTAGGCTTAGACTCAGATCCAACTTCAGCTTTTTGATCAGCAGATGTGTTGTGATGTCTCTCGGGTCTTAAGGAGAAGTCAAAGCGTAGTGAGAGAGAAGTAGACCTGAAAGGATCATAGATCTTGTCACGAGCTTTTCCTTCGACCGGTAAAGCGTAAAGATAATGATTAAACGGGTTCTTGGACTCGCATTCCCAATCCATCCGGACTTCAAGACTGAAACGTGGGACTTCAAGAAAAGGGTAACTTGGTGGACACGCTAGTGATTTTGGATACCGTCTAGCCAAACTTTCGAAACTGCTCATGTAAATCTTGATCTGATCAGCAGAGAAGTGTATTCGACCATCCGTTTGCTGGATTTCAACAGCAGCAGAGTTCATTTCAAGCTTGTCAAGCTTTTCGTAAGGATCAGGAGAAGCAAGAACAAACCATTTAGTCTCGGAGAAAGACAATGTTATGTTCCCATGGACGTAGTTTCTCATTTCATCCCACCATGGCAAACTTTTCTCCTTTTTAGGAGGCATAATAAGACCAGGACCCTTGAGACTTAGATTAGCTCTACGTAGAGCCACAGTGAAAGCATAGCTTATATCAGCAAGAACTGGCTCATATCCAATCCCAAAAGAGATCTCTCCTTTCTGGAAACTTAGTGGTAGCTCCATGTATGTTTTCATACCAGGTGTTGTTCCACCAGCTGAACGTAGCATCTGCACTTTTCTCCATCTACCTATGTACACCTCATGGCTTACTTGAGGCTGGAATGCTGTTGCCTATATATGTCAAAACAAGAAGCAAACAAAATGTTAGTAACTCAACATCTTTTGAGTTCTTTAAAGAGAGAAGAGAAGTCTTTTTACCTGTTGAGCCAACACAAGACGGCCTTCGCATTTACCTAAAGTTGTTGAGAGAAGAGGGAACGTGTAGTCTCTGATTTGAACAGCAAGAGTACCAGTGTTTAACCTAAGATTGCATCCAAAAACACGTGAAAAAGGTATCTCTTGTTCTTGACAAATGGGATCAAGATTCTTCACAATCTCTAACATCCCAGCTTCACCACCAGCAATAGCTGTAACACTTAGGTCAAGATCGGTCACAGAAACCGAGAGAAGAGATGTCCTTGTAGAGCTCATCTTAAAACCAGCTTGAAACCCTTCTTTACAAGCACCCGAACCATCACCATGTCGTAAACCTTGACAAGATCTGTAATACGACTCAAACGATTGCTTATGTAACTTTTCATGAATCTTCTTGATAATTTCAGGATCTTGCATGTCAACTTCTTCTCCCTCGAAAGAAATCTTCTTCTCGCCAACATCTGACTCATCTTCTCCATCTTTAGCAACCTTGTTTCCACTAGAAACCAATTCATCAAGAAACTTGGACCTAACGGCTAACTCATGCGCTTCTTTCTTCATAAGATGATAATGCTGGTCAAGCCAACCTTGTAGAGGCTCTTCCTCAATGTCAAACACTAACTTGCGAATACATAATCTCACACGTCCAAATTTAGGCGAACCTCCAGGCTTCTTGGAGCTTGTGGAGCTTTCCTTTTTGATAGGTAAAATGAGTTCTTTTTTAGCGTTTGTTACAAGCTTCAAAGCCCTAAGCATTTCTTCAACCGCATCATCAATAGCACGAAGCTGTAGCCTAAAGGGCATGCATATATGTATATCAAGTCCTTGAACAACCCAATCCCATGGTGTTCCTGATGCATTTGATGAAGAAGAAGACGTCGAAGACATACTTGGTATTCGCGATATCTGTACACGACTACTCTTGAAGATCCTACATCCACAAAAACCAAGTATAAACCCTTCCAAGAGCACACCGATACGTACATTCTCAGAGAAAATCGATTGAATCTGCACCTCAGCTTCCACACCATCCCCTGCTTCTGCAGATATGCTTAACATCTCTACGTCAACAGCGAATATAGACTCTTTCTTCTTCTGCTTATCAACAGAACTCGAAGAAACGGTAGTAGTAGTTTGTTCTTCTTTAGTGGAAACATCTTCTTGCTTTCTGTTACCTTGTTGCTTAAGTTTCTGCGTTGAGACCAATGACTTCAAACGCAAGCCAAGCTCAACCATTGATATATGAACATCAGGCTCCCATCTCACAGCTATAGTAGAGGCACTGAAGAGCGAGCAAATCGCAACATCCTTAACACCACCACCGCCGTTTCGACGAACAAACTTTGCGTTGTGTATGTCACAAAGTGTCAATCTTGAAACAGGATGAGGTTCGTCCAAGAACTCCTGGTAAACCGATTTCGCGTTCACGAGCTCCACTTGTGTAGACTGAGTCTCTTTGTTTAGAGTGAAACCGAATTTGAGCAACTCCAACGAGATTATATACCTCAACTTCTCATGTTCCTTGGAGATATTAGACATCACGCTAGCTGTTCTTGGTGACCCATCAGCTGTAACACTAATCACAACTCTTCCACCTTGTGATCCGTAGTTCACACGTTTAGGATCATCAATGACTGTATTGTCTAGGTTTGAATCTCCAGCGAAGTTTAGTGAGAAACGTGCAACGTTGAGTTTCAAGAATCTTGTCCCTTTACCCGACGATGATGGCTTCTTCGATCTTTGTGCACTTTTCTCGTTCTTGTTACTACTACTACCACCACCGGTTAAACTTTTCAAGAAACCTTGAATTGTCATTGCGTTTACGACAAGAGCTTCGAAGCTTTTGAAAGAGAACAACAGAGCGATCTCTGATACGTCGACCCCCATTGTTTCTTTACCGTAAGAACCATCATCCTCAACTTTCTTGCCAGACTCCAATCTGACTCTACTTATACTGATCAGTGAACCTGAAGTTGACTCTAAACCAAAGAGACTTTCTTTCAAACGTTCCCTATGTTCATCAACCATGCATAGACTGAGCTCATTAAGCTCCATTTGCACACATGTTCCTCTACTCGACATGTTATTTGCATTGACTAGTAACGAATCTGAGCAACACTACAAAAACAAACACATGCCATTACAAAACTCAGTTTTTGTGAATGAATAGTAATGATTCTTGATTCTTGCTTAATGATTTATACTTACTTGGTATATAGGAGAGCTTTCAAGATTGTATAGCGTAATTGTTACATCAGGGACTGAAGTAACACATTTCCATACAACAGCCTTGAAACCAGTAGATTCTGGTTTTGCAACGTTTGGTTTTTCCTCTTTGAGAACCATTTTTTTCTTCTTGGAGAAGTGTAAACGCAATAACGGCTCAAATCTTGTGATTATAACGTTGCACATTATTACTCCAAGCTTAATCTCAACCTCAGCTTTAACAGGTAAAGATTCCTGAGAGCAACACATCAAATCATGAAGGTCTTATTCACAGTTGCAGCAAAAACATATGAAAATTTTCACTAATAAAGACTTCTCTGTTTTCAATTCAGAGGACTTACTTGCATTGGAATATACACTTTGGAGGAAACTCTGACTTTTGACATCTCCAAGACAGAAACTTCAGATTCTCTAATAAGCTGCAAACGAAATGTGCAAACTTCAGATTCTCTAGAAGATGTTACATCAAAAAGATTGTTATTTTCTACAAAAAAATTCTTATTTAACATACATGGATCTCTTGGAGTTCCATGACAACATCAAGAGATGGATCTTCCTTGCCATTATCATTTGATTGAGATTTGGAAATTTTTATCTGAAACCCTGTCATGCTATTCGCGACAGAGAAACCATTTTCTTGATGCGTAAATCTGATATCAAGCTTTGACAAATCAAATGATACCTACCACATAAAGTCAAAGAGCACAAGTAAGAACTTTAGCTAATGAAAAAAATTGACTATACAACACTAAACACCTTTCTTGTAGAAGCAGATATCAATCTTGCATGGTTTCTAATTGTAGCTTAAAGGAAACAATTGACTCACTTTGTCAGGGAGTTTTGAAGCATGCTTTGCAACCAAAACATTAATTGGTTGCTTTGGAGGTTTCTCTGAAGCTGTTGATCCAATCACTTCACTTGTGGAAGTAGTAGCACTAGTGGAGGATTTCTTTTTCAACAAAAGCTTCTCATTGAGGTTTAAAACAGTATCAGCTATTTCTACTTCGACGTTCTTTATACTTGAACTTGATTGTCTGCTCAAGAAAGATCACAAAATGTTAAGCAGCCATGAATATCAAAATGTAAGAACATGTAAGTCTGCTAAACGTAGGAAGTATGTCAAGCACAAAAAGTACCTGTTATGACCAAATTCACAAGAGAATGAAACTTTTTCGCAATGGAAAGATGACGGAGAAGAAGAAGAAGAGCCATCTGCGATTTCTGAAGATGTTTGAATGATGTCACTGTTAATCTCAGGTGAATGATGCGTGGAAATAACATGCGGTTCATCACCAATCTGTACAGATATCGGCAATAAGTAGAGTTTGATGAAAAAGTTCGATGATCCTCTGTCCTTAGATAAATCAAGCTCAAGCTCCTTGATCTCTGCTCTAGCTTTAGGTGTCTGAAAAGTTTTTTGCAAAAGGAAAAAAAGAAACAACCAATGCATAAACAATGGTTAGTATAATATTTAAGCTTATTGTCACAAATATGTCACAAAGAGACTAGGCCAAATTTACCTGCACAACAATATTGGTCATAGAAACTGAAAAGAATCTACCGATGTTAGCGAGTAGCATCAACTTCCCTTTGCCACCACCACTAGACTTCGATTTTTGCTTTTTTGATTTCCGGGGACGTTTGCTAGAGCTTGAAGGCGGTCTAGTTACAACTTTCAGGTCACATATTGAGAATATTACTTTAGGGTCTTGGATGAAAGCCTTTGCACAAAGTTCAACCAGAGATTGGCTTAGGTTGGCTTTAAACTCTCCAACAGATATAGATTCAATAGAGCCCTATTAAAAATCACAAGAAACAACAACACACACTCAAGATGAATTGATTTGACTTCATATGAAAAAATAGACATATATAAAAAAATAAAAAAAAACCTTCTTGAAATGTAATGCAACATCTTTCAAGCAGTTCCATCCATCAAACTGAAAACTAAGAGTTATTCCAGCAAATGTCCGGAGAATCCAAGGGAGTGACCTATTACAAGACAGTTCCAAACATCAAACTCAAACTCTGATTTGGAGAAAACCAACGAAACAAGTGCACTTACTTGAAGAAAAGCCAAACGAAGCCGACGATGACAGCGATCACGGTCGCTAAGAATAGCATGATTCCAGTGATTTTTGTTTTTTTCAGCTCCTAAAATATTATAATCCTAAACCATAAGACCAAATCGCTCAGAAATCTCCCCAAATTCTCCCAACGCAGAAGAACATTAGATCTGGAATTAACCAACAAAAATAAAAAGAATCAGACTAGTAATTTGAAAATCCTATAAAAAATCACTCGATTTTTTATTCTGACCATTGAAATTCTCTACTGTTACAGGATCATACTAAATGCTAATTAATTTTCGATCCTATTATAGAATCTATCCAAAAGCAGAAATCATCACCCCTGTGAAAATTTAATGAAACTCCAATCTCCAAGAAAGAGGGAGAGAGAGAGAGAGGAGAAAGGAAAAAAAAGGGAAAAACAAAAAAAAAACGTAAATTTGAGGTTACAAAATTCATAATTCTCTAAAAAAATAATCCAACGCCATTGCACGTCTTCCTCTTTAGATCTTTCTTACAAACTTGCACGTGTGACGTGTCGCCTAAGATATCGGAGTTGCTGAGAGTTGACTGTTGACCTTTTCCCTCTCTTTATATTTTGTTCAATGAAAGGCTCTTTCTTGAGCAGGAAAATGAAAAGTCTCTAGTAAATTGGGAAAAGGTATATCAAAAGCTTTTTCTTCTTTGAGTTAGAAACTTTCAACTAATTTTTTCGAGTGTAAAAGATGGCTGTACTTTATACGAGTTTGTAACCTGATAATTTGTTTTTTTTTTGTTAAAGAACCTGATAATTTGTTGAACAGAAAATTACGAACTTCCACTAGTATAAAACACAAATGTGTGAGATACTGGAAGAAAACGATATTTGATATTTTGACAATATTGTCATATGCCTTTTAACAAAAAAAAGAAGATAATAACGTCAAATGCCAACAAGTGCAACCATCATAAAATTTATTGTTTTTGGATGATAACAGAAGAAGTAATCAACACCATTTTAGTCTTACTTCAATCACAGTTTTTTTTTTATAATGCACCATTTGCATCAATATGTTAAAAATAATAAACGGGTAAATCGAAAAACTCTCATGGGCTATATATTGGGCTTATTTATGGGCCTGCCTCTCCATAAGAAACAACAGTCAAAGGATACATGAGAAGAAGACATTGTTATCAAATTTCATTTCCCTTGGTTATTGCTGACAAATCATCATTTTACATAAGAATTATAGCAACAAGCACTTGTCTTTTTCTGAGAATGTCTCATGGAATACGCCTTGTTTAGGCGAACATTGCAGGAAAAAATATGGAAGATAATCGTCTAATAGTCAAGAAGGCAACTACTAATTAAAATTTAATCAAGTTTGTATATATTACATGGCAGAAACAACAACAAAGACAACATCAAACAATAGAAAACAAAGAATAAGAAACATTACAAACATTAACTTAAGTAAACAGAATGTGTGAGACAAAGATGGGAAAGTGCTAAAGAGCTTAGCTTCTCATTTGGAAGGTGGTGGAGTGAAGAATGGAATTGTAGGAATGCTGGTGGGAAGCATATTAAACGGGAAGTTGTCTGGAATCTCAATTGGGAAATTAGGGATGTTGATTTGTGGCAAGTTTGGGATATTATTGGGTTGTGTTGGGTTAGGCGAAGAAGGTACTTGTGTGCTCGGTAATGGTGGAAACGCCGTGGGTTGAGGAAGAGGAGAAGGAGGCAATGTGGTTTGGGGAAGAGGTGGAAACGTTGTTGTAACCGGTGGCTGAGTCGCTGGTGTTGATTGAAGAAGATCGCGACGAGCTGTGAGACCGGTGAAAAAGCTTGTGAGAGTCAGTGCAAGGACAAGGGATGAAAATGAAAACCAGTGAGCCATTTTGGAGGTTTAGGGTTTCAGTTCTTTACTAGAGAGACAAGTGTTTGTGTTTTTGGGTTTGATTGTGACTGTGAGCGATGATGAAGGAGTTTGTATGTATTTATAGAGGAATTAATTAGGGTAATTTAAGGTTAGATGAGAAGCAGGTGAGGGCAAGTTTGAAGATGTTTATAATTGGTGCAACTTACTTACAGTTACTTATTCCACAAGAAATATGGACCAGTGTCCAGTGGTGACCGGTTTAGTTGATTTGATTACAATTCGATATACCAAATCTTACAATTTTGTAATAAGGCAATATAAAATGAGGGCGGTCCTAAGATAACTTTAGATACCATAATCAGAGAAAAAAGGAAACATCACACGAACACAAACACAACGAGACCAGATATTTCCATATTTGGTAATCGACTCTTTATTTTCCTTAATTGAAGCACACAAACCTTAAATATAAATACACATCAAACATCTAAGCCTCTCCTCATTATTTCTCAAAATCATTCGTTAAGAAAAGTGCCTATCGAAGAGTCTATTATTCTCCGATCAAATCATCGAATGACAATTCAATCTCCGAGCACCATCAGGACTGCATCACCGCCGCAGAACCAAGAGCGACAAGTGTTTGCTGGTTCTGTCACAATGAGTGCTGCTCCGTCGCCAAGACACGTACCGTTTCCGATCAAAGTAGTCTCCAAAAAGCTAATGGCGTGAATGACAAGAAAGAGCAGAAAGATGAATCTTTTAGGCTTTGTTAAGCAATTATAATCATTGTTTGTGGCAAATTTATGTTCTACGTTGAGTGTAGTTGTATACTCAGTAATGACTAATTGTAATAGTTCAAAACCCAAACTGCGATGTGAAAGATTAACAATGTTTATGGAGGTTTTCTGATATGAGAGTTAATAAGAAAAAATCGATTTAGACTTCAGTGTTCTTCTACATACATCAAATCTTTTTAGTACATATCTCTGCCTACATAATTGTTGTGTCTTGTCATGTTCTTGTATTGCTTCTAAGGAAGGTAGTGACAGAGAATGTGTAAGTTACAGTCACAGCGACAACAAATACTCCAATGTATGTGCAAAGAGTTGTTGCACACACATATAGGTACCTGTTCACCAACAACAATTGTTGAAATCCGGTTAGGGTGGTTCAATCCAGATAAACCGGACCCGGTTCAAAAATTAAAAAGCTAAACTCATAAAAGGAAGAGCATGAAAGAACTTACTTGGGAGAGAAGACGCTCCACACAAAGAGATGGTTTCTCATGAGTAGCAAGACCACAGTGTAAGCTGTCAAGAGTATTGAATTGATGCAGAGCGGAACGAGACAAGGGAACCCGAGCCTGAGCTTCAAAGCTTCCCCTAGGTTTGTGTCTCGATGAGCTGATATCGTTGAGTGCGAGTGGTTTCTAAGATAAGCACCAATGTGCATGACAAGTGATAATAGGAACAGCATGGGAGATGCATAGGTGATCATGAACATCAAGATCCCAGAGAGTATTGTAGAATGACTAGAGATTCCCTAAGAAAAAAAAAAGGTTTGTGATGAAATGTGTCAGTGTTTTGGTTAGAAGCAAACACAGAAAGAAAAAAACAGAGGAAGCAAGAAGCTTACGATAAAAGCTCCGGCAACATCAATGGTAGCTAAAGTATTGCTGTTTCCAAGAGCAAAGTGACCTGCCATTCCCATGTAGTAGAGTGCAGCAATCTACAAGAATAAGAGAGATGATCCTAAACCCTAAAGCTTATTAAATCGATGAACGTGTTGCGGTACAAGTAAAAACTAACCTTAACCCATTCGTTGACCTGCGAATCTTTAGAGGAAAGACCTGAGATTGCTAAGATTTGGATGAGCAGCAAAAGTATGGGCACCGAGTTGATCGGTTGTTGGAGAAGTAGCTGTAGAAGACACCAGGATAGTGTGTACGCAGAGCCAATCAGATACAAGCAATCACCTGCTTCAGCTAGAAAGCACTTGTCTTTGTTTAGCATAGACCATGGCAAAGCCAAAGCAGCTCCAATGGCGGATATAGAAAGAAGCAGATAGATAAGCTTTGCTGTTACGGTTGACACTTCAAACATATCATCTTGATATCTCCAGGCATGCAGCAGAATTAGGAATCCACATGTTGTGAAACCAAAAGCTAGGACGCAGACAATTTTTCTCTTTGATCTTGTTCGAAAGAGAGTAAATAGCCCGAGGCTGATAACGATGAAGCTCGAGATGAGCTGGATCCGTTTCACATAACCACTGCCAACTTGCTCTAGCCACTTGGAAATATCAGGAAGGTAAGTCCAGTTCACGCCTCCTTGATGCCAACCTTTCAGTAGTCTACCGGAAATAAGAAGCGAGAAGATGGAACCGAGTTTATAGTCTCTGAGTATGTTCATTCCCTTGGAGAAATCGAATGACTTTGCTGTCTTGAAGAGTAATAGAAGATAGAATGTCGCGACCATGAAATGCCATATGTAATGCTCTTCTTCCACCATCGAACTAGATCCCATACTTATAACAAATATCAAAGGAACTGCCAAAACGAACACGTCTTCAGAATTCAACAGATGACTCCCTCTGCAGACTCGATCCTTGGGCTCATGGTAAACCTCTTTGAATAAGGACAGAAAGAGAGTGACACAGACGACGCATGAGAGAAGTATGGCACTAACTCCAAGACCGAGTAAGAGCACTGGTTTCTGAAAACATATAAGAGTTTTGTTAAAAATAAGAAAATACTATAGATTTTGAATTAAGAAAAGATGTCAAACATACTTCAGTGGTTTTGCTTGCTAACCACTCACTTGCAGTTTTCAAGAAGGCGTTATATGCATCTAAAGCTCTGCTGAAATCTTCCATGGAACTAGAAGACCTATTAACATGAAAGCCATTTTTCGAATTAAGTTTATGGAACTCAAAATCAGGAGCACCGCAAGTAAAATCTCATAGAAATCACGCACTCTATCAATTTCTTGGACTTCCAAATGCTATGGAGAACAGCAGCGTTTTTAAACAAGCAAATAAGTTGTTTCTCTTTATCCCCAAAGCACTCATTAATATCCGAACCAAGACCCTCACAAGCTCCGTAAAGGAAGCAATTGCAGGAAAAGCCTCCAAACAAGGAGCTCGGTAGCTGTGCTTGCATTAGTCTAAGTAACTGCCAGGAATTCAGTTCTAGTGCCCGTAGTTGCTCATAATCTGAAATGATCCAGACATCGTGAAGAAAAAAAACAGTCAAATGCGTTCTCACAGATTAAAAAAGTAAAGAGGTAAAAGGTGTATAACCTCTTAAAGAATCGAGTGTTCCTGGGACAAGGACTCCAACATTATTTTTTGGGATCGGCACACCAAATAGAATAGCTAAAGTTGGCGCCAAATCTACCTACATCACAAAAATTCCGTTCGGTTACATATCATGCATACCTCATTATCATCAATACTCTTTCCAGAAAGGTAGATGCTTGACTGATATGAAAAGTGATGAAACATATCATGAAAGTTGCAGTGACTGTTCTACCTGGAAAGCTACATTATTGGTAGCTGCAGCATAGTCAGAAATATTGCTACCCAAGCCAATAAAGAGCATTAAGGAGTCAGTTTCTTCATATGACGATCCTCCGTGATTTCCACTCTCAGTCATGCCATGATCACTGACTATTATCTGTGTATGGAACCCAAATAAGATAAATCCGACATACAAAAGCCAAATGGACCATCAAATACTAAGAAATACTCACCAAAAGAGTCTGTCCTTCATCTTGGCTATGATCCATGGTGGCTTTTAAATGCATTGTTCTAACTACGTCATCCATTTCTTTAAGTTTTGAAGCCATCAAGGGGCTACAATAGAGAAACAAATAATAAGATGCTCCGGCCATAAAACTAGTAACCTTCTACTCACAAATGGGTTATGAGACTAGCAAGGACCTGTTACGGCCGCCAGTATGTCCAACATGGTCCAGACCAAGGTAATGAAGGATCTGATAAGGTGTAGATCTAGTAAGAATAAAGGACAGAATAAAACTCAAATGATATTATCCAAGAGAGATTTGTTTCTAAGCCACTATATATCGCAGGAAAGTGCGAGCAACCAATTGGTGTTCAAGGGAATAAGAGAAAAACAGACACTGACCAAGAGATTCCAGTCATCATTATTAAGCTCATTTGGCAAGTGTCGGGACACATTTCTGTCTACCTGTACTGTATCTTTGACCTGTAGGACAAACATATTTTGTTCATATGACCATGATATACACAAGAAGAACAATCAACAATGTAAAAACAAAAATTCACATTAAAACTCACAAAGAAACTGCTAACACTGTCATGTCTCATAAATAGCCCTGGGAATAACTTGAGCCATGTCTCATCGCCGTGCATCACCATCTTCCAACCAATCCTAAAAAACTGACCTGATAGCATTTGGATCACCGTTACATAGCTATTCTTTCAATCAACATCTGTTTTGAAAACTTGAAAACACTTCTCATTGACCAAAAACTAATATCTACCAAGAAGGTTGTCATCTAAGAGAGCTTGCGTGTTAAAATTGAAAGCCACATCCAAGAAACCACCAATTGCACCAGAAACCATTGCCTGACAACAACAAAATATAACAACTCAGCGAGCCGAGCAAAAAGATTGATCTGGCAACGAAGATACACACACACACACATACCTTCAACCTCGGCATTGTAACAGTGGGAGGAGCTGCTTTAGCATGGTAACCAATTGCATCTCCATTAGCCAACAGTGACTGAGTATAAGGCATAGACTCCTTCCATGCTTTCCTTGGAGGTTGACCATCTTTCCCTAGAACAAACTCCGCGGGAAGGCCATCAATAACCTAAACTAAGCCATTGTTTAACACTCTTAAACAAACATTTCTCTCACAGACTAAAACAAGAAAGCTCCAAAATCTTAATGTTAAACAAAGTGCATACCATCAAAATCAGTCGATCATACTTAGAAGAGATGCCAGATAACTCCTACAATACAAACTCACCAATATCAAAACTTGAAAGCAGCAAAAGTATACTCAAACGAAACAAAAATGAAGCTCCGATTTCATTTGTGATTATGATTCACAAACAAAGACAAATACACAGTCAAAAAAACCTGGTAGAGCAATCTCAGTTTCTCAGGATGAAGCTCCGATTCGTTCGGATTGGGAGCAGAATCACAGAAAGGATCTCGATAGCTCTCTAAATCACTGCCATTTCACATAAACAACCGGAAAAAAAAAGAGTAAACAAACCAATAGAGTATATTTTTCTTCGCCTTAAAATGCTATCAACTGCACCTGACACCAGAGAGAGTCGGCTTGACGGGGAAGAAACCGAAGACGAATATTGATAATCCGATGACCTGAAGGAATATTCCGGCCACCGTATAAATCGTCAGTCTCGTACAAGTCATCGCCGTCGTCATTTCAGAGATCCGGCGAGAGAAAAAGAAATTGAAAAAAGAAATTTCTCGTAAGAAGAAACCAGCGAAATGGGCTTACAAATCGGCCCAATAAAAAGCCCATGAGAGTATTTTAATAGTTTTTTTGTGTGTGTGTGCAAGTGTAACTGTCACTGTTGTTTGATTCATGGAAAGTGTCAGTGAGTACACTGAGTAGGGGAACTGTTGAAGCCTATAAATAGCTAAAAGGTTAGGGACAATGTTGCTTAGAGGCTGCAGCGACTCACGAGTCCAGTCAAAAAATCACTCTGACACTTTGACCAATCAAAACGCAAAGAGATACACACACAATCTTGTCACGTGCGGTTCTTACTGTACTGTTTAATTTTTTCAAAATATTAATCATTTTAAGCGTCTCAAACGCAGTAAACGATTTGAAGCGTTTTCACTTCTTTTCTTTTCTTTTTGTTGTTGTTAGATAGTAGTACTAGCATTAATGGTTAATTTGAATTGTATAGCCTAAGGGAATTGCTTGACATTTAAGGAACCAAAACTATATGAGTGAACATTACTTAATAAATGGAACCAAAAAAAAACATACATCTTCAAATGTAAACAGTTTTTCATCATAACTAAACCAAACTGAGACAGAAAAAAAAACAAAACTCATTGAGACAACGTTCTCTTAAAATACATTAAATGTAACATCTATGATGCTGAAGTCAGTATAGTATCAAATCGAATCGAATAGATAAAGTTATTATTTCTTAAAAGATGATATTGTCATGCTGCTTGCGCCATAGGCAACTGTTCTTTTTATTTTTATATAATAAAAACAATTTGAAAAAAGTTCGTATACATGTTACATAGTTTCAGTTTGGGTTTTTTTGTGATTAACAATGCTACTGTGGGATATTCATACCAAATCCTTTGAAAATATCAGAATTATAATCATTGATCGAGTCAAACCTATAAATAACCCAGTTGGGATTATATTTGTTCTTTTTTACTAGATATTTATGCAGTTTAAGACTTTTACAGGAGCTAACAGAAAACAAATCGACATCTATAGATGATGGAACTTGATCTTTTTATGAGACTAAAACGTTTGAAGAAATCATTGGACTATACGTATTTAATATTTGATGGTAGGAATTTTAGATAATTAATTATTACATGTTTATACCATACTAATCACATAAACCATACGGCTATAGCCTTATACCATTCAATTCATTTATCGAATTGTAAACTCGTAATAATTTGACATGAGACTTTTGGCAAAACAGAAACATTCAAACATAGAGAGAGAGAGGGAGGGAATATAATACAGCCACATGAAAATGGGTAAATAATTGTATTCTTCGAGTGAAAGAATGGGTTGTTTGAGTAGTTGTGAAGTATCTCTTTATTTAAACTTATTTATAACTTTTAATAAACATGAATCCTGTACGGACAAAATGGATCGTGTCCCAATCAGATTTCTTGTGGATGCTTGGGGTCTGGTTTGGGTCCCTTTCTAGCTAGTGGTCGACACTGTTTGTTACTCTTGCTTAAGGGTCCCTCTATTCACTGTTTCTTCGCATTAAGGAATCCTCCAAACATTATTAGTTTAAAACTATTTTATCTTTTTTCTGTTATCATTTTTTTCTTTCTATTATTGTCTATGGAATGATTGTGGCGAATGAAACTAGTGGTTGGTTCGGTTAATGAAACTAGTGCAGTATCAAAGCCTATCTTGGATGCAAGCAGCCCAAACATGAATTTCTAACCTCTAGTTGGTATGGCGGATTCGAAACATTCTTCTTCATTGACCATTTTTCAGTTCATAAAAACAAATTATATTTTTAGCCAATATACTGTCAGAAACGGCTTTATGCAAATATACAAGTGATCAAAGGTTAATAATAATGTTGGAGTTATGTAATAAAATGTCCAAATGAATGAATGAAAGTTTGTCATCGTAAATTCAAGTTAAAAAATGTTATTGTATCAAACCTTATTGTAATTACTACCATATTCCCATATACTTTTTTTTTTTTTTTGTCATCCATTTCACCATATTCCCATATACTAACCCTTGAGGTTTTACAGAGTTTTTATTTTTTTGTTACAGCAAATACGACGAAATAAGTTACCGGAGTGTAAGTGACAAAATGAGACAACTCATTTTATGCTTCCCTATAAAAAGAAATTCCCCACTGACCCAAACAAACACTTCTCTCCTCTCTCTCATCTCATTGGAGACTTGTAAATCCTATTTCACCACCATATCCAATTACCACCACACACAAACCAATATCCATAAAATATAAATATATTAAAAATAAATTTTTCTCCTTCCAAAAATAATCATTTAAGAAACCCCATCATGTTGATAAAATTATTAAAATAATAAACCCTTCCTGATAAATATCTCATCTTCACCAATCAAAACCCTTTCATGTCTACTTCTCTCCTTGGCAATTGAGGTGGATATTTAAAATTTGATATATTCGTTTAGCTTTTTCCCCTTTTGTTTTCTTCTTTCTTAGTTTTTGTTTGATTCTCTCTATCTCAAATCTTAAGTTTCCTTGTGGAGTTATCATCTAGATATAATTCTCACAATGTTTTGATTTTCAGTCTTTCAAATCCTTCAAAAACTAGGGTTTTTACTGTCTTGAAAATCATATTATTCTTCTAAATTTAGCAAAAAGATCACGATTTACTTTCCATTTCAGTCGTCTTGTCACTCTCTCTCTCATCTTTAAAGTCACCCTTTTTAGCAAAATTCTCTCTCCTCCTCTATCACAATTTTCCTTCTGGTTTCTTCTTCTTTTTCTTCCCCTCTCTCTCTCTCTTTACTTTCTCTTTAATCACCTCTCATTCTTGAATCTTAATTCAAGATCTTGCTTCTGTTCATCAAAACAAATCTTCTTGGGTTTCGGATCAAATTCAACTTCTTTTCCTAGGGTTTTCTTTCCTCTCTTTTTGTGATGGCGAGAGAGAAGATTCAGATCAGGAAGATAGACAACGCAACGGCGAGGCAAGTAACGTTTTCGAAACGAAGAAGAGGACTTTTCAAAAAAGCTGAAGAGCTCTCTGTTCTCTGCGACGCAGATGTCGCTCTCATCATCTTCTCTTCCACCGGAAAGCTCTTTGAGTTCTGCAGCTCCAGGTCTCATCTTCACTCTAGCTATATCCATCTCATTAGATTTCTCAAACTCTTTGAAGGAATCGTGTCTAGATCCAGAGCTTTGAGTTTTCAGATGTATATAATATGTGATACAAAGAAGTTTACTGTATCAAACCTTATTGGACCACTAGTTATTTTATATAAAATAAAGTTGGAGGATATATTGTTAATGACTAAAAATGTCATTGATAAACTATAGTAAACTCTTTATTTAGGCAAATATAAGGTATCTAAGTACAGTAATATTCGAGATCATGTTAATCTTAATAATCTACATAAATACTCTATATTTTTGTGTTGCATAAATATATGTATGTAGATATATTGTGGATGATATGTGGAAGCCATCAATGTCATATTTATTTAGAAATATGTGGTGACAACTTAACATTAGGAATTTAGGAGATATCTCAATATATGTGGATGTATAAAACCTTTGGGAAAGTATTATTTTCCTGAAGAAGTGAATAATAAAACTTATAAACAGGTTAGAATCTATATCAGTATCGGGAAAAGTCATAGATATTGGGAGTCTAAAATGACTTATCATATCATAAAGATACGATTTTGGATTTCAGACCCACGAGTTTAATCACAATTCAGTTCCTATCTTCCGGGACACCTAGCTATACACACAGTCGCAGATATATAGATATATCTAAAAATGACAGTGTTTAACTTCAACATGAAATAATGTGTGTTTTGAAACTAAACTGTGTTTTGTGGATTAGGTTTTATATCTTTTGATTTTACATTTTGGGTTCATTGTCTGTTTATATGTAATTTTATTAACTAATAATACACAATGGGATATCAACAATGTAGCTGTTAACATAGATATGAGAAGATCATTGTTAGTTGTTACAGTCTTATATAATTAAGATATTTATTGAATTGTGTTTGCATTTTATGATGAAGCATGAGGGAAGTATTAGAGAGGCACAACTTGCAGTCAAAGAACTTGGAGAAGCTTGATCAGCCATCTCTTGAGTTACAGGTTAGCTACATTCTCGAATTCACCAAACTCTTTCCCAATTTCTGTAGCTTGCAAACTAGAGTATAGCTCCGTTTAATTACCTATTTAAGCTTAATGTATCCTCATGCTCAATTTTTTTTATCAAGAATCACTTAGGAGTTAAAACGTTGTACTAGTTAGCCTAAACCATTTTATTTATTGCATATGATTAAACTACATTTTAACCTACTCGATCCAAATGAACTAAGAGTATTGAAAAGACTTACAATACTATATTAGATTTGGGATTCTCTATATATGTGTGTATATATATGTATATTAATAGTTTGGTTCATACTTTGTAATTAATCGTTTCTACATGCATGTAGAGTCATGTGTAGAGATTTTGAGCTTAGATCATTATGGATTTGATTTAAAGCTTAAGTCAATATTTATCTGTCAGCTGGTTGAGAACAGCGACCACGCCAGGTTGAGCAAAGAAATTGCGGACAAGAGCCACCGACTTAGGTACACTACAGATGCATATTCTATGAATTCTGAAATACATGTCATTTTCTATCTATGTATGTGTTTTTATTAAAAAATTACAACACTAACTACATATGTGTTTATATAATCACATATATATGTGTAGGCAAATGAGAGGAGAGGAACTACAAGGACTTAACATTGAAGAACTCCAACAGCTGGAAAAGGCACTTGAAGCTGGTTTGACGCGCGTGATTGAAACAAAGGTTGTTAAGCAAATGAACGTTACGTACCATGAATAAGATCTCTCTAAGCTTATGACTATGTAGTTAACTATAT
The DNA here is from genome assembly GCA_902728155.2 of Microthlaspi erraticum. Classification (NCBI taxonomy): domain Eukaryota; kingdom Viridiplantae; phylum Streptophyta; class Magnoliopsida; order Brassicales; family Brassicaceae; genus Microthlaspi; species Microthlaspi erraticum. The sequence goes on along the minus strand of CACVBM020000488.1, from coordinate 89,042 downwards.
ATTGTAAATTGTTGTTGCAGAGTGAGAAGATCATGAGTGAGATCGGTGACCTTCAAAAAAAGGTAAGAATCAAAATATCGTTTATATCTATACTGATTGATTCTATAAATATCTAAATTTTGATAGTGAAAAATTTTCTTGTTCCTTTGGTGTTTAGGGAATGCAATTGATGGATGAGAACAAGCGGCTGAGGCAGCAAGTACGCTTCTTACCCTTTTGTATAACATATTGTCGTTAATCTATACTTATTTTACCGTGTACGACTCACTACATTCTCAAGTTTGAAGCCGGGTTGTGAACTAGGCTACAAACTCCGCTCGTCTATCTTAACATTAAAACCAAAAAAACTCCGCTCGTCTATATAACGCATATATTTGGTCATACTTTAAGATTAATAGATAAACCAAGTGATTAGCGAGGTTGAGAAGTGTCTTTAAATCTAATGATAAACATTTAACTAGTTGAGTCTCTAGGATTTGACTTTTAGCTTCGAACGTTGGACTCTTGGTCCTAGAGTGTGTGTGCATGGTTCTGGTTATGAATGCACATTTATGTTTGTTCTTTCCTATCTTGATTATGCAGGGAACTCAACTAACGGAAGAAAACGAGCGACTTGGCAAGCAGGTACGTGTGTATAATTTCGAGTTTTATACTTTTTGGGTGTTAATGTTAAATTTGGAAATTTTGTTTGGTTATTGTGTAGATATGTAATAATGTGCATGAAAGATACGGTGGTATGGAATCGGAGAACACCGCCGTGTACGAGGAAGGACACTCGTCGGAGTCCATTACTAACGTCGGAAACTCCACCGGCGCTCCTGTTGACTCTGAGAGCTCCGATACTTCCCTTAGACTTGGGTAAGAATTTACTTATTCATCTTTTTTTTTTTCGTTTTTCTTGATTTAATAATTAATTGGACAGGAGCTCCACTTGTGTGGGAATATTTTGACCTACAATTAACTTGGTCACATACCTAAATCATTCTCAAAATAATTAATTGGTTTAATGTTTGGCTATTTGCAGCTTACCGTATGGTGGTTAGAGATGGAACCACACAAAGAAGTTGATGGAGCGAGGAGAAGAATGTAGTAAATCTGTTTTTTTTTTAACTCCGTGATAACAAAAGACAATGTCTAAATAGTATCCATATGCTTGTTGTAAGTCTCTCTGTCTTATGAAGAGATTTTCCTTCTATGGTTTTCACTTATCTATCTTGCGTTTCGGTTTTTGTCACCATCAAACTGTATGGACATGATGATGATAAGTTGGTAAATGAAATATTGTAGAAATTAGATTATCAATCTTCTCTGTTTAGGGTAAAATCCGTATATCAGGTAGTTCACCAATTGGATTGTCAGTGACCAACTTTCTGCGTTAATCTCTTCTGGAGTCCTTCAAACCAACATGCATGTGAAGTCTCTCAAGTTCTAACGACTCCGTTCTCTCTAATCATGACTCTATATGTAAGGTATAACCGTATAAGGTATTCGATCGGTAGATAGACAACAATTTATAGCTTGAAGACCTTTGGAAATGAGACATACATGGGCTTCAAAAATGCATGCAAGCCCAAAACGTTACCAATCTAGTTCGTGTTTGGTTACTACTTACTAGACTGAAAGTTTATTTTGGCAAATTAAAATTAGAGGATTTTTCTTGTATTTTATTTTGGCAAAATAACAGTGTTATTGTGTTAAGTATTGTTTTGGCTATTTTTCTCTTTAAATTCTTTTAAAAATTCATTATTTTCTTACAGTATGTTACGTAAAGAGTTATCTGTTATCTTCTAATTAATATCTTTGATATTATCAAATCAAACAAAATCTCTTTGATATATATAATACCTTTTTGAGGCATCTTCTTGGTTTGTTCCATGTGTAAGATTTGAAGTATCAGAGTTCCTTTTGGACAACAAAGAAGGTTCTGATCCGTGTCACACCGACCATTGACCAGTTCATCAAAAACGTGTCGTTTTTTTTTGGTTAAACCGTCAAAAAAGGTTCTGTAAGATTTCAATTTACTTAGTGATTAAGAAGAAGAAAAAAGGCTTTGCTTGCTAAAACATCTTTTGTTTAGAAGACACTTTCAAATGTTCATTCGCTGAGATTCTTTCTCAGACATAATAAATTAGTACTATATATTAATATCTGGTTCTGACATGTTCTTGTAACGTTTGATACAGAAGAATAATCGGAGAGAATGCTTCTGACTTCTCCGACCACGACGCTGGCACTATAAGATTGGTAATAAAGACATTCATAGAAATTCAAACATTACAACATATCAAATTAATTTAGTGTCTTAAAAAGGGGAAAGAATTGAAATATTTTACCAAAATATATTAGGTGGAGAAAGAAAGAAAGAGGACCGAGGTTTGCTCCCACCCATGATCAAAATCAAACAGCTCAGCTAAAGAAAAGAGAGATTCATAAAAAAGTCCTATCCGAGAAATAAGCAAAAGCAGATTCATTTCTAAATTAGCTCCACGTTCTTTCCTCAACCCCAAACTTTTTTTCTTGATCCAAAAAAAGAAGAAAAAAACAAAAACTCAACTTTCTTTGTGGGTCTAAGCCTAACCGAAAGATTTCCTCTTTCTTTCTCAGGAAAATTTCCTTTTTTCTTATTGAGATCTAGAGAGAGAGAGAGAGAGAGAGAAGGATCAGACACATACATGTCATAAGCTTTTCTCTGGTCCTGCTTGGGAAATTTGAATGAGAAGAATAAAAGAGAGTTGAAAATTTGAGTCTTTGACATAAAAAATAAAACCGTGTGATAATTTTCGTAGAGGAAGACGATGCTGCAGAGAGCTGCGAGTAATGCGTATTCATGGTGGTGGGCGAGTCATATTCGAACCAAACAATCTAAATGGCTCGAACAAAACCTTCAAGGTCTCTCCTTTTTTCATCAATCTCTCTGTCTCTCTATATATGCATATGTCTCTGTTTGATCGTTTTGGTTAACGTATGAATCGTTTTTACTGATCTTTTAAAGTAAAAAGTTTAGATCTTTCTGATCTTTAAGGTTGTGTAGATATGATCTCTGTGAAAAGTCTATTCATTTTTTTTTGTAATCTGAATTTTACAGATATTGAAGAGAAGGTGCAATACGTGTTGAAGCTTCTACAAGAAGATGGAGATTCGTTTGCGAAGCGTGCAGAGATGTATTACAAGAAGAGACCAGAGCTCATAAGCTTCGTCGAAGAGTCCTACAGAGCTTACAGAGCTTTAGCTGAGCGTTACGATCACATTTCAACAGAGCTTCAAAATGCAAACACCACGATCGCCTCTGTTTTTCCTGACCAAGTCCCAAACTTTGCGATGGATGATGACGATGACGCCATGTCCAAATTCGCCAAGAAATCGAATGTTTCTGGTGCTAATGTCCCCAATGTTCCGAAACTGCCAGTGAAGGACTTCAAGAGCGCGGTGAAAGTGGCTACGAAGAAGCTTCAGCCGAGGAAATCAATGAAGTACACGGGCGGTTCTGCGAATGTGGTTGTCAAGAGCTCCGGTTTGAGCAAACCGGAGGCGATGGGAGAGATTGATAAGTTGCAGAAGGAGATTCTGTCGTTGCAGACGGAGAAAGAGTTTGTGAAGAGCTCTTACGAGAGAGGTTTGTCAAAGTACTGGGAGTTTGAGAAGAGTATCAAGGAGAAACAGGACAGGATTTGTGGTTTGCAGGATGAGTTTGGTGAGAGTGTTGCGATTGAAGACGATGAAGCTCGGAGATTGATGACCGAGACAGCGATAAAGTCTTGTCAGGAGAAGCTTGTGGAGTTGCAGGAGAAGCAAGAGAAGTCTTATGAAGAAGCTAGAGAAGAGCATACGAAGATTCAGGAGTCTAAAGAGAAGCTGAGATCAATGGCGAGCCAGTTTCTTGGGGAAGAACGTGTGGTCGACGATGGTGGTGATGAAGTTAGAAGAACAGAGGAGCTGGAGCATGAGATGAAAGAGATGTCTAGGAAGAAGAAAGAGTTGGAGTCTGTTAAAGAGAAGATTAGAGAACATTTCGAGTCTGGTGTGAATTCTTCGCTCAATGGGGCAGAGATGGCTGAGAAAGTAGATGAGCTTGTGAACAAAGTGATTAGCTTGGAGAGTGCGGTTTCTTCGCAGACTGCTTTGATACAGAGGCTGAGAAACGAGACCAACGGTCTTCAGACGCAGATCAGTACTCTTGAAACCGACAAGGCGGTGTTAGCAGACGACAAGAGTGATCTGAGGAAGAAGCTGAAGGAAATGGAGGAGAGACTCAAGGCGTTGCAGGATTTGGACAGGAATGTTATGGAGAAGAGTACCAATCTCTCTACACATTTTGATGAAGCATGTAATAATCTTGATAATCTCTCTGGTGGGAAGATGCATGAAGTGAAGGAGAAAGATTTGGAAGGCGAGAAGACAGAGGAACATCAAAAGGAAATGGCCGAGAAGAGTGAAAGCTCTACAACAGTTGCAGAAGATATCATCATTCCAAGTACAAGTCCAGAAGTTGCTTTGGAAGCTACTGAAAAAGTAGATCCTGCTCCAGAGAAGCATGTTACATTTGAGAAAACGGAGACTGTTCTTGATAATGGTTTAGAGAAGGAAGCTGCATCGGACAAGAAAGAGACTGTTGTTGATAATGTTTCTAAAGAATCTGACATTGCTTTGAATGGCGAGCAACAAGAGGAACAAAAGGAGAAAGAAGGTGAACCAGATTGGAAAGAGATGTTCATGAAGGGAATGGAAAATAGAGAAAAGCATTTGCTCACAGAGTACACAACTATTCTCAGGAACTACAAGGACATGAAGAAAACTTTGGATGAGACAAAATCAAAGAACGCTACTAAAGACGATGAGATCAAGCTACTAAGAGAGAAAATGAACCTCCTGCAAAAGGGTCTTGCAGACAGTAATGAGTTGTTGGAGAATCAGTTGTCAAACGACGACTACTCCATCGGATTCATGGCTGCAGAGAACGTGAACATGTCCCTGGTTGAGGAACAGTTCAGGTTGAATATCGATGAGCTTCTAGAGGAGAATTTGGATTTCTGGTTAAGGTTCAGTACAGCATTTGGACAGATACAGAGCTACGACACATCAATCGAAGATCTACAGGGTGAGATATCAAAGCTGGAGCAGAGAAGAAAGCAAGATGGAAGCAGCACAGCTAAATATGCACTGAGGTCAGATGTTAGACCACTTTTCTCACATTTAAGGGAGATAAACACAGACCTTGGTCTCTGGCTGGAGAAAGGTGCATCCTTGAAAGAGGAACTGAAATCAAGATTCGAGTCGCTGTGTAACATACAGGAGGAGATAACAAAAGCCCTCAAGTCTAGTGCTGAAGACGATGACTTCAGATTCACGAGCTATCAAGCTGCTAAATTTCAAGGTGAGGTGTTGAACATGAAGCAGGAGAACAACAAAGTGGCAGATGAGTTACAGGCAGGGTTAGATCACATTACCACGCTTCAACTCGAGGTTGACAAGACTTTAGGAAAGCTAAGCGAGGAGTTTGGTCTTTCTGGTTCGAAGAAATCCGATCTTGATCTCCAGCATTCAGATAGTCGCTCAAGAGTTCCCTTAAGGTCATTCATCTTTGGCTCCAAACAGAAGAGAGCAAAGCCGTCGATATTCTCCTGCATGCATCCTTCACTATATAGAAAGATGAAGAATTCTACATAGGTACACATATTTACATATTATATAATACATACCATTCAGATTCATGGAGGATTTGATTCAATCATCAGTCTTTTCTTTTATACTGTATTTCACTGGGGAGATTGAATCTTTTTATCCCCCCCCCCCCACATCTCCTTTTTCTTTTGGTTTGCGAGATTGAAACAATAGTTTTGTGTGTTGGTTATCCTTTTTTCAAGTATTGTAGATTGTTCACAGCTTGTAACTGGTGAAGCAAGAGGAATGTCTCCCAGATTTTTGCCATTTTCTTCTTCAAAAGTTGTATGTCAAGAACCATTACAGGAAATAGAGTTTGTGATTTTTATTTGTTGATCTGTGTTTTCATGATGACCCAAAAATAGACAATATATACTTCTGGTATGCTAAGACTCACTATCTCCCAAAAAACTCAGTGTAAAATCAGACTGAACATTTCATTTAAACAGTATACATAAGAGTTGATCTATAAGCAAAGAAGCTTCATGAACAATTTACAGGGCAAAAAAAAAGGAAAACTCAACAAGAAGATAACCAATCACTCGCCTAAGCTATCCAACGATATAAGTCTTTCAAGTATCAAAAGAAATATCAGAGACTACCTTAGCTCCTCTGCCTTTAGCCATGTACAGACCTACATGGTGCATCAACTCCTGGTGAAAGAAGATGAGCCAATTCAAAAGTGTTGAGTCAGCAGAAAAATACAGTAATTTCAGAAGCATCAAAATTTCTTCACCAGAGTTAGCAATAATACCTGAGGATGGGCCTGAGCTCCCTTGATGTTTTTTGCAACATGAAGAGGAAGGTCGAAAGTAGCGCAGGCATGAGAGCACACTACCACCTCTTCTAGAGGATGAAGAACACCGTGGTTTCGAGCAGAGAGTGCAGTAGCCACAAAATCAAACACACATATGTCTGTGCATATACCTACAACCACAATCTTTACATCCCCAAAACACAGGGATGTTCAAGTAAGTTCAAGATCAACCAAAAAAGCATTAAACTTGGTCAAAAAAGGAGAAAAACTTACAACTTTGATCTGTTTGTCCTTAACCCAATCCACAAAAACATTAGAGCCATCTTTCTCCATCGAACCCACAAACCCATTAATGCAATCCTTTCGCCTAAGAGTAGCACAATCCTCACTTTCAAGCCATTTCAGAGCTGATTGGTTTATCAGAAGAAGAAAGAGAATGTCTCACTCGTTTTCAGAATCTAACAAGACATTGAATTTGAAAGAGCAAAATTTACCAGGAACAAGCTCTGCTTCTTCAGTTCCTACGATACAATGAGGAGGATACGGATTCTCAGATATATCAGGATGATGAGAGTCGATAAACGCAAAAACCGGCCATTTCCGATCACAGAATTCTCTTGCAATCTTTGCAGATTCCTCCACCATCTTCGATATCTGTTCGTTATGCTTTGTTGGAGCCTGTGGAATCACAAAGACGAACAATTTCAAAAACGTATGACTGACTGAAGCAATATCACAAACACTTGGTAGGCATGAAGAAAACAAAAACAAAAACAAAAACGAAAACTCAGCCAAAATCAGCTAAATTTCCAGACTTCTCGGAGAAATTAGAACACGGAAACAAAATCTAATGAGAAGAAGTGTAAACCATATTGCCGGAGCCAACAGTGCAGAATCCATTAACGACGTCAACGATGACGAGACCGACGCTAGAGTCTCGATTCAAAACCAGAGATTCTTCATCCACTGGAATCTCCTTCTTCAGCTGATCGAGTTTAAATTCATCATTCGCCATATGAACACTCATCAATAAGCAGAAGAAAAAAAGAAAATCAGAAATTTTTGGATTTAGTCTTCTGTGTTTCGTTCAAAAATCCCAATTTTATACAATTCGTGGTCTTGTTTATACAAATTCCAGGTCATCGAGTTTGACTTCTCCTTGTAACGGATAATACTTTTCTTCTAGTAACAGATAATATTTTAAATAACGTTTAATTCTTTAGTTACTTGATAATTTATCGATTGGGGGTGTAGCTCATATGGTAGAGCGCTCGCTTCGCATGCGAGAGGCACGGGGTTCGATTCCCCGCACCTCCATTAATTTTAATCATTTCTTTTTCTTCCTTTATACTACTTGTCCCCACTGTTCATACGAAACGTGATTATGGGCCGTAACTAAATAAGCCCATTGTAATATCTGTACAACACTTCCCAATAACACTAGGCCCTTTCACCATTAAAAACTTTTTACTTTCTTTGATTTGTTGCATTAATTTAATTCAGCCGTTAATCTTACCTTCCAACATAATCTCAGCCGTTAATCTTACCTACGAAATATGTTTAGTTATTAAACCACACATCTTACCTTCCAACTTAATCTCACCGTTAATCCTACCTACGAAATATGTTTTCAGTTCTCAAAAGTTGTTATAAAAAACACCGATTTTCATCGACGGTCACATCGCAAATATCTTTTGGACCTTTTTCAGTCAATCAAAAAATACGATAACGATAGTTCCAACTCCAATTTAATGTCAAACTCTAAAGACTGTAGTGGAGGAAAGCTCCACGTGGCAATGTTTCCATGGTTAGCCTTTGGGCATATGTTACCACACTTGGAGCTCTCCAAGCTCATGGCTCAAAAGGGTCACAAAGTCTCTTTCATCTCCACTCCTCGCAACATCGACCGTCTCCTTCCACGGTTGCCGGAGAACCTCTCCTCCGCCATCAACTTCGTCAGGCTCCCTCTTCCCCGTGGGAAAGACAGCAAACTCCCGGAGGACTGCGAAGCCACGACCGACGTGCCTTTCGAGCTCTTACCGTATTTGAATATAGCTTTCGACGGTTTGAAAGCTCCGGTGACGGAGTTTCTCGAGTCTTCGAAACCCGACTGGATTCTTCAGGATGTCGCGGCGTATTGGCTTCCTCCAATCTCTCGCCGCCTCGGGATCAAAACAGGGTTCTTCAGCGCTTTTAGCGGCGCGACTCTCGGGACTCTTCTGAAACCGCCGGGATTCGAGGAGTACCGTACTTCTCCGGCGGACTTTACGAAGCCGCCTAAGTGGGTCCCATTCGAATCTCGGGTAGCTTATAAGCTATTCGAGTGCCGGCACATTGTCAAAGGATTCATGGAGGAGACTACAGAAGGGAGTGTTCCCGACGTTCACCGTGCCGCCGGCGTACTCGACGGTTGTGACGTTATCGCCGTACGAAGCTGTTACGAGTATGAAGCCGAGTGGTTGGGACTTTTACAAGATCTTTACCGGAAACCGGTTATACCGGTGGGAGTCTTACCTCCGAAATTGGAGGAAAAGTACGAGGATACCGACACGTGGTTGGCTATCAAGGCGTGGTTGGACTCGCGGAAAACCAAATCCGTTGTCCACGTGTCTTTTGGTTCGGAAGCTAAACCGAGTCAGACGGAGCTAAACGAAATTGCTCTCGGTTTAGAGCTTTCCGGTTTACCTTTCTTCTGGGTTTTAAAGACTCGACGCGGTCCTTGGGATACCGAACCGCTCGAGCTTCCCGAAGGGTTCGAAGAGCGGACCAAGGAGAGAGGGATGGTTTGGAGAGGCTGGGTTGAGCTACTGAGAACGTTGAGCCACGATTCCATCGGTTTGGTTTTTTCTCATAGCGGTGTGGGAACACCCATTGAAGCTATCCGGTTTGCTAAACCGATGGTGATGCTGGCTTTTGTGTATGACCAAGGATTGAACGCGAGAGTAATCGAGGAGAAGAAAATTGGGTACATGATCCCTCGGGACGAGAAGGAAGGTTTCTTTACCAAAGAAAGTGTTGCTAAGTCGTTGAAATTGGTAATGGAGGATGAAGAAGGTAAGGTTTATAGAGAGAATGTGAAGGAGATGAAAGGGGTGTTTGGAGACATGGATAGGCAAGACCAGTATGTTGATTCTTTCGTGGATTATCTCGTTGCTAATCGTTAACTTTGCAGTCTTTGCGCATGAGTGTTGGTCCACGGTGGATCTGTTGAAAGATTCTATGATAATAGTAGTTGAATAAATGCATCATATGGTCTAGTGATGAATGTGATATAGTTGCGATTAAACTATCATGTGTGTCATCAAATAATTACGAGCCATCATTTATAAATGTTTGGCAAACTTAATTAGAGTATCAGAGTATGGGATAAGTAAGATGTTATGTCGGTTCTTTCTTGAATTATTATGTTGTTCATCGTTAGTTTTGTGTATGAGTTTAATTGTTTAAATGCAAGCCCAAGGCTCAGTTTTAAGTCTATGCGTGTAAAAAAGTCACGAACGACATATGATCACCCAATTTGTCTACATGGAAAGATCCATGCAGTGAATGTTATAAATATAAAAAGTCTTACGAATGTTAGTTTTCTGCTAAACTAACTAGTGATGTTAAACGAGTACAATTTAAAAGTTTTTTATATTGAATTAAAAAAATAAACTAGTTGGTATCTTATTTTGGAGGTAAGAAAACTCGTGTAGTAAACTAATACGAATAGTGTCTATTTATTACTCAAAAATACGTGTACAAGTGTATAAAGAAATAAAACGAAGACAAGCGTGATATAAAATGTTCCATGACAAGAAGCATCGCGACACAAGTTAGCCACCTAATGGCACATAATGCTCATCAAAAATATAAAAATATAATCATATTCTTGGAAAGAAGATTATGCATGTTAAACGAACGGAAGATACGTCACTAGTACGTCTTATGTATCACGTCACGTAGGTCGACGTACATAACTCTTCGATGCACAACTCAACTCAAGCATGTAACATCAAGATCCCTAAATATAGAATGTTGTTAGAAAATTTTAATACGACAAAATAAAGTGGAGTAAGTATGGCCTCATACTATTAAAATTTTGATCGTATTAGACTATATATATAACCAAAAGCATATAGCTAACACTCCAATAACTCGAAAAATAATAATATACGAGAAAACGTAAATCGCAAGTTACTTTTTGCCCTATAAAAGAACAACATACTGAACCGTCTCAAGTCGATATTATAACACAATGACAAGCTCTAAAGACTGTCATGGAGCCACAATGACAAGCTCTAAAGACTATAATGGAGCCAAGCTCCGCCTCCACGTGGTAATGTTTCCATGGTTAGCCTTTGGCCATATGTTTCCACACTTGGAGCTCTCAAGGCTCATTGCTCAAAAGGGTCACACCGTCTCTTTCATCTCCACACCTCACAACATCGACCGCCTCCTCCCACGGCTGCCGGAGAATCTCTCATCCGCCATCAATTTCGTCAAAATCCCACTTCCTTCCGACAACAAACTCCCGGACGACTGCGAAGCCACCACCGACGTTCCTCTCCATCTTGTACCTTATCTGAAAATCGCCATGGACGGAATGCAAACCCCGGTGACGGAGTTTCTTGAATCTTCCAAACCAGATTGGATTCTTCAAGATTTCGTGCCTCATTGGCTTCCCTCGGTTTCTCGCCGCCTCGGATGTAAAACTGGATTCTTGAGCGCTTTTAGCTCCGCGACTTTAGCGACTCTGATTGCGCCGGGATTCGATGAGGAGTACCGTACGTCGCCGGCAGATTTTCTTACGCCGCCTAAGTGGATCCCATTCGAAACTACCGTAGCTTACAAGCTTTACGAGTGCCGGAACTTATTCAAAGGTTTCATGGCGACGACCTTCGAAGGGAATATCCCCGACGTGGACCGTATGGCCGGCGTAATCAACGGTTGTGACGTCATCGTCGTACGAAGCTGCTACGAGTACGAAGCAAAGTGGTTGGAACTTATACAGAAGCTTCACGGGAAACCGGTTATACCGGTGGGAGTTTTACCTCCAAATTTGGAAGAAAAGTATGCAGATAGTGACACGTGGCTGTCTCTAAAAGCATGGCTGGACTCAAGACAAACCAAATCCGTTGTCCACGTATCTTTTGGTTCAGAAGCTATGCCGAGTCAGACACAGCTAAATGAAATCGCTCTCGGTTTAGAGCTTTCCGGTTTACCTTTCTTCTGGGTGTTAAAGACTCAACGTGGACCGTGGGATACCGAACCGGTCGAGCTTCCCGAAGGTTTCGAAGAGCGGACCAAGGAGAGAGGGATGGTTTGGAGAGGCTGGGTTGAACTACTGAGAACGTTGAGCCACGATTCGATCGGTTTGGTTTTGACTCATAGCGGTTGGGGAACGCCAATAGAAGCTATCCGGTTTGCTAAACCGATGGTGGTGTTGGCTTTTATGAATGACCAAGGTTTAAATGCCAGGGTGATAGAGGAGAAAAAGATTGGGTATATGATCCCTCGGGATGAGACAGAAGGTTTCTTTACCAAAGAAAGTGTTGCTAAGTCGTTGAGATTGGTAATGGAAGATGAAGAAGGAAAGGTCTACAGAGAGAATGTGAAGGACATGAGAGGAGTGTTTGGAGACATGGATAGGCAAGATCGTTATGTTGATTCTTTCTTGGATTATCTTGTTGCTAATCGTTAACTTTTCCCCATGCATGAGTCTTATTCAACGGCGGGTCTGTTGAAAGGTTTTATTGTTGAATGTGCTATAATTGCGATTAAAATATTTTAGCAGACTTAAAAGAGTATTTGCATTTTGGAGTCCTGGATTTGCAAACGTTGTGTCGCTTCTTCTTGGAGTATGAGTATCAATTTATCAGGTTGGTCATCGTTAATTTTGTGCATGAGTTTTGGATGCAATGACGGATCGCCCAAATGAATGAAAATCGAGCAGTTGTTAAATGATAACTTATCTCACTCCTTACAAGAAAAGCATTAAATATGTAGGTTTTTTAGAGGGGAAGTTGCAACAAGAAATCTCCATTAAAAACGAAGTGGAAGATATTCAGATAAACGTAATTGTTTTGGTTGGGCGATTTGATTTTGATTTTCTTCATCCGAATCTTAATGATCGAAAGAACGAGGATCACAAGAATAGAGAGAGTGACGTGAGGTTTTTATTTGTTTTGTGTCAGAGGAGGTTCCAACAAAACTTTTGTGGAAGGCCCTATGTGTGTATTAATGTATACTAGGTAGTTGGCCCGCGCCTGCGCGGGCAAGAGATGTTTTAGAACTCTAAATCCTTTCAATTAATATTAGATGAACGCATTTTCTTTTTAATTACTTTTCATATTTTTGTAATGTGTTTATTTTCCAATGAAGTAATAGCTTAACATTTTGTTAATTTGATACGAACTTATAAATTGTGAAAGATATAGAAAACAAATATAGTTAAATTTTGTAATGGTTGTTTTCTTCTCCCTCTTATTCTTTTTCACTGATCCCATCTTTTTTTTCTTCCATTTATTTATTCGTTGTCATCATCTTTTTTTTTCCGCTTCTTCTTTTTCAAATTTTCGTTCTTCAATCATTTCTTGTGTCTTCATATCCTCCAACTTACTATTCTTCTTTTTCTTTCTAATTTTCTTTAAATTCTTTTTACGTTTTTCTTCTTCCTCATTCCACTCTCTCTATCTTTATCATCTTTGTCTTTTCTAACATCATCTTATTCTAGTTTTTATTTATTTCTTATTTGTCTTTTTTTCTCTTCACATTTCATTTTTTCTTCTTTGTTTTCTTTTTCCTCTTCGAGTTTTCTTCTTCTTCTCGAAGTTTCTCATCTTCTTTTCCACGTCTTCTTTTATTCTACTCGTGTTTTTATTCCTTCTTGTCTACGTCTTATATTTCACTTATCAATTCATTCTGTAGTTTAGATTTTCAAGGATTCGTGAAATAGTTTTTATTTTTATATTGTCGAATCTTTTAAAAATCTAATTAATTTTGTTGTTATCTTTTGATTATGGTTATGCTTTCATTGTTTTAGTTTTTTCTATTTGTGAGTATATTTTAGAATGGTAGATATAAATTTATAATCATTGATTTTTAATTTTGATATACTTTTATAATAATTCAAAAATTTTAAAATGCACAAAAATAAACCCTACACCCATCAATATAAACCCTAAACCCAAACTCCACATTATAAACCTCTCCCCCTAATTAAAGAACCTACACCCTAAACCCAAATCCACATTATAACTCCCCCTCAACTTCAACATCAACCTCATATTATAAATTAGTTTTAGATTTGCTTTTATTTTTATTTTATTTATAAAAGCTTTTTTTAATGGTTGTTTTCTTCTCCTTTTTATTCTTCTCTAGTGATCCCATCTTCTTCTTTTTTCTTCCATTTTTTTATTCATTGTCATCATCTTCTTTTTTCTGCTTCTTCTTCATCTTCCAATTTTTGTTCTTCAATCGGTTCTTGTGTCTTTATATCCTCGAACTCACTATTCTTCTTTTTCTTTCTAATTTTCTTTACATTCTATTTCCGATTTTTCTTTTCCTCATTCTCCCTCTCTCTCTCTATATATCTTTATCATCTTCGTCTTCTCTGACATCATCTTATTATAGTTTTTATTTATCTCCTCTTTGTCTTTTTTTTTCTTCACATTCCATTTTTTCTTTTTCCTCGTGTTAAATTTTCTTCTTCCTCTCAAAGTTTCCCATCTTGTTTTCCATCGTCTTCTTTTCTCTTACTATTGTTTTTCGTCTTGTCTACGTTTTGTATTCACTTATCAATTCATTCGATAGTTAAGATTTTGTTAATTCATGAATTCAATTAATATTAGATTAACGCATTTTCTTTTTAATTACTTTTCATATTTTTGTAATGTGTTTATTTTCCATGGAAGTAATAGCTTAATATTTTGTTAATTTGATAAGAACTTATAAATTGTGAAAGTACAAAAAAAATAGTTAAATTTTGTAATGGTTGTTTTCTTCTCCCTCTTATTTTTTTCACTGATCCCATCTTTTTTTTTCTTCCATTTTTTATTCGTTGTCATCATCTTTTTTTCCCACTTCTTCTTTTTTTGAATTTTCGTTCTTCAATCCTTTCTTGTGTCTTCATATCCTCCAACTTACTATTCTTCTTTTTCTTTCTAATTTTCTTTACATTCTTTTTACGTTTTTTTCTTCTTCCTCATTCCCCTCACTCCCTATCTTTATCATCTTCGTCTTCTGAGACATCATATTATTCTAGTTTTTATTTATCTCTTCTTTGTCTTTTTTTTTCTCTTTACATTCCATTTTTCTTCTTTGATGTATTTTTCCTCATATTCGAGTTTTCTTCTTTTTCCTCTCCATATTTCTCATCTTCTTTTCCATTGACTTCTTTTCTTTTACTCGTATTTTTATTAGTTCTTGTGTACGTCTTGTATTCCACCTATCAATTCATCTGATAGTTTAGATTTTCAAGGATTTATGAAATAGTTTTTTTTATATTTATATAGTTGAGATCTTTTAAAAATCTTTGTTATCTTTCGATTCTGGATTTGCTTTAATTGGTATAGTCTTTTTTCTATTTGTAATGTAATTTAGAAAGGTAGATATAAAGTTATAATCAATAATTCTTTTTCTTTTTGAGCAGATTTATAATTCTGATTTCTATAATAATTCAAATTTTAAAAAATGCACCAAAAACTAAACCCTACACTTACCAATATAAACCCTAAACCCTAAAACCCAAACCCCACGTTATAACTCTCCCCTAAACCGCACACCTGAACCCCACATTTTACAAACTGGTTCTGGATTTGCTTTTATTTATTTTTTTTCCTTTTTTTTGTTTTTAATCGGTAATGTAGTGTATTCAAATTTTTTAAAATGCAACAAAAATTAAACTTTGCGCCTATCAGTATAAACCGTACATCGTGTACCCCAACCCCATTTTTTAATTTTTTTTTACTTCTTTCATATTTTTTCCTTCATTTTCTACCGTTTTTCCTTATTCTTATCAAAATTTATAATCTCTTTTTCTTTTCCTCTCTCTTCATCGATATCTTTTTATTTCCTGGTTTTTATTCGTTTTCTTCCTTTTATTTACAGTTTGTTTTTCAACTGGCTTTGTGTTCTTATTCTTCATTTTTTATCTTTTTATTTTTCCACTTCTTTATTATTCACATATTCTTCAATTCTTTTCTTTTTTGTTTTGTTTTTTTGTTCGTTTTTTCTGTCTTCGTCTTCCAACTTTTGTCTTTCCTTATTTTTATTCAAGTTTTCCTTCTTATTTCAACTTGTACTTCATCATTTTCTAGTATCACTCTTTTTCTTTTTTGCAACATCTTATTTATCAGTTTCGTCTTCCTGTTTATTTTACTTTTTATTTTTTTCTCGTCTTCGTCATATTTCTTTTTCTTCATCTCCTCTATATTTTTGCTATTTTTTTTTCAGTTGTAGTTCTTTCATCTTCTTTATTTTATGTAACATCTTAATTTTCTGGTTTTCTTTGTCTTTATCTTCTCGTACTTTACTTTCGTCTTATTTATCCTCCGATTTTCTTCTTTCAAATTTTCCTTATTATGTTCTTCTTCTTCATTATATGTGTTTTTTTTATCTAAATCCATCTTTTCGGGTATTATACTTTGCTTCTTCAATCTATGATTGAATCCAAGTTATAAATATAGTTTCACCAACACACACAATCAATAACCCACGAAATATATATTCAATTAACACGTCGATATCCACTTGCTTTCCATTTCGGTGTACCTAAGTGTTTCTTCTTTGATAGCTTTCTCAAAATTCTTGTTACATAGCTGAAACGAAAGGGTCAACAAAGATGATCTCAGTTCGTTGGTGGACATGGTTATTTGGCGTCTGCAACTTGCTTTCCAGATCTCCAATTTCTTCGAGTAATGCCTCCTTCTCACCAGTCACCAGTATCAAAATTTGACTTTTTTGGAGTTGTCATCCTCATCAACTGTTTTATTATATCTATTCTTCGTCAATATCAAATTTTGGCAGCAATAAAGAGTGGTTAAGACTAACTCTTTGTTGATTCAATTTTTTCGTGTATTTGTTGCTCTGAAATAATCAGTTTTAGTTTACTTCCAACATAATGACAAACATCAGTTTTCGGCTCTTATAAGCTCTTCCTGCAAAGCATATGGTAAATGATCTTTGAATGATAGCCAACTTGAAAACCGAAAGACAAAAAAAAAGAAAATGGGCTGTGGTGGAAGAGAAAACGAATCTGGTCACTCAAATCATTCACATCTCTTCGAATATCTCATTTATCACTCGTTTGTTTCCCATGGATTTAGCCTGTTCACCAAATCTAAGGGTTCTCATTGTTCTTTTTGTGTTTCTGAGTTACAAAAAAAAACTCTATTAGTAAATATAGGCCGAAGAAACTGTTTGATAAGTAACCAACTAAACTTTGTTACCAGTTACCAAGTTCTTCGGACAGAAGTAATCATTGTGTTCAAGTCTGTCGCGATTTTCCGACAATCATCACCAATCTGAACATGCAATCAACGATCAATGTTTAGTGCAATAGCGTTGGGGCCGAGCGCCTCCTGATTAGTGATTACCCGCTGCCAAGAGGAATTTACAGCCAAAAATCAAGGTCTTCTCAAAGAAGAAAAAAACTAAGAGATCGACATATGGAATTCACAATATTGAATTGAAACAATAAGAGATAAAATGAATGAGATCCACCAAAGTCAGGCTACGTTACATGTGTTCTCGTGAGACAACCCATAAAAGAAATCACCATTCTCGTGAATGGTTTATTTGAACTTTTTTAAGTCGACTTCTATTCTTAATTAACAAAATCAAAATAACTAATACTGTATACCTAAAAATTCTGAAAACGGAGGCTTGAGGGATTAGATTTGTTAATCTGGAAGCTTACATCAAATAGAGTTTATGATGGAATATGGTTGGTGATAAAACGCATATGTACCACTCAGTAATCCCAGCTCCACATATATAGTAACCCTTGAATCCTTGTTGTAAATAAATAAATAAAAAATCACATAAAGGACATTTAGCTAATGCCTCATCGAACAACAAATCTTGGCTAGCTTCCCAAGGAAAAAAATAACTTTACAATATAATTACCGTTACAGATAAAGAAGTTGTTTGTAACTGATCAATGAGACTGACCAGTGAGCTACTTCCCATCGATCAAGAGATTCTGGCTGATGAACACTCAGTACCTGCTGCACAAAATTCTTCAAAATCTATTTTTCTATATTGAAGAGCACTTAGCTATATAGATAATCCAGAAAATAAAAAGTCAAATCCTGTGTTTCAAACATTAGTTTGTGAAATTTAAGGTTCTTACTTGTGCTAAGAATTCAGGTATATGCCAATCATTCATTGCGTCTGATGCCATTTTCTTCAAAGCCTAACAAAGAAAGTTCCAAACAATTGTTGGAATTAATTGAGTTTAGTCCTAAGTTAGCATATGTGTGTATCAAACGGTGTTAGTAAAGTTGCAACTCTTGGTTAGATTGGTTCACACACAAGAGGAAGAGACACAACTCTTCGATGTGTTTTGTCTTAGTATATAACCATGATGTAACACGTGATGTAACTGTTATCAAGTTTCAGATCAATAAAGAGAGTTCTATTTCGTTACATTCTTCTTCTTCATAAGAGAAGAGACAAACTCTTGTCTCTTGCTCTGTTTTGTCTCTATTCTTCTCTTACTCTGTTTTGTAATCATAATTTCAACAACAATGTCATGATTATCAACCAAAGCCCACAAGAAACTAAATTTTCTTTTTGCTAATAACCAAAAAAACCAGAAACTAAGAAACTAAAACTTAAGTTTTTAACACGATGGAAGATAGAAAACTCACCGATTTGATATTCTACGGTCTTCCTAGGTTCTGGTAAAGCAAACAGCTCCCTCAGATAATACAGTTTGTCTACGGTAAGCAAAAAAGGAAACGCCCGATTAAGTAGAAATACTAAAACTGATCCACTCACCATTAAGCAACTTTGTGAATAGACAATGATTGTAAATAAGCTCTCAAGCTTGAAAACCATAATATCCAACTAAACCTTTGCATCATTTCAATCCTTTAACCATGGATGGCCTCATTGTATGAAATTGAGGAGCTAACATCTTCATAAAGATATCCCAGACTTTGACGGGAATCAAATCAACAATATTCTCACATAAAACCTCAAAGCTTGCAACTCAAGACAACGGAAGCCCCTTGAATGTGACCTAAGTTACAAAATCCGTGAAACAATTTATCAAAAAAAGAGATAAATTCAAGTTTCCAGTGAGGATTACATAGAATTGGAAGCTCTTTCATCAAGAACTGCTCTTCTCGTTTTCTGACTTTGAAAGGCTCTCTCTCTCTCTGCACCATAACATATGTTGTCTCTCTCTACAAATATAACGATAATATGATGGATCTTAAACGAATATTGAAAATCCTAAAGAGCCGCTTAGTCGAATTAGGGTTTCATGAGATCCAAGTTTTTAAAAAAAAAGTAAAGATGTACATACCCACTATTTCTTGGCTAGAACTGTTTTTAGTTGGTACCATATTTGAGCTTCTTGTTTCCATTAGCTAGCAAACCTTAATATACTGTTAAGATGTTAGATGGAATCCTTCAATAAAATTTACAGCAAATAATGAATAATCAGTTAATCATCATAATAGCTAATAACAGTAAGATCAAATTAAAAACAAATAACTTACATGAGAAAAGATGAGATATGGACTCGAAGAAATTATCTCACCTCTAGGTTGAAGAATCGTGGATTGTTTTGATTTTCATTATTGCTATCTATTTATATAAGACATAGTCGGTTAAGAAATCTAGGTTTTCCTTTTTTTTCCAATTTTTTTAATTTTTACATAATTGTGGCGTGCAATATGGTAATTAGGATTATTATTATCGTTAAATATTTTAATTAGAAATATAAATCGTGACATTAAAAAAAAAAAGGAAATAACGAAGATTTTTAAAAAGATTTTCATTAAGGGTAGCTGGGTAATCAACCAGCTGAGAGTTAACGTGGTGCCTCGAAACGAAATAATCACTTTGCAAATAATATATTAGATTTATTTAGTTTGCTGGCAAAAGAATAAATGTATAGCGACACGCCGACTATTACACAATGTTTTTTCATAATGATAAATTTAAATAAAGGTTTTTTTCCCCCTTATATAAGAGAAGAAGCACTGTGATTCGTCTCTCATCGGGTATTACACAATGACAAGCTCTAGAGACTGTAATGGAGCAAAGCTCCACGTGGTAATGTTTTCATGGTTAGCCTTTGGCCATATGTTTCCACACTTGGAGCTCTCCAAGCTCATTGCTCAAAAGGGTCACAAAGTCTCTTTCATCTCCACTCCTCGCAACATCGACCGCCTCCTCCCACGTCTGCCG
Source organism: Microthlaspi erraticum (assembly GCA_902728155.2). Lineage (NCBI taxonomy): Eukaryota > Viridiplantae > Streptophyta > Magnoliopsida > Brassicales > Brassicaceae > Microthlaspi > Microthlaspi erraticum. The sequence goes on along the minus strand of CACVBM020000488.1, from coordinate 69,220 downwards.
GAGAATCTCTCCTCCGCCTCAACTTCGTCAGAATCCCACTTCTTCCCAACGACAAACTCCCGGAGGACTGCGAAGCCACCACCGACGTTCCTCTCCATCTCGTACCTTATCTGAAAATCGCCATGGACGGAATGCGAGTCCCGGTGACGGAGTTTCTCGAGTCTTCCAAACCCGATTGGATTCTCCAGGATTTCGCGCCTTACTGGCTTCCCCCAATATCTCGCCGCCTGAAATGTAAAACCAGATTCTTCGGTGTCATAACCGCCGCGACTTTAGGGACTCTGAAACCGCCGGGATTCGACGACTACCGTACGTCGCCGGAAGATTTTCTGACGACACCTAAGTGGGTCCCATTCAAAACCCCGATAGCTTTCAAGCTTTACAAGTGTCGGGACCTATTCAAAGGTATCATGGCGGAGACAACCGAAGGGAATATTCCCGACGTCGACCGTTTCGCCGGCGTAATGGACGGTTGTGATGTTATCGTCGTACGGAGCTCCTACGAGTACGAAGCAGAATGGTTGGAACTTCTACAAGATCTTCACGGGAAACCGGTTATACCGGTGGGAGTCTTACCTCCGAAATTGGAAGAAGAGTACGAGGATACCGACACGTGGCTGGCTATCAAGACGTGGTTGGACTCACGGAAAACCAAATCCGTTGTCCACGTAGCTTTTGGTTCCGAAGTTAAACTGAGTCAGACGGAGCTAAACGAGATCGCTCTCTGTTTAGAGCTTTCCGGTTTACCTTTCTTCTGGGTTTTAAAGACTCGACGCGGTCCGTGGGATACCGAACCGGTCGAGAATAATCGAGGAGAAGAAGATTGGGTACATGATCCCTCGGGACGAGACAGAAGGTTTCTTTACCAAAGAAAGTGTTGCTAAGTCGTTGAGATTGGTGATGGAGGATGCGTGCGTGCTCTCGTCTTTTGTGGGTGATCAGTCCACGGGTTGCTGTGCTTAAGTGCGTCCGAACGTTGGGCCAGAACGTCGGAGGAGTTGCGTTTTTTCGGAATTTTTGCTTTGCATGCTGTGCTTGCGTTGCTAACGTCGTCGGTGAGAGTTTCAGTTACCAGCTGAAAGTGAAGTTGTCACTTCGGGGTCTTTGCCGAGACGGGAACCCTTCCGAAAAGGTTCTGTAAGAAGTGCTTGCATTGGGGTTAACAAAGATAAAAAGGCTTTTTATTTTTATTAATCCATAGCTGTGCCTTTAGTGAAAAAGGCTGCCTACGTACCCGTGCCGAGATCAAGCCAATCGTAGTTCGTTTCAGATGCTTCTGATTTCATTTCGGCGATGCAAAACGAATGACTCGAGATGCGTTTGTTGATCATAGCAGATCACTCGACCAAGTCATTCTTAGCCGTATTAATGCGAAAGCTAGCTGTTTCGACTTATTCCTACAGAACATGTGAGGCCATGCGAGGTTTTATCTCGGCAATGCAGAGATTGCTTATCTCGTCAAAGTAGGATTCATTGATTATTCGTCAACGAAGAGGTTCGTCGATGATTTGTTTATCGATGAAGAGGCGTGTTGCTTACTCATTTGTTGACGAAATAAATCATTGCATTGCGATTGCGGTTGAATCAAGTGTCGCCGTCGTTCTTCGACGAGATTATTAAATATTTAAAAAATAAAGTTATTATGCTGACCTTAAGTTGCTGATGAGTTTGAAGGTGACGACATGCTGGAGATGATGTTTCTGCCATTGACGAGACGGATGCGACGGTTTCGTGTCGTTGTACTTTTGCTGCTGAGCTTGCATCTGGGCGAATTGAGAAGCAATTTGAGCAGTAAAGCCTTGCATGGCGGCGGTTAACGCGGCGGTCGTGACGGGAGCTTCTACGTCAGGAACCGGTGGCGGCGGAGGCAGATCATCTTGGTGAGGGAGTGATGCAGGCGCGTTCTTCTCGGCGTCGTCGCCTTCATCTTGGCGTGACGGATTTTTACGTCGGCGCTGGTTTGCAGCTCGTCGATTTTCATCGCGGCGTTCAGCATTACTTTGGCTTTGCAGAGTATTGCTATACTCTTGTATCAAGCTCATGACGTGCCTACATTCTTCTGTAGTATGATCGGCTCGTCCATGGAGTTTGCACCATTTGGACTCGTCGCTGTCCTGTTGTGAAAGACTCCTTAGAGGCCTCCTTTTATTCTCTTGACGAGATGAATCTTGATGAGATGATGCGTGCCAGATGACTCCTTCGTCATTCCATGAATCTTTGAGTGGTGCGCCTTGCTTTCTTCGACGCAGACGTATTTTTGGGACTGTGCAAAGCGTCCTGGAGGGTTGCGGGTTCGTCGAGCATCAGACTCTCTTTCAACTTTGATTCGAACCAAAGCCCGTTTTCGAAAGCTTTGATTCCTATCGCGTCAGGGATGTCTGAGTGCTCTGCTGCTGCTGTTTTGAATCTCTCGACGAACTCGCGAAGAGGCTCATCTTTTCCCTGTGCCATAGTGAAAAGATTGGTGCTGCCTTTCGACATAAACATGCCAAAATGTTTCATGAATGCCGTGCTGAGGTCGTCGAAGCTGTCGATGGTCTCGGCGGGAAGATTTGAAAACCAGCTCGTCGCATCTTTGTTCATATGCTCGATGAACACTTGGCAGTAATTTGCGTCTTGTTCTTCATGGGAGGCATATTTTTGCCTTTTCATAACGATCTCGAAGTTTCTTAGCCAGCCTCGAGGATCGTCACCCTTGTTGTAGAACTGAAGACGGAGAGCCGTTTGATCCCTTAGAGGTATCGCGGCGATACGACGAGTGAAGGGACTTCTTTTCGTCTCGGCGAGGACTTTGGCGATCTCGGGTGCCGAGCTGATAGCGTCGTGCACTTTGGAGCTGATTGCATCGAGGTTGCGGCGCAGCTTGGCCACTTCTGGGTCTTGTCGCCGTTCGTCGCGATGCCTTTTACGAGACGAGTCTGTCGACGAAACGATTTGCTGATCTTTTATTGACGACATAATTTCTTCGGGGGGTTTTGAGAATGAGATTGATGCTTCTCCATCATGGCAATTTCGAACAAAAAATTATTGTTCGGGTTCTCTGCTGAGACGAAACGTCTTTAAGGAGTCACAGAAAGGTGCGTTCGCTTGAGCGAACTAATAAAAACAAATAGCTTTTTATTTTTATTAGTTTTACAGCTGCGTCTTGGTGAAAAGACTGCCTACGTACCCATGCCGGGATCAAGCCATTCGTAGTTCGTTTTGACGAGACGCGAAGCTACGCGTCTTGACAACAACCTTTTTTTTTTTTTTTTTTTGCACGACGCGAGGCTACGCGTCTAGACCAGAAATTTCGCAAGTTCATGGAGATCCATGAACGTGGGAGAAGTCTTCCACCGGAAAGTTTTCCTTCTCGTACTGCTCCAAGAGGTTACTGATGAGTTCCGTGCAGGTGTCGATAGAATGACCAGTTCTTCTGTGGAAGCGACAGTACAAAGTATGATCGCACTCGTCATTCGTGGTGTCGTCGAGCGGAGACGAGATGGGGTTGACGGAGCGGATTGTGACGGCATCTCGGTCACGTCCCAGTGATTCTCGGGGCTGTCATCTTCTGCAAAAGGGAATGATCTCTTCACGCCGTGCTTCTCGGCATAGAAGTCTTTATCCTCCTCAAGGAAAATGTAGTTTTGGGATCGGTGGAGCGCGTCTTCCAAGTTCGTCGATGGTCTCAGCGATAGGTCTTCCTTGAACTTTGAGTTGTACCAGAGACCGTTACGAAGTGCTTCGAGCGGGACACTATCTGGCATGTCGTCGAGATCAAGTGTTGCTTTCTTGAATCTTTCGATGAATTCTCTTAAGGGCTCGCCTTTTGATTGCGTCACAGTGAACATGTTTCGGGTGATCCTAGTCATGTTCATGGAGTAGTGCTTCAGAAAAGCATTGGTCAGATCGTCAAAGTTATCAATCGTCTCGGCAGGGAGGTTTGAAAACCAGACAAGGGCTTCGTTCGTCATATGCTCGACGAAGACTTGACAATAGTTTGCATCCCTCTCGTCGAGAGAGTCATATTTCTCTCTCGTCATGGCGAGGTTGAATGCCGTCAACCACTTCTTCGGGTCTTGGTCGCCAGCAAAGGGTTCGATCTTAAGTCGTACTCTGTCGTGGAGTTGGACTCGGCGAATCCTTGCTGTGAGTGGGCTCCTCCGGGTGTCGGCAAGTGCTTTTGTCAACTCCGGGGCTGAGCTAGTGATGCGATGGATTTTAGAGTCGAACTCGTCGAGGCGACGGTGCATTCGTTCGAGCTCTAAGACTGCTCGTCTGCTAACTCGTGCGGGACGATTAGTGGTTCCGTTGGTCGTCGCGGCAGCGGGGTCCAACGGTTCCTCGTCGTCTTCTTGGGTCAGGGTATCGACCTGCTCCTGGGTCTTCTTTTGCTGGGCTCGCATCGCTTTGAAGCCCTCGGTTAGTGGCTTCAGGAGCGTCTGAATCGTCTTGAGGATATCGTCATGGCGAGATGGTCTCGTCGCGGCATGCCGCGACGAGGGGAGGGCGACAGCGTTTCCCCTCGAGTCGGCAAGGTCGACCGACGAGATGGGCTCTTCTCGTCTCGGCGTAGGGCCTTCTTGACCGTTGCTGGGTCTCTCTCATCGTCAGGATCCTTCCGGTTTCGGCGAGGGCTCCTGTCGGGAGTGTTTTCTTCTAAGTTTGACATCAGCTGTCTTCTTATAATCCTAGAACTTCTTCGAGTTTGAAAGTGAAAAGCGTTCCCAGCCCCACGGTGGGCGCCAATTGTTAGATCTGAGATAGCACACTTAAGAGCGAGTATCAAAGATTGAGTTTTTGGGAACTGAGAACTTTCACTCGAAGAAATATCAAAGGATTACAAGGATGGTGCTCTCGCCAAATAGGCTTGGCGAGGTGAAGTATGCAATTATAAAGAGGGGGTCTCGTCGAACAGGCCTCGACAAGACGGAATACGAAAATAAAGAGAACAAAGGAGAAAAGAGTAGCAATGCTCTAGGTGTTTGCAGAGGATTTCTGGATCTTGTGGATCTTCAAGGAATAGGGGGTCTTCTATTTATATGGAGAGGAGGTTGGCTTCTTCAAGATATTCTTCCTTTTCTCCAATTGGAAAACTTCCTCTTGTCCTTGATTTATTTCCATTCTTCAAGTCGGCATATATCTCTCTTTACAATTTCCCAAATATTTGTCTTTCTCCTCAAGACTTGCCATTTATTTGAGGAGGTTAATGATGAAGGCGGGCTGACCTTGCTATTGTTACTAATTGTGACGGGCTCAGGGAAATGTGCTAATTTCTCCTCTAACAAGGAAGGTAAGGTTTATAGAGAGAATGTGAAGGACATGAAAGGAGTGTTTGGAGACATGGATAGGCAAGATCGTTATGTTGATTCTTTCGTGGATTATCTTGTTGCTAATCGTTAGCTTTGCGCATGAGTCTAGATTCCACGGTAAATAAAGACTATAATAATAATAATTGAATGAATGAATAATAAATATGGTCTTGATTCTAGCATAAGCTACTTCGCTTCTCCAAGTCTTCTTTCGCTCGTTGTGTAGTGCCTTGGAATTTGTTTCTTGTTGTTTATTTATTTCCGTTGTAATAAGTTGTTCAACAACATTGTAATTATAAGTTCAAAAATGGTACTTTTTCTCCGTTTTAAATTAATTATCGTTTTGAAAAAATATATTTGAATGTGTTTTAAGTTTAATATATCTAAAAATAAATAAACTATAATAATATACTTTCCCATTTTTTTTTACTTGTTGTTAGAGAGTTTTTCATGCAGATTAAAAAAACTAATTAAATTTTATATTTATTCCTATTTAAGATATTATTTTGTTTGATAAAAGTATTTAATAAATTAAAATAATAAATATAAACTGGAAAATATAGCAGTAATTTACATTGAAAACACAAAATCTAAAACGAAAGAAAAAAACTAAGCATAAAATTACAACTAATTAAAAACAGAGAGGGGAGTATATGGTAATGTTCAAATGGGAATGTTTTAAGTAGTTACGATTAAACTATCACGTGTTTCATCAGCACATCATGAACTATCAGTTATACATGAAATTTAGTAGACTTGGAGACTTGGAGTACTGGAGTCATGAAAAAACATTACGTTATTTCTTGGATTGGTTATGTTGCTCGCCGTTAATTTTGTGCATGAGTTTATGAGTTTTGATGCAATGGCGGCAGATCTGTTTCCAAAGAGGGTGTGTATATATTAATTGAAAAATATTTCAACAGTTTTAAATAAATTTCTCAACTAGAATTACTTACTCTTATAATTATAATGTTGTGTAGAATTACTTACTCTTATAATTACCTAATCTAGAGTTTTCACACAAATTAAGAAACATTTATTGTTTTACAAATTAAGAAACTATCAGTTATACATGAAATTTAGCAGACTTGGAGACTAAAAAATCTTTTTCTAGATTAGGTAAGCTAAAAAGTGATGTATATTAGGTAAACTACGTTAGTCTTCTAGATAAGCTAGATTTGTCTTCTACTTTACATAATGCAGAATACAGATATTACATGAGGCAAATTGAAAATGTAGATTAAATAGAAGGGCTTTCTATGTAGAGTAAGTCATAATACTTCTTCTATAAAAAGTAGTTTTGATATCTCCAAAATACTACTACTAAGAGAGGTAAGTTATACAATAAACACATGTTTATTTTTATTTTTAAATAGTTTAACATAAGATAATCATAATTCTTTACTTTTTAAAGGTTAATTTAAATTTTTATAATTTTTTGAAATGTTTTTAGTCATTAAAAGGTCAAAGTTTAAAAGGTGTAGTTTCACAACACCATCAAAAGTATGACCTATTTAGCTAGTTTTCCTTTTTTTTTTCTTAAAAAGGATCTTAAAGGAATGAAAGAACTAGGATCACAAGAAAGGAAAGAGAGTGAAGTTGTGATGAGGAAGCTCCAACAAAACCTTTGTATTTTCACTGAAAATATCTTATAGAAGTCCCTACATGTATTTTGTTTTTTTTTTTTCCATGCTATAAAAAGAAGAAGCACTAGACTCAATCGTCGTCTCAAATAGATATTACACCAATGACAAGCTCTAAAGACTATAATGGAGCCAAGCTCCACGTGGTAATGTTTCCATGGTTAGCCTTTGGCCATATGTTTCCACACTTGGAGCTCTCAAGGCTCATTGCTCAAAAGGGTCACACCGTCTCTTTCATCTCCACACCTCACAACATCGACCGCCTCCTCCCACGGTTGCCGGAGAATCTCCTCCGCCATCAATTTCGTCAAATCCCACTTCTTCCCAACAACAAACTCCCGGAGGACTGCGAAGCCACCACCGACGTTCCTCTCCATCTTGTACCTTATCTGAAAATCGCCATGGACGGAATGCAAACCCCGGTGACGGAGTTTCTTGAATCTTCCAAACCAGATTGGATTCTTCAGGATTTCGTGCCTCATTGGCTTCCCTCGGTTTCTCGCCGCCTCGGATGTAAAACTGGATTCTTGAGCGCTTTTAGCTCCGCGACTTTAGCGACTCTGAAACCGCCGGGATTCGATGAGGAGTACCGTACGTCGCCGGCAGATTTTCTTACGCCGCCTAAGTGGGTCCCATTCGAAACTACCGTAGCTTACAAGCTTTACGAGTGCCGGAACTTATTCAAAGGTTTCATGGCGGAGACCTTCGAAGGGAATATCCCCGACGTGGACCGTATGGCCGGCGTACAACGGTTGTGACGTCATCGTCGTACGAAGCTGCTACGAGTACGAAGCAAAGTGGTTGGAACTTATACAGAAGCTTCACGGGAAACCGGTTATACCGGTGGGAGTTTTACCTCCAAATTTGGAAGAAAAGTATGCAGATAGTGACACGTGGCTGTCTCTAAAAGCATGGCTGGACTCAAGACAAACCAAATCCGTTGTCCACGTATCTTTTGGTTCAGAAGCTATGCCGAGTCAGACACAGCTAAATGAAATCGCTCTCGGTTTAGAGCTTTCCGGTTTACCTTTCTTCTGGGTGTTAAAGACTCAACGTGGACCGTGGGATACCGAACCGGTCGAGCTTCCCGAAGGTTTCGAAGAGCGGACCAAGGAGAGAGGGATGGTTTGGAGAGGCTGGGTTGAACTACTGAGAACGTTGAGCCACGATTCGATCGGTTTGGTTTTGACTCATAGCGGTTGGGGAACGCCAATAGAAGCTATCCGGTTTGCTAAACCGATGGTGGTGTTGGCTTTTATGAATGACCAAGGTTTAAATGCCAGGGTGATAGAGGAGAAAAAGATTGGGTATATGATCCCTCGGGATGAGACAGAAGGTTTCTTTACCAAAGAAAGTGTTGCTAAGTCGTTGAGATTGGTAATGGAAGATGAAGAAGGAAAGGTCTATAGAGAGAATGTGAAGGACATGAAAGGAGTGTTTGGAGACATGGATAGGCAAGATCGTTATGTTGATTCTTTCTTGGATTATCTTGTTGCTAATCGTTACTTTGAGCATGAGTCTTGATTCCACGGTGGATCTGTTGAAAGACTATAATAATAGTAACTGAATAAATGAATAATATATGGTAATGTTCAAATGGGAATGTTCGATAGTTACGATTAAACTATCACGCGTTTCATCAACACATCACGAACTATCATTTTACATGAAATTTAGCAGATTTGGAGTATTGGAGTCATGAAAAGGCAAAACGTTATTTCTTGGATTTGTTATGAGTTTATTTTGAACTCTTGCCGTTAATTTTGTGCATGAGTTTTGATGCAATGGCGGATCTGCTTCCAAAGTGGGTACATATTAATAAAAATTCTTTCAACAGAGTTTTAAATAATTTTTTTTCTACTAGAATTACTTATTAAAATACGAACTATCGTTTGCCATTCCACTGTTTTGATTATACAAAAGAAGAAAGTGGAGTGAGAGTATTGCATGTCTTCCTCTAAGATTTTCTTACAAAATCACATGTGTGACATGCTTTCCAAGGATGTTGGAGACTTGGAGTGGCCGAAAGTTGACTGTCGACTTTTTCAGATTTCTCACTTTTTTAAGAAGTCTGATTTTGTCATTGTTGTTAGTTGTTACTTATAAAGAATTAATTAATCAGTTGAATATTCGAGAATTAAAAACTCGTTAAATTCCAAAATTGTGAATTTAGTTAATTTTTTAGATCTTGAATTTTTTGATAAACTTCTTTTTCAACAATCTAATTCATGCCAGAACGAATCAAGGAAAAACTTATGAAGAAACCCGTTACAGGAAAAGATCTTATGATAATCAATATGGGACCTCACCACCCATCCATGCATGGCGTTCTTCGCTTAATTGTTACTCTAGATGGTGAGGATGTTGTTGACTGTGAGCCAATATTGGGTTATTTACACAGAGGAATGGAAAAAATTGCGGAAAACCGAGCAATTATACAATATTTACCTTATGTAACGCGATGGGATTATTTAGCTACTATGTTTACAGAAGCAATAACAGTAAATGGACCCGAACAGTTGGGAAATATTCAAGTTCCTAAAAGGGCCAGCTATATCAGAGTAATTATGCTGGAATTGAGCCGTATAGCTTCTCATCTGTTATGGCTCGGCCCTTTTATGGCAGATATTGGTGCATTTTTTTTTTTTTCAGAGGGAAAATTGCAACAGATAAAAAATCCAAGAAATCTCCATTTCACCCAAAAAAAAAAAAATCCAAAAAAGAATTTAGGTGTATACATACTAAAAAAAGAAGTGGAAGATAATTGAGAAAGGTAAATGACATAAACGTCATTGTTTTTGTTTGGGCGATTTGATTCTTTTTTCTGAGAAAGGATCTTCAAGGATTGACAGAATGAGAATGAGGATCACAAAAAAAGGATAGAGTCAAGTTAAGGTTTTTTTGTGTGTCAGAGGAAGCTCCAACAAAACCTTTGTACTCTCTCACTCAAAATATCTAACAGAAGTCCCTACATGTATTAATGTATGTTTGGTTTTTAGTTAGCGACACTATTAAAATTATTATGTTTTTAGTTTTTTACATGATATATATTCTCCATAAAGAGTTTCTCTCCCTTAATATAACAAGAAGAAGCATTAGACTGAATCGTCGTCTCAAGTCGATATCATAACACAATGACAAGCTCTAAAGACTGTAATGGAGCCAAGCTCCGCCTCCACGTGGTAATGTTTCCATGGTTAGCCTTTGGCCATATGATTCCACACTTGGAGCTCTCCAAGCTCATTGCTCAAAAGGGTCACACCGTCTCTTTCATCTCCACTCCTCGCAACATCGACCGCCTCCTCCCCCGGTTGCCGGAGAATCTCTCCTCCGCCATCAGTTTCGTCAAAATCCCACTTCCTTCCAACAACAAACTCCCGGAGGACTGCGAAGCCACCACCGACGTTCCTTTCCATCTCGTACCTTATCTGAAAATCGCCATGGACGGAATGCGAATCCCGGTGACGGAGTTTCTTGAGTCTTCGAAACCTGATTGGATTCTTCAGGATTTCGTGCCTATTGGCTTCCTCCAATCTCTCGCCGCCTCGGATGCAAAACGGGATTCTTCAGCGCTTTTACCGCCTCGACTTTAGGGCTTGTGAAACCGCCGGGATTCGACGAGTACCGTACGTCGCCGGAAGATTTTCTGACGCCGCCTAAGTGGGTCCCATTCGAAACTCGTAGCTTTCAAGCTTTACGAGTGCCGGAACTATTCAAAGGTTCATGGCGGAGACCACCGAAGGGAATATCCCCGACGTCGACCGTATGCCGGCGTACTGAACGGTTGTGACGTCATCGTCGTACGAAGCTGCTACGAGTATGAAGGACAATGGTTGGAACTTCTACAGGGTCTTTACAGGAAACCGGTTATACCGGTGGGAGTCTTACCTCCAAATTGGAAGAAAAGTATGAGGATACCGACACGTGGCTGGCTATAAAGGCGTGGTTGGACTCCCAGAAAACCAAATCCGTTGTCCACGTATCTTTTGGTTCAGAAGCTAAACCGAGTCAGACGGAGCTAAACGAAATCGCTCTCGGTTTAGAGCTTTCCGGTTTACCTTTCTTCTGGGTGTTAAAGACTCGACGCGGTCCTTGGGATACCGAACCGGTCGAGCTTCCCGAAGGGTTCGAAGAGCGGACCAAGGAGAGAGGGATGGTTTGGAGAGGCTGGGTTGAGCTACTGAGAACGTTGAGCCACGATTCGATCGGTTTGGTTTTACTCATAGCGGTGTGGGAACGCCAATTGAAGCTATCCGGTTTGCTAAACCGATGGTGGTGCTGGCTTTTGTGTACGACCAAGGACTGATTGCGAGAGTCATAGAGGAGAAGAAGATTGGGTACATGATCCCTCGGGACGAGACAGAAGGTTTCTTTACCAAAGAAAGTGTTGCTAAGTCGTTGAGATTGGTAATGGAAGATGAAGAAGGAAAGATCTATAGAGAGAATGTGAAAGACATGAAACAAGTGTTTGGAGACATGGACAGGCAAGATCGTTATGTTGATTCTTTCTTGGATTATCTTGTTGCTAATCGTTAAGTTTTGAGCATGCATAAGTCTTGAAATCAACGGTAAATCTGTTGAAAGATTTTATGATACAGTTATAATAATTAAATGAATAATGAATCATATATGATAACTTTAAAATGGTAAGTGTTGAAGACAGCAATGGATACTTCATAGTCACAGACTCACCGTAACAAACTTTAAAGACAAACAATGGAGTCATATCGACCATGTTATGTCTTATGTGCAACAAATCGGTAGCTACCTGGCGTGTCGATGACATAAAACGGTATACATCAATAATTTAGCTAGAAAAGGTAAATGATAGTAGTCTTCAATCACACCCACGTGTGAATGTTTTTGTTTTCCATAGCAATTTTTTCATCGGTAAGAAGGGCCAGTGAAAGAAAATATAACTCTGATGAGCTCCACTACAGTTGATAAGAAAGCATCAAGTATATTCTCATGTTGAAGCGGTTGTTGTAGTTATTTGGTTTTGATTATCCTCAAACTCTTCTTTTCATGTCAAAAATTTAGCTTGTCAGATTTTGGACAGAATAAATTCAAATGACCAACAAAAGACATTTGATGTTCGGATGCAGCAGAGATGAAAGATGTGATAGAAAAGCTAAAATTTTATTCGACATTTGATAATAGTCGCACAACTGTTAGTCTGTTACCCCACTGGACAAATACTAATGAGTCTAAACGCCGCCGTGTTTTGATAGCGTTTGAAACGCAGAATCGCAAATCATCCTAGTTCACGTTTAACAAAACAAGTCTCAATCAAATTTAAAGTTTATCAATTTCCGTCAAAACTTTCCTCTTCCTAAAACATTAAAACGCACTCGGTAGACAAATCTGCGAGAAAATTTAATGTTGATTTGAGAGATTTACGGCGTTCTCTGCAAAATCGTGGTTTAAGAGGAAAAGCAAAAAAAAAAGTCTTCCTTTAAGCAAAACTGGTCTTATTGTCCTTCCCGCTTCTTCACCGTGTCTTGTAGGAAGAAGAAACACACACACACACACACACACACTTTAAGAGAGCGAACTGCTAAACTGCGCCGCCATGAATAACCGCCGAGGAGTCACCACCGTGTCGAATCAGAACCACCGAACGCAGCGTCGCCCGGTGATTCACGTTTTACCGGACGAGATGGCATTACGAGTTGTCTGCCATGCGTCAGTTATCGGTGGCATAATCGGATCAAACGGCTCTGTCGTCTCCAAACTCCGGCGCGAAACCGGCACCAAAATCCACTGCGAGCCTCCGGTGAACGGCTCCGATCACTGGATCGTCTTCATCGTCGGCTCAACCGCCGTTAACAAAAGCTTTCTACTGACTGACAGAGTCGGAGATTTCTCCGGAGGTCAACACGAAGATGGGGTGACTTGTGATCTCTCCGCTGCTCAGACGGCTCTGATTAGGGTTTTGGAGAGATCGTGGGCGGTTTTAGCGGCGAAAGATAGCGGCGGAGTCGTCGCCGGTGACGACGGAGAAGCTTACTGTGGGATTCTCGCTGATCGGAATCAGATTGGTGCCGTTCTGGGGAAGGGAGGGAAGAATGTGGAGTGGATGCGGCGAAACTCTGGCGCCATGATTAGGGTTTTGCCTCCGCCGATCTGTGGCACTAACAACGAAGAATTGATTCAGGTATAACCAAAAGTTAAAGTCTTTATGGTTTTTCCAAAATCAAATTTGAAAAAGTTTTTGGCTTTTTGCTCTTTTAAATGATAATGGAGCAATGTATGAATGTGATGAACAAAGTGATGAATGTAAAGTTCGTAACTTTATTTGAAAACACTCTGTTCTGGAAAGTTGACATCTTTAGCATTCATAAAGTTCATCACTTTGCTGAAAAAAGTTGTTAAATTTGTTGTTTTTTCACATTCTTGGTTTTGATTTGTGCATGTCTCTTCTTTAAGATAACCGGCGAGGTCTTGGCTGTGAAGAAGGCATTGGTTATGGTGTCATCTTCTCTTCAGAGTTGTCCACCTCACAATCCATACCCACCGCCACTTTGCAGCAAAGCTTATGAATCATCAGAGGATCCACATTCTGAGTTTTTCCCTGATTTGCGTTCTTCTTCTTCGTTGCCTAATGCTTCGGAAACTGCTGCATTGAGTAGGAACAACTTACCATCACCGTATGAAGAAGGAAACAGTTATCTTCAGGGCTCAAAAGATACAGATAGGAAGGTTGTGTTCAAACTAATCTGCACAAGTGTTGCAGCTGGTGGCATCATTGGGAAACAAGGAACTATTATAAGAGCTCTTCAGAACGAAACTGGTGCTTCTATCTCCATTGGAGCTCCTTTAAGAGTACAAACCGGTGAAAGAGTTGTTACCATTTCTGCACGCGAGGTAGGTTCCTTTCTTTGCGTTCTTATGCTGCTTACATTGTTTTTTTTTGCTGATGTTAGATTTGTCTACCGTTGTATAGAACCTAGAGTCACGTTACTCTCAAGCACAAAAAGCTCTGGATCTTGTATATGGAAGATCTGTTGAGATTGATGTGGGGAAATTCTCGGGGATGCTGCACAGTGCTTTAGTGAAAGCTAAGCTGTTGGTGCCATCACAGTTTGCTAATGACTTGATTGGAAACAGAGAAGCAGTCATAGCAACTGGTGCTGATGTACACATTCCAATAGGTGACCAAGTTCTTGATTGTGTTTCAGAGAATGAATTACTCATAGAGGTAAGCTTTTTTATGTTCTTGTAATAATCAGTATTAGATTTTGCTCCTTTTATTGACTCTCTGATTGTTTTTTCAGATTATGGGAGAGTATAGGTATGTACAGAAGGCATTGTCTCATGTTTCTTCGAAGTTAAGAGAGAGCCTATTGCCAAAGAAGGCCTTGGAAGAAATGAGAGCTAGAGTTAGTAATCCATATGAAAGTGTATATAATCTACAACCATCACATCAAGTAAGTTTGTTTCTTTCCCTTAAAGCTAGAGTTTTCTTTATTGTATGTTCTTCTTGGGATGATTAATTGTTTTCTTCCATCTAAGAACCATGGTGGTTCGACAAAACCACAGAAGGCAGCACACAGAAGTGATTCTCTGTCGGTATCAGATGGTGAACTTGACTTGAAGATGGTAAGAAGCGGTGCAGATTTAATGCAGTCTGTCGATAATCTAAGGAAGACAGGCGCGAATGACTTGACACAGGGAATAAAACAGCTTCAAGTTTCTTCTAGCAATGGAGATGTCTCTTCTTCTTCACCACCAAGGTCTGTTCTTGCCAAGAAACAATGAAGATCCATTTTTAACAATCTCTTGAAACTAAAACAGTGCTTTTTCTTGTTTTCTATGGAGCAGAAGTGTAGGTGTATCTTTGAGAAAGGTTACCTTTGAGCTAGCTGTTGAGAAAGATGCTCTTGCTACACTCTACGGCAGAGATGGCACCGGTCTAGATAATCTACAACAGGTTTTTCTTCTGTTCTTTGAATCATACCTTCTCTTAAACAGATTCTTTACTAGATATGCTAAGTTTTCTTGCAAACCAAACAGATTTCAGGAGCTAGAGTGGATGTCAAGGATCTTACAGGAGTTGAAGCAACGGTTTTAATCTCCGGTGTCCCTGAGCACACCCGCTTAGCTATGTCTTTGATCGTCTCAATCCTTGATGACCAGTAATGACAAATCCACTTGTTAGCAAACACAAACAACACATGCTAGTGAAGCTTCTGCTTCTTTTTGGTTAGAACTTAGAACTATTGTTGCCTTTTGCGTTTTGTAACTCATCTTTATCACAATCTTATCAGAATCTAGTGCAGTTTTTTGTTTTTGTTTCATCTACTTCAAGCTTGTATTTAGAAGAAGACGAGCATGAAATCAACAACTTTGAATGATTCCGGTCCACGTAAGAGCAAAACCGGTTTATATTGTCATTTAACCGGTCTGATTTGTTTTCGTTTGGATTTTAAGATTATACGAACTATGGCCCATTATTTCAAAATTGAGGCCCATAATATCATCGTTAACGGTAACGCTAGTCTTTTTAACGGTCGTTTTCTCGAAGAGATTTCAAAATTTAAATTGCAAAACGCAGAAAAGGAAAAAGAAATATCCCTCCTCCGCTCACGCCTTTCTCTTTCTCTCTCTTTTTTTTGCTTTTAAACCTTTTCTCAGTTTTTGGATTCTTGGAATAGAGAGATAACGAAACAGAGACTCAATTCGCATTTCGTTCTGGGGTTTTACAAGTTACCGCTTCAATGGAAGATGTTCAGATCGACGCTGCAGTTCTGGAAGTGACGTCACTTGATTCAATGGAGATTCCTAATTCCCAGTCCGTTGGAGATCCAATGGAGAAATTAGAGATTCGAGATACTTCCATGGATGAATGTGACGATTCAATGGTGTGTGATCCGAATTCGAGGCTGGTGCTCACTGGTTTCACAAAACCGAATTGCTCAGGTTTGGATTTCTCTCATTTTGGATATCAATTTTTCACTAAATCGAGTTTTCAGCTCCATTTCCGTTTCACCTAGAGCTAATTAAACAGTGTTGACTCGGTTTTTGAATTCTGATTCTTCTCAAATCCCTAAGGTTTGGATTTGGGGTTTTGGGATTTTACATTAGCAAATAAATCAATTTCGGTTTTTGGATCATGATTCGTGTTTTTACCCGATTACTTGTTAAATCCCTAAAGAGAATTATGCATTTGAGCCAACAAACTTTCAATTTAGCTTTATGTACTGAGGTATTCGTTTGTTGTTAGTGTTAGCAGATGAGACAATTATGTTCATAAATGCTGGTGGAGATGATGATTCAAAGGTATTGGATTCTGAATTGACTATCCTCAGAGACAACTATTTCGAAGGAGGGGATGTGCTGAGAACAGATGAGTCTATAGTTGAAGCAGGAGACTGTCCATTCATTTACCAGTCAGCTCGTGTGGGGAACTTTAGCTACCGGTTAAACAATCTTCATCCCGGAGAATACGTCGTCGATTTCCATTTCGCAGAGATTATTAATACAAATGGACCTAAAGGGATTAGGGTATTCAATGTCTATGTTCAAGATGAGAAGGCAAGTTGAGAAACTGATGAAAGATTGTGTTTTTTTCTTGTCTTCTGGATAAGAGTTTGCGTAATTCCTGAAAGATGGTGTTTTTAATTTCCTTTTGGTTTTGTTCAGGTCTTATCTGAATTCGATATCTTCTCGGTTGTTGGCGCAAACAGGCCGCTCCTTTTGGTTGATTTAAGAGTCGTGGTATTGGATGATGGATTGATTAGGGTAAGGTTCGAAGGAATATGTGGAAGTCCAGTGGTTTGTGGGATTTGTGTGAGGAAAGCATCACCAGTTGCAGGTAATGTGCTCTTCTCTTGTGCTTGGTTTTATTCAAGGAATTCTCATAGTTTTCAGTTTCTAACACATATCATTGCATTACTATACAGTTGTGAGGACATCTCAAGATTATATTAAGTGTGAGAATTGTGCTACGGAAATCTCTATTTCTCCTGCTCGGGTACTGTTAAACTAGCCTGCTGGCTCTTATTTCCTAAAAAATATAGGCAATTATGGATGACCTGAGTTTCTTCTTTTTATGTTGATATTTGAGCAGAAGAGGCTTATGCGAGCCAAAGCTCATGACAAGTATGAGAAGAAGATAGAAGAGCTTTCTGAACGATACCAACATAAGACAAATGAGTGTCACGAAGCTTGGATGTCACTGACCTCAGCAAATGAGCGACTAGAAAAAGTGATGATGGAACTTGACAATAAGATGTACGAGGCACGCTCCCTAGGTAATGCAAAACTTTACATATTTTGGTGAAAGTGAGAGAATCCCCATTCATTTGTTAATTCAAATTTGGTGCTTGGTTGAATCAGACCAAACTGTGATAACGCAAGCTGATAGTTTGAAGAGTATCACTAGCAGATATGAGAATGACAAGAGACGTTGGGAAACTGCAATTTCTAGTCTACTGGAGAAAATAGAGGTAGTTTGATGTTTCCTCAAGTACTGTTGTATCATAGCCTCTCTGCAATGGACATGTTTATCAAATATTTGTTTATAATATTTATGAATCTATTGTTATGCAGATAATGAAAAGGGAACAATCTCAGTTATCTCAGGATGCACATGAATGCGTTGATACAATTCCAGAACTGTACAAAATGGTCGATGGAGTTCAGGCACTTGGTGAGTAGTTTACCTCTTTTAGGTCTGAAGAATGAAATTACGTGAACTAATATACTCTTATCAACTCGTAAAACAGTTTCACAGTGCGAGGATCTCAAGCAGAAGTACAGTGAAGAGCAAGCCAAGCGGAAAGAGCTATATAACTACATTCAGGAGACTAAAGGCAACGAATGCTTAACTTTTCCTGATGATTTGATTTTTAGCTTCTTGGCATCACTCCTTTAAACCTACACAGATTTCTGACAGCTTCACTTATATCAGGCAATATTAGGGTCTTTTGTCGTTGCCGCCCTTTGAATAAGGAGGAGACGTCAACAAAGAGTGCCACGATTGTTGACTTTGATGGAGCAAAAGATGGAGATCTTGGTGTCATCACTGGAAATAATTCCAAGAAAAGTTTCAAGTTTGACAGAGTTTATACACCGAAAGATGGTCAAGGTAGTCTAATATGTCGTGTGATTTGGTTAGATCATTAAGTATAATCAACACATATGACTAATGAAATTTCTTTCTTGATCCTGCAGTTGATGTCTTTGCGGATGCTTCTCCTATGGTTGTTTCCGTGCTAGACGGATACAATGTCTGTATTTTTGCATACGGGCAAACAGGAACAGGGAAGACCTTTACAATGGAAGGTACTCCACAGAACAGGGGTGTCAACTATAGAACAGTCGAGCAATTATTTGAAGTTGCTAGAGAAAGAAGAGAGACAATTTCATATGATATATCAGTTAGCGTCCTTGAGGTCTACAATGAACAGATAAGAGACTTGTTGGCAACTTCACCAGCATCAAAGAAGTAAGACTCTACTTTTAATTAAGTCTTACACACATTAGGATTGAAACAGGAACTTTCGAGATAGAGATTAATATGACTTTATGGATTTTTCTTCCAAGGTTGGAGATAAAACAATCTTCTGAGGGGTCCCATCATGTTCCTGGATTAGTAGAAGCAAAAGTGGATAACATAAATGAAGTGTGGAATGTGCTTCAGGCTGGGAGCAACGCAAGAGCTGTTGGATCCAATAATGTGAATGAACATAGTAGCCGATCTCACTGGTACTTTGTGATATATGCCTCTGTCAATATGTTGTTTGAATGTTTGGCTTTCCCACATTTTCTGTTACATTTCTCTTTCAATATGTTGCTAGTTTAATATTATTAAGTTCTCTTTTTGCAGCATGCTCTCTATAATGGTAAAAGCAAAGAACCTGATGAATGGTGATTGCACAAAAAGCAAGCTTTGGCTTGTAGATTTAGCCGGAAGTGAAAGGTTGGCAAAGACTGACGTGCAAGGTGAGCGTCTGAAGGAAGCACAGAACATCAATAGGTCACTTTCAGCTCTCGGGGATGTGATTTATGCATTAGCTACAAAGAGTAGCCACATTCCATACAGGTTCGTCAAATCCGTTGCATAATTCTCTCTCCTTTCATCTCTTTGTTGTCTGCTTTAACAGTTTCCAATTAATAACTATCAGGAACTCAAAATTAACACACTTGCTTCAAGATTCACTGGGTAAGAATCTTCATGACCTAAGGATCAATCCATGGTTACACTGTGCTTTTGTTAAACTGATGTGTATGTGAAAACGATGCAGGTGGTGACTCAAAAACTCTGATGTTTGTGCAAATCAGTCCCTCAGAGCATGATGTGAGTGAGACTCTAAGTTCACTTAACTTTGCAACTCGTGTTAGAGGGGTTGAGTTGGGTCCTGCGAGGAAGCAAGTTGATACCGGTGAGATTCAGAAGATGAAAGCAATGGTATGACTTCTCCTGAGGATCTGTCTTTTTGGATTGTGTCACAGCATTTCCTTATTGCTTCATGTATTAATTTTCTTAAAGGTGGAGAAAGCAAGGCAAGAGAGCCGATCTAAAGATGAATCGATAAAGAAACTGGAAGAGAACATGCAAAACCTGGAGGGTAAGAATAAAGGAAGAGACCACTCTTACAGAAGTCTCCAGGAAAAGAACAAAGAACTTGAAGGCCAGCTTGAGTCGCTGCATACCCAATCAGAAAAACAACACGCACAGCTTCTAGAAAAACTAAAGAGCAGAGATGAGACTTGTAGCAATCTCCAGCAAAAGGTTCTTTCTCTTTTTCTCTGCTCAACTTCCTCTATCACCATTATATGACTAACAGTGACCATTTCCCCATTAAAGGTCAAGGAGCTAGAGTGCAAGCTCCGGGAGAGACACCAATCCGACTCTGCAACTTACCACCAGAAGGTTTCTTGAGATCAATGTTCACAGTTACATAAAATCTCATATAATGGTTTGTTGAGAGTTACCAAACTTCTTAAATTGTTGCATGCAGGTTAAGGAACTTGAGAATAAGCTGAAAGAATCTGAAGGCAACTCTCTTGTGTGGCAACAGAAGGTTAAAGACTTTGAGAACAAGTTGAAAGAATCTGAAGGCAACTCTCTTGCATGGCAACAGAAGGTTAGGATTAGAACTGATTCATTCTCAAACTTGTAAAATCTCAACATCTAATTCTTTTTGTTCGATACGATTTTCATAGATTAAAGAGTTTGAGATGAAACAGAAAGATGAGCAAAGCCAAGAAGCAGTGTTACTACGACAGAAGGTTAGTTTCATGGATTATCTCAAAATTTCTGAGCTTCTGATTCAACAGATGTTTAAAAGTTTGTATTCTTTTTGCAGATTAAAGAGCTTGAAATGAGGCTGAAGGAGCAAGAGCACCATATACAGCAAATGGCAGCGACTAGAGAGTTCCCTGATGTAGCGAGCGAAGTGAAGACTTGCTACAAAGAAGACAACTTCGGCAATGAGAACAACAACACGGAATCTAACAGCAACATCCTGAGAACATCAAACCGTCTCAAGACTAGAAACGATTCTTTGAACCTCAACGAGATGGCTAGAAAGAAGAGAGTCTCGAGAACCGGAGAAACAGAGAGCAACAATGGTGATGATACTCATATGAAGGAGAAACGGATCAGGAAATCAGACCCACCAAAAGTTTTCAACAGAGTTCTCCGACCAACAAGACCAACAGCTTCTGGCTCGTCAAACCATCAAGTGACTCAGAAGAGGATTAGTCACAGAGAACAACCACAAGTTCCGGTCGGCAAAGAGAGAGGAGAGTCCAGGAAGAAGATTTGGTCATGATAAAAATAGCTATTAAATTCCTTATTACTAGCTAAAAAAAGCATAGAGAGAAACTCTTAAATCTCTTCTGTGATTCTTCTCTATATGGTTTGGTTACATTGTTTACATTGATAGTAATGTAATGTAACAAATAACATCCTAAGCTTTGCTATGTTCCTCAATATCATCATCATCACCATTGTGTTAATGGAATCTGAACCAAAATGTTTTTAAACAGGCCGGTCGGACCGGGTAAATGGCTAAAATCCATCACTTACTATAGAGTGATGTGCAAAATCACATGATTGCATAAGGATACATTCGATCTTATTATTGATATTACATTGAATACAATGAAAAAACAAAGAAATTTATTTTCTGTCTACAGTAATTTTTTTTGGTACTCTAACCTCTCTTTTCTTTATTCAAGTTCTTGAAGGACTCTCAAGACGAATATAATCATACATAACACCTTGAAACGCTCCTATACTTCTAGTTTGAGTTAAATATATCGTATTATCACCAACACTTAGTAAATTTCCACCAACGTCGATACTATACAATCTATATAGCCCGTGAATCCCATGCCTCGCAATCGCATTGTCTTTTCCGATTAAACCGGTTGTGAAAATGTGATCGGATTCCGGATCGTTGATACGGACTTGTAACTCGGAATCAGCTGCTGAGGCTAGAGCTATTCTGAGTGTGTAGAGTCCGTTCTTGTTCACGGATCTTAGGTTAAATATGATTTGCCGTGTCGTTGGTTGGAACGTATTGTTTCCAACGTTTCTATATTATTACAAAAAAGTAACTATTAGTTTAGATAAGTTCTAATATAAGCATTGAAATAATATGATTAGTGCAAGTAAATTGTTACCTTGTGACATGTGCGAAGAACCAATCTCTTCTATAGTCACTTACACCGATTGTGTAGATAAGATCGTTTTGTGGGTATAAATCTGCGTAACGATCCCATAATCCATATTGCCTAAATCTGCAATAGTTTTAAAAGTTTTAGTGATTAGATTGCATTAAGTAATGTTGTAGCTACGTGTCAAAGTACTAACCTGTCTTGAAGTGGGTTAACATAAAGCTTGTTCATAAGTGTAGGGTAAGGATCCGGTATATAGAATTCTCCGGCGGTTCGATCCGGTACACCGATTTCCCACAACGTCGGACCGTTTCTCGGCGGCTCATACACTATAGGCCCTACATTCATATCGCAACCTGCACACCCAAATGAATAAAAAGAGCATTTAGTGAGATTAAAACTATAAAATCCCCATTGTTTGCGTTTACGATTTTATGTTATGATAGCTAGAATATGAAAAATATAACAATCATATTCAAATGGGCATGTGATATATCCACACAGAATGACGTATTTGTATGTATACCATACCTAATAAATTGATTCGATGTCACTTATTAATGCCCAAGCAAAATCATGACATTTTAAAAACATCAATCTGAATTGAAGATACATTAATAGTGAGACCAAGCATGCTTTCTCTAGCTAGCTATGATCAAAATGTACTTATAATGGAAAATTATATACGTATGTGTGTAAATGTATACCTGGCGTGATGGTAATGTTTTGCTCATATTTATAGTCACCGATGAAACCAAAACCCCATGCGTAGAGACTATAATTGCCTGCCCTCACATTCTCTATTATGAATTGCCCTTTTCTGTCAGCTTTCGTCCAAAATTGATATCCCTTTTTGTCCCAAAAAATGAAAAATAAAAATTACCATAAAAAACAGTACAACTTAAAGTATGAGTAGTAATAATTATTATTAATATACCTTGGATTCGGTTTGCCATGAACCAGCTTCACCAATTGGTGCCAAACCAACAAAAGCATATCTTCCATATATGTTTAATCTTGACACGTAACTACAACATTATATAATCCAAGAAAAATAAGAGTAAAACATAGTAAATATCTAAAAATTATACTTGACCAAAATAATACTGTATATAAAGATAGAAAAAAAAGGTGGATATTAGTTTACTTACCTGTCTTTGATATAGAGTTGACCTTGGATTGTTCCTCTTTGATGTCTAAGAGGGTAATCATCTGAAGTTACAAAATCATACGGCCAACTTTTGATCTCTGCAGCCATCTGCGACATAATAGTATAGCTAGTTTATATAAATATAAGTCTAGTTTTTGAAATAGTAGTTGATTTATTTTGAAAAGAACATAGTGATACGACAGAAAAACCTGTCGTTTGGCATCTCTCCAGAGATGAAGAGTGGATTCTTTGGGAGAGACAGAGTTGAGGTAAGCAAAGACAGGTCCAAAAACTTTCTTCCATGGCTCTCCATTTCGATAATCCATTCTCATTTCCTTCCCAGCGTAATGCGTGCTCGTAAACATCTACAAAACACAATTTAGGGAAATTAACGGTATGTTTGTTATGAATATAAACCTTATTACTTGTTAATTTATCATGATTAGTGTAGAAAATGTAAAAGATGATAAATGGACTCACGGAGAGAGTGATGGGTCCCGCGTGAGAGGTGAGGTCTTGCTTGACGGGCCCACCAAGACGAAACTCATCGCTTGGAGTTATCATCCAAAACCCAACCGGTGGGTCCGATGAGATCCAACCATGAACGTTGTTGTCTTTGTCTTCCATCGAGTACATATACTTATCGTCTACCTACAAACACACTCATATCATTACCATATGTAAGAAATTGGTATTTGTACTTGTACTAAGTAAAATAAAAAAAGATGTAGTTATATACAAATATCAAAATATGTTTATGTGAGTTGTAGTCTTGTAGAGGACAAATTTAATAATGGACCATTATGTACATACCTCTCCTTTGAACATAGGGTTGCGTGGATTGGTCAAAAGAACAGCTTCTTTATAAGCTAATATCTTAGCATTGTCTCGATCCGCCATCGATGGCATGCTTCTCTGCCGATCATCAGATATCGCCATGAAATCAAACCTGAAATGCACAAACAATTCTACTAAATAAACTTTAAATTTGGAATATAAGTATAGCTAGAGACAGTTATAAAAGCGTATGGTTACTTTTTTGGATTGAGCTTGAAGACAATCCTAATTTGGTCCATGTCAACGTCAGGCCAGCCTTCTAACCTCTCTAATATACCGTACATGTATATTCCGGAGACACCACTTCGAATAATATATCTTGAACGAAAAATTACACTCAATTAAATATAATTATTCACTTTGGAGGTCATAGTTAATTACTCTCTCTCAAGAATAATTGAGGTACCTTTTATCTACGTTTAGGGGGACCAATGAGCCACGTTTGGAGATAGTCCACGTTCTTGTAAACGAAATTTCAATTTGTTCTTCGTTCTGAGTTATGATTTCAAATTTAGTTCCTTCTAATCTACGAAATACAAAAAAAAACAAAAAAAAAATGTTATTTGTCAAACTAGTATTGCAACTGTCACTACAAAATATGTTATCATCAAACTACAGTCTGTCTTACATAATATCATCATATGTAAACAGAAACATCGAAAAATACATACTTCCAAGTTCCAGCTAAGCCTAATTAATTACTACTAAAAATGGCGGCAATAATTAGTATCACTAAGATAATAAGACGAGGAGAGATGCCAAAACTCACTTGTCAATTTCCAATGGCTTTTCCGGTTCATACCAGGCTACGTCCCAATACCTGTTTCCATTGTAAAAAATTCCAAAAATGCAATACGACAATAATTACTGAATATTTGTGTTGTGTGCATTAATTAAGGGAACGTATGTCTTTTGCTCGTATGTTAAAGCAAAAGTAAAATAAAAATCTTACCCGCGATCGTCAATTTCGTCGTCCAACACATTATCGATGCCCTTGTATTTGATACCAGTTATCAAGCCTTGTGGGCTCGAGAAAGTTACTTGAATAATACTATTATCAATTACCACCTGAAAACCAACAAATTATTATTATGAATATTGTAAAAATACAATGAAAATAAAATAAGAAGATAGATTAAACTATTTTTCTTACCTTGTCATGACTAACTCTCCTTAGCTGGACTGTTAGGGCTGGTATGTTTTGTCCAGACTTTGTGATGTTAAGATTATTTCTGTAATTAAAAATTTGTACCAAAAAGATAAATTAAAAATGTGTACCAGTAAGTGGGATTAGTACATTATGTTCTCTGAATTGTACATTAGAAAAAACAATATCGACCTTACTGTTTAACTTTATTATTAAACGTATTTAAAGCAGTTGAGAAAACTCATATTTAAAGAAAATAAAAAATAAAAAATATCAGTCCAAATTTTTGGGTCTCTAGTAGTCTAGTAGTTAGAATCAATGATCTGAAAAAAAAAACAATTCATTTTTGTTCGACTTTTAACAACTTCAACTATAGTAGTTATTTAGTATGGTACGAACTCCACTTGAATATGAACGGTCAACATTAAGAGTGTTAACGACGAAAAGAATAATTCTTATGGAGGGAACAAAAATATCCATCATGGTATGAAAAGGTATAAAGAACATAAAGTACTATTTATTATATATGGAAGAAAAAAACAAACCGAGTATATATGAAATATGTGTGAAAACTGAGAAGAAGACAAGTAGTTTAAGAAAAAAAAGACATCTAGGTTTAGAGCCGAAAGGGAAAAGTAATCCACCATTTTTCTAATTAAGGTATTTGTAATTAAAATATTAAAAAGAAACGAAGGTTGAAATAAATAAATTAAAAAAAAAAAAAAGTTTCCAGCTTTTGACAAGTTAATGAGACCCATTCCCTAAACAAATATTCTTTCCTTTTTATTTATTCTGTTTAACGTTAATAGCAACTTTTTTAACACACGTCTCGTGACGATCTCGGTTTCGAGATTCTCCTCATATTTTACGTTATTTTGTAGTTGTTCTTTATAAAAAAAAAATGTAACTGTAGTATGTAATTATGTAATATCTTTTTCCTTTAATTGAAACGTATATATGGTATGTATATAATTATGAACTTATGTTTCAAGAAGTTAGTGAAGTAGTTAAGGAATATCGTCATTACCAATGAAACTTCAATTATATTTTTCTAAACTAATTTGTATAGTCAAGGAATCCAATACCAAGACAAAATTAACAAAAATATTTACCTAAAAATTGATATGGAAATGGAATCAAACCTTTGCTTTCTCTCTTTTGTTTGTTTAATATACATTGGCTAAAACTGAGGCTAAACATTTTCTCAAGCCTTACCATTTTTTTAACTATCTGAAATTTCTTCATGAACCCAAGAAAAGGAAAAATATAAACGAGTAGACAGATGAACAATTACAAAATAGTGGCGACAAAAACAGAATTCACAACATTATTAAGCACCAGCTTCTGATGATAAAAGTTAAGAACCTATGTTTGTATCTTCCAGTAAGTTCAACATGTGAACTTGGAAATTTAAAAGCTCGTGAAATCAATTCATGCATTTTAAAAATAAAATAAAAAATAAACAAAGTAAAAACGAGAATGGGTCAAAAAAATCCGACCCGAGCCAGGTTCGGATACAAAAACAGAGTTTTTTGGGTTTAGAGAAAACATACTGTGATTTTTGAGAATGAACACTTTGAAGAAGAAGATGCAGAAGAAGAACTTGGACGATAACCCGTCCCGCCTTCTTTCCCGGAGCTCCGAGTTTCATTTTCACCGGAATTCACTAAACTTTCGATATAGAAACCAACTGTTAAGGCAGAGATACACGTATAGAAACACACAAATACGCGTTTGTGTTTATATAGACAAAGATTAAGAAACCCTTTTTTTAAGGATTAACTACAAGAGGGTGAAATTAAAATCCTAAGAAATATGAAAAGCTTTAAAGTACCTTTTAATTTCGATTTTCTTCTGTGTTTGGGTTTCTTGGGAAGATACAATTTGAGGAATGCAGAAGAAGAAAGAAAGGATTTCCTATGAAGAAGGCAATCTCTCTCTCTCTCTCTTCTCTCTTCTCTCTTTCTCTAAAATTTCACTGATGATTATCCTTTTTTTGTTCTCACAATAATCACAGGTTTAGAAGCTTAAGTAGCATTATAAATCTCCAGATTCTGCATTCAGATATGAGGAGGTGTACACACATATATACACACGTATATGTGCATTTTTTCATATCTAAATGTGTGTGCGTACGTAATTGATCTAGACCATCTTAATGTTGCAGGTGTGACTTTTTGTTGCCTAACCTTTTCATCTTTCTTTTAGAAAAACAAATTTAGATTTAAAATAAAATTTTCCAGAAAAAGAGAGAATTATTATATTCTTTGACTACAAATATTATATGTAGTCCAACTAATACATTCATGCTATAAATAATAAAAACGTATGTTCTAGGTTTCAACATTACGTAATATTAAGTGTAGACAAACAGAAATCTGAAACACGACTATGCAGTTAAAATGATGTCTAAAATACAATTTTGAAGATAATAAACAAGAAAATAATAGATATATTTTAATTGTAATAATTTTATATTTTCATAAATCGTTTTTTAAATGATATTTTTAATTTTTTTTTTATCCTCAGGCGAAGATTAGGAATATCCCTTCCAAAGGGACTTTTAAACTTGCCCAAATTAGAAACATAGTCCTTTATGAAGAATATAATTTTGGAAAAAATAAATAGAGACATGAGAGTACATGACAGACTTTTCTCCATCCCTGAGTAACACCTCTACCACTGAAAAATGTTTACATTTCATAAATGAGTTCATGTTGAAATTGTATACGGGTTAAATTTGCCACTTACCTCATTGTCCCATGCGCAAAAAGTTTATCCTTCTTTTCTTAAAGTTTATATATCGTTGTTTTATGATATACATAACTAGTTGATTCTCTGCCTATAATTTGTTTCAGATAAATCGTTTAGTATTTTGTTTTTTTTGTCACTTAAGAAGTTCTGAATTTTCCCATTTTTCTTTTAATTGGCTAAGTGATACATCAGTCGTGTTACACGAAACCGGGATGTTTTGACGTTTCCTTTACTCACAATAATTATAACATCTGAATTTTTAAAATTGTTGACAAACTCTATAAATTTGAAAGGAAACAATTTTTACCCCCACGGAAAAGTCGCTGGTAAACTATATATAGTGTATAGTTGTTTTTTTATTGACATCCAGTGCAGATATCCATGAAATAACTGCCAAAAATACGTCAAACAAACAATATTACTATTTTAATAAATTTTGACAATCGGTCAGAGTAGGGTCAACTCTACGTAGCTTAGGTGAAGTACCAAAATTATAACCAAAAAGTAATTACCAAATGGTACTACTATTCAT
Source organism: Microthlaspi erraticum (assembly GCA_902728155.2). Classification (NCBI taxonomy): domain Eukaryota; kingdom Viridiplantae; phylum Streptophyta; class Magnoliopsida; order Brassicales; family Brassicaceae; genus Microthlaspi; species Microthlaspi erraticum. The sequence continues at coordinate 41,232 of CACVBM020000488.1, read as the reverse complement.
CAGTGTCTCTAACGACGACGTTAACACGGATTCGATATTATTAATAGAGTATACAAAAAGTTATATTGTTAGAATATTCAAGTCAGTGTAACTAAAACGACGACTTATGTGTTGAAAGTTGAAACTTGAAACATACACTTTTAAAGGTACGGTCAAAACTCAACAAATATCCACATTAATAAAAAAATTATCTCAGGTCGTTTATTGCCTAACTTGTTGGAAAACTGAAGGTAAACTCCCTTTGATCTTGTTCTCGAAGTATATGTCCTCTTCCTTGATAATTTCTCAAAATATATAGTAGCATACATCTTGAGAATTGTCAATCCTTCGTAGGAAAACAATTCGACCGATTGATTTATATGTATGTTAGAATTACAAATTTACATTATATTGCAAACTACGGAAATAATATTTAATTTTGTTGATGTGTATTGAATCAGATGATGTTTTGAGTTCGTCCATAATTTATGATATTAATGGACCATATAATTATCTAAAATTTTGTTAAAACAAATAATTTATATTTGGAACAGGTTCAACTCGAATGGAATTTTTTATTTATGTATTGGGTAGATTAATTTATCGATTACTAATATTAATATATAGAGTTTCTAAAATTTATTTGTCACTTGAAATGTTCGACCCAGCAACAACCATTATCAGATTTTCGCCAAATCTACCATTTTCTGTTTGAGATAACGTTCCATTACTCCATACATACCACCACAGTAACATGTTAAGAAAGAATTAACTAACAGTCTGAAATATTTGTTACCTACCATCTGCCGACACTAGACCATCAACTGAATGTCACTACAGAAATCCAGATTAGAATATGTCACTAATCGGCATATTAACGAAAAACAGAAAATGTGCTACAATCGGTAAAATACGTACGTTACACCACACCAAATGTTTTTTTAGTGATACATAAAAGCATATTTGTAAATTTTATCGCTAATTTTTCACTACAATAGCAACATTATATCGTGATGTTCTAGCGACATACAGTAATCAGTTTTAGTAATATATAAATATCAATGTTAATAGTGATATTCTTTTAGAAGACTCGGCTATAACAACATTATAAATTAATAGTTGTACAATGACTTTATTAGCAAGAAACTAACAAAATATTTGACTTATCTTTTTATAATTTCAGTTGGGTTAGTTCATTAGTAATCAAATTGGCCAAACAAAGAGAAAATGCTTAAATACGATGACATGATACCGAAATAACGGTCTAAATTTGACTTCTACATCAAGATTATCAACCAACCCCCAAAATAATATATTTTAATATAGGATATACAGAAATCGCATACTGTATGTTAATTAAAAATGCAATAATTAGATAACAGTGAGATGATCTTAGGCTTGAAAAACTTTTCGATAACTTACGTAATTAGAGAGGCAAATGAGTCCAAAAAAAATTATAAAATTTAAAGAGATGAAAGACATCGACCACTGATCAAACAAATGATGGCGCATCAAGCCGACCCACCACTATACACACAAAGATACAACATTAAATAACAATACCGAACAAAGAAAATTTAATTTATACTTATGTGGCTGTAAGCAAAGTTGAGCTTTAGTTTAACATGTACTGATATACTATTAACGACGGCGAAATTGCGCTACAGCTTGGTGGTTTCGTTAGTGCAAGACAAAAATTTCAAAGTAGGTTGGTTAGAATGGTGGAGGCTATTTAATTTTCAGTTTTCTTCCCTTGAAAAAAAGAACAAATTTACATTTAGCTTTCTTATGTAAAAGTCAATGTAACCGTAACTCGTTTTTTTTCAAACGCACCATCAGGTTGAAGTTGTTGAAGCGCATACTTAGCAGTGTTAAGATATTATAGATCATTTATATGAATATTTTTCTATCTTTCTAATGAAATTAATATTAATACAGACCATAGAGTTGGTTCGATATTGTTGAACTAAGATTTTGATACTTATGGATCTTTGAATGATTGAGCATATTTTTGAGTAAATCCTAGTATTTTTGGTAATTCCTTTTTATTTTCTTAAACTTTCACAAATCGTATTCAGGAAAAAAACTACCATTGCAGAAATGTTATACTTCTGCACTTTTAAATAAAAATTTAGAAGATAAGAGATCCTTCTCTTGTGTTCTTGTTATTGTTATTTGGGAAGTTGGTGAAACTTCCTAGTACGACTTTCTTTTCTCCTACGCAAATGAATTTATGGTTTATGATTTTATAACATTAGAAAAAGAAAAAAAACTGTCACAAGGGATCCAGATTTTCAACGAGACATATGTCTCTTCGCAAGAAGTTTTCGCAAGTCACAAGGTATCCATCTTTTCAACGAAACATATGTCTCTTGGCGAGAAGTTTCTGCGAATATCACCACGTGTAAAACATCCTAATTAAAGCCCAAATTAATTATCCGATGATATCAAACCCAGAGAGCTATAGCAAGCTTACGTCTGAGCTTTCGATAATTTTGTGTGCAAGATGCTTAAGTGTGTGTATACGATAACTTTTTCTGTTCTTCAGCACTTTATGACTGGAAATGTCGTAAAAATGCATACAAATTCAAAGTTTAGTACTGAACCTTATTAGTAATATGCGAAATACGATTCGTAGTTGTAGCTACCTATAGCGTTACAAAATCTGACAACATAATATCTTTAAGACAAGACAACATGGAGTAAGATTTTATCATGGTTCTGGTGAACAAATGTGTACACTATGTCTTTTCGTCTAGAATCGTTTTAGTTGGCTTATAAACTAATAATTTCAACCATACAAAAATCGGTGTGCTAATCTTCTGTATTGATTGTTTCCTCTATATTCGCTTGCGACTAATTCCGGTTTAAGGATACAAATAAGTGACGGTTTTATAATTATAAAGTGAAGATGAAAGAGGACAAAGATTAGTCACGTTTACATCACTATTGAGTATTCACAAGGCTTGCTTTTGCCCTTTACGAAATTGTTTCTATCGACACTTATAGATTCTCCACACAAACCATAACATGTGGTATCTTGTTTCTTCCATAATCTTATAATTTGCCGGAGCCCGTTTAATCATTAGATTGCGAAAATGCGCATAAGAAAAAGCAGTAGACCTGCAATAAAAAATAATCTAATTATCTACACATCAATTTTTTTGAAAGTTATCGTCTCCTTTACCTTCAGTGAACCAAATTATCTTAAAAGTTGGCTAATTGGCCTATTGAGAGGTGTACAAATTACATATTTTCTTATATTTACTGTTATTTTACTCTGTATAAACAAGTTTTAAAAAGTGTAAGTTATTTCATGAACACTTTTGAAAGAAAAAAAAAATTCTAGAGATCTTTTCTCCAACCTTAAAATCAGAGAGTTGATAACATGGTTGGCATTTTCCCAAATATGGTAAGGCCTCATCGTAATATTATCTTTTTCACAATGGGCTTTTTGATGGCCCATAATTTCAATAAGAGAGTGCTCAATTTCTTAATGACCGGTCCACATAGATTAAGATCATGTCCGACTAAAAAAAATATCACCGATATTGACATCTCAACTATCTATCAGTATCTTAGTTAACAGTTAATGAATTCATATAATAATGTAACTCATGACCAACAGCCTTGGAACATATAGTACAATTGCAACCAGTGTTCAAGTTCCAAGGACTCAAATTTCAAGTTTTAATCAAGTAATTAACTGGATAAGACCTCAGAAAACGAAATGTAATTTTAATTATATGGAGTATTTAATAAGATTCAAAAGAATTAGATGAAATACTATAATGTAAGTGAAGCCGTGGTTAATTACATATGTTTATTATTATCGGCACTAATCACTATCACTTTCTGTTCTCTTTCATGTGAACTTCATAAGTCTCAAATGTATCTACGGTTCTAAATAGATCAATGATTAAGATCATGTTAATGGCTTAATGCAACATTTGAATTATCTTCGTAGATTGTTTTCCGATAACTAAACAAGCATTTTTTGACAAAATAAACCCCATGACTAAAGTGGAAAGCATTTTTTAGGAGTAAATGGTATGGTACACCTGACGTTTGATGGTTGACATCTGGCAAGTAAGACTTTTCTTTTTAAAAGTTTCATTTACACAAGAAAACTAAAAACATCAGATGATGTGTGTTGGAGACTCGAGATCTGATTGGTCGAAAACAAAATCAGTGATGCCCACGTGGTCATTGCTTCTTCACCATGTTGTCGCTTTTGGGTCCTACCTAAACTCTTCAGATGCTTTTGACGAATTGACGGTAGTGAATATGGAAATAAATGAAACATTCGTTTCATTGTTGGGCATATGCTGCAAGTCGAATGACCCATGAGTCATGATTATGAAGTTTTATATTGCCAAGTTAAAAGTGTTGCATACTTTTTTTTGGTAAAAAAGTTGCATACTTGCATCAACCATATAGCGAAGTAGCCAATCAAGAACATACAAGATACAATACGAAATGAGAAATGGCCAAAGCTTATTACTCACAACAGAAAAATCAAGTGGCCTCTGTTCTCTACATTTGAAACTGAACCAAAGTATACTTGGCAATATTTGTAAAGCTAAACGTATTCGTAGAGCTATTGGCCTCTGTTCAGTCTAACTTCTTTTTTTAAAAATACTTGTAAAGCTAAGCATATATTTACTTTTTTACAGCAAAATAAATTTGTCATAAAGAAATGGATCAGGTGTACGGAATATAATGCCGAGGAACGTGCGAAAGCATCTCCCAATTGGTAATCTCAGGAGCTGTTTCTGATACTCCCACGTGTACGACTGTCACACATTTGTATATTTCTTTTAATTATCCCATTTACTTAAACAAGTTGGTATATACACATATCACTTGTTGTGATTTGTTTGCTCTCATGATAATAATTGAATGGAAGGAATCATCAAGTCATTCTTAGCTTGGTCATCTTGGAAAACTGTAACTGAAGTTTTAATCGATTTATATGTTGTAGATTACCTATTGAAAACGGCAAATTGAAGAACCGAGTAATTTACAAAGATTTTTGTCACCGACTCACCGTAATGTATTACGCAAATTCTTTTATATATAGTGCAGTACATATTATGGAACATAACGTAATCAAGTACACTTAAGTTTTACCGTATTCGATCTATCTGTTTTACTCTAAGTGATTATAAGGATTTTATACACATATTAGGAAAAACATAAATCCAATAATTTTTTTTGTTTTTATATATCTAACATTATTATTGTCTACGTAAAAATAATTTAAACAATGATAAAAAAATCGAACAAAACTTATTTGCTTAAACATCATTTGTAAAAAAAACAGAAGGAATATTAATCAACAAGTTTGCTCACTCTTTGGTACATCTTGCCTTATTTGGAAACTTGCAACAGATCTAAATATGCAAACAGAGCAGAATATCCGTAACTCCAAGTTCCTGTCTGACACGTGCCCAACAAAAGTACTTTTGTGTTTTATTTTTGTAGTTTATTGATATAGAAGAAAATACTGTCATAGTATTTGTTTAGACGTGTCATATGAGATGACCAATACTGATTCTAAATTCATTTACATTTTTATTTTTATTTTGAATATAATTTTGATTAAAAGCAAGATTAAAGAAACCCCGAAATTCTAATTGAAGTTTTTTTCCGGATTTGGTTCGGGTGCTAGAGAGTTTGTTTGGATAAAAACTAAAGAAGATTAATTGGTTTATTTCATTTCATTTCAATACTTGAAAACTGCGTAAATATGCTTAACCTGTAAATACTTTATAAGGTCTTTATCCGGTCTCATGTGTCCTATAAGAAATAACTAATCATATCTTTAGGTTATAAACTTGGTGCTTTACTAATTAGCCCTCAAGTTGTATCTTCCAATACATCGACTCAGATAGATTATACATATCTTGATTCCTCGAAGAGATTGCTGACTCTTATTTTCCTATTTCCTTTTTCCTTTTCTCTCTCTATCTCTTCTCTTTCTCCTGATTCGTTCTTCTTCATCTTCCTTTGGTCTTGCGAAGATCTAGAAAAACCCTAGAACGGGAAGATCACAAAGATCGAGAGGAAGATCAAAACAGGGTTAAAATTGATGGGGAGAGGCAAGATTGTGATCCAGAGGATCGATGATTCGACGAGTAGGCAAGTCACTTTCTCCAAAAGAAGAAAGGGTCTGATCAAGAAAGCTAAAGAACTCGCTATTCTCTGTGACGCCGAGATCGGTCTCATCATTTTCTCCAATACCGATAAGCTCTATGACTTTGCCAGCTCCAGGTTTCTCTCTTCCTTATCGAATCCCTCCATCTTTTAACATCGATATATAGCATATATGTATATTATGTATATGTATATCCATTAATACATGGGAGTGTTTATGTACTTATAAACTATGGGTTTGAAAGCGTTGGATTAATTCAGCGAGATGTGTTTTGCTGCGTGATTTGCTCATTTGTAGTGTGCATCTTGTGTCAATATAACGTTTGACTTGTTATGCCAAAGCAAACAAAAAAAAGAAGAAGAAGGAAAAAAGCTTATTATAAAGTTTACTAGTTATAAAGATGAACAAACTAATTTAAAGGATGTGTATGTGAGGACATGCTGTGTCTACCTATATAGTTACATTTATGCATATGTGTGTGTTTACACTGGTTGTAAATTGTGTATATGGACTTTGCCAAAATTAGAAACATTTGAAAAGTATAGGACATAGTAACTAAAAGCAAGTATAACGTTGGAAAAGTAAAAGAGTGATATAATTAAGGGAGTGTACAATTTGATATATATATAATTACATTTACAAGTTGATTAATATAAATACATTGTACAATGGATTTTAATGACATAATAAAATTATTACTGTAAAAGCAACTATAATATGATTTACCAATATGTGAACTTTACCTAGAAACTAGACAACAAAGTTTTGAAACTATATGAAAACAAATGTTCGATAGATTATCAAGATGAATGGCATAAGGAAAAGAAAACCGATTTTTAGGGATAATATCTATAGTTCATGTGTATTGTTCATTCTCATATGTCAAAAACACTTATTAGTTGTTTTATATGACACCCAAGTCATAGTGTATGGTATACCATTCATGAATGATATACGCCTGACATATATCTATCTTTCTTTTCTTTCTTATGTCACAACAATCTTAAACCCTTTTTTAGTAACCAATTTGAAAATAGTGAACACTTTGTAAGGAACTGAAGGATTTTTCTTTTCTTTCAGTAATATTAATGGAAATAAAAACATTGTTTTTTACTAGGATATACACACAATGCACTAATTATAAGTTAAAATCTTGAAAATGAACAGTATGAAATCGGCTATTGAACGATTCAACAAAACCAAGATGGAGCAGCAACAACTAGTGAACCCTGCATCAGAAGTTAAGGTACGTATATAAGTAAACAAAATCAGACAAGTGGAGAGGCAATTATACTGATAAAGATATTACTCATGTTTGTAGTATTACACTTGAGTTGGAGAGTTGATGAGTTAGATTGTGTTGCGTGTTGTAGTTTTGGCAGAGAGAGGCCACAACTCTAAGGCAAGAGCTGCACTCATTGCAGGAAAGTCATCGGTACGTACTTGCTTAAATTTGTGGGTAATCATGAGTTTCTAATTCAAACAAACCAGTAAGGCGTGAGTTATCTCATGGCTCTTATATATATACTATAGTATTGGCATCTTCTCATTTGCATTGTGTGGTTCCTAAAAAAAACTCTCTATTTTTTGTTTAAATGTTCAGCGAAATTTTGCTTATGTCTTCTTCTCGTAGCCAACTTCATTTTTGGTGATAATATTTTTACATTTTGAAAAAGGTTCCAACTACATATAGTTAACAAAAATTAAAGGATCTTATGTCCCTTATAAATTCCTTTTGCATATAATGTATATAGTCATGTGATGTGTGTCTTTGTGACTTTGTGTAAACATGTAACTAAAGAAAATATGTATGTATATATCGCAATAAACTTCTGTAATGAAGCAGACAACTAACGGGAGAACAATTAAATGGTTTGGGCGTTAAGGAGTTACACAATATAGAGAGCCAACTTGAAATGAGTTTACGAGGAATTCGTATGAAAAAGGTAATATTTATATATTTCACTAACTATATGCATATATGAATACTCTAGCTTGTTTTGCCTTGGAGTATGATATTCAAACTAATCAAATTTTCTTGGAATCTTGCAGGATCAAATTTTGACCAATGAAATCAAAGAACTAACTAGAAAGGTCACTCTATAATATATACATTACGATTCTAACAATCAAACTTTAGTGTATGTGTTTATACTTTTTATACTTTTAGACATAAGCTAGATTTCGTTTCATCTTATGCAGAGGAACCTTATTCATCATGAGAACCTCGAATTGTCGAGAAATGTACAAAGGATTCATCAAGAAAACATCGAGCTACACAAGAAGGTAAAATAGAAACACAAACTTCAATAATGTTTTTTGTAACTCTCCTAGCTAAAACAAAAGACATCATGGAGAGTTACAAAACTGGTAATTAAATGTATGGCAGGCTTATGCAACGTCAAGCACAAATGGATTCGGACTTCGTGAGCTTGAAGATGCAGCCGATGAGTCCCATGCACAGGTTAGGCTGCAGCTAAGTCAGCCTGAGCAGTCATCAAAGAGCTAAGATCATAAAGATATAAAACTTGTTCGTTCTTGATTCTCAAAAACCTTCAAACATACATATATATATTGCTCGTTAATATATACTTGTCATGCAGGAAAAATTGGGAGTGTAATCATGTCGAAGACAAATCATAGGTTTGATTTTGTACGATATATATCATCACAAGGGAAAGCAATGGAGCAGCTTGTCGATTGTGTTCTTCTAAGCTTTCTCATTTGGTTTTTAAGTATATAATTAAGTAATGTATGAAAATACAAACAGTACTAAGATATAGTTAATTAATCAATTAAGCAGGGTGTTCAATTTGAATCAAATCCAGGAATATTATGTTAGTGAACAATTGCGTATTAGGTTAATTTTATCCTATTGCAACATGTTATTTCCTCATCGATCCATTTCTTCCTATCTCAAGACGTACCTATTTCGAATCATATCAAGTTATCAACTTTTTAGAACGTATCTTACATTCAAAGACTAAAGATTGGTAGTAAAAGCATTTCTTTTATTTTCTTTCGGTTGTAATAGTGCATATATGTACTACGAAAAACAAGAATTTCTCAAATCTTTGATTTGATAGTGACATTTGAATAGAAAGGAAAAAGATTGGACACTAACTACGCAAACTACCCAAAAAATATGTATTAAAATACCAAACCGAACCGGCCCACCAATTTTGTAATAAAAATATACATTTACAATTTTAGTCCATCAATTTTTGCATCCTCTCATTAAAGTCCCATTTCTTCTAATCTACTTCTTTCTTCAGTCTTCAATCACAAAATTCAGAATCTTTACTCAGAGGAAGAAAAAGTAGGTGACCCTCGTTTTCTAATCGATTGCTCAATCATTTTCCACAGCTGAAATTGAATCTGAAAAAGGGCAAACAAAAAAGAAAAAGCTGTAGAATCTGAAATCTGTGTCTGTAGAAGAAAGAGGAAATCAAAGAAGGTTTTCGGGTGTTAATTAATGGCGAAAGCAGGAGGAATAACGAACGCAGTGAATGTAGGAATCGCTGTTCAAGCAGATTGGGAGAATCGAGAGTTTATCTCACATATCTCTCTCAATGTTCGTCGTCTCTTCGAATTCCTCGTCCAATTCGGTAAAAACCTCTCTCCCTGTGTGTTGGGTTTATTGAAAGTTTGGAGCTTTTGAGCTTCAAGTCCGTCAATTTCGTCGTTCATTGCTAAATTTAGAAACTGTTAGGGTTTTGTCAAATACAATGGTTCTTGATGATTAGGTGACGGGTTAGATGCAAAATCTCAGCTTTTTTTATGGGTGGTGTTATCAGATGTCATTTGAATTTGGTTTCGTTTGGGCATTATCTTCTTGGTTCATAGATCCATTTGTATTGATCTCTTTGATCTTCTCAGCTCTATTGCATTTGAGCTAACTTGATTATCAAACTATGAAAGCTTTCAGTTAAAGTCTGTGACTTTATGTAATCAACCACAAAGAGCAAGTTGGTTTCGTTTGGATCTCAGTAATGATCTCTCTTTGATCTTCTCAGCTCTAGTTCCAGCTTGCTTTAGACAATGAGACAATATTTTGTGTTGGTGAAACTTTCTCTTCTTTGAGCTAAACTGATTAGTAATGTCTGCGGCTTGCTTCTGTTTCCTTGTGTTTTTAGAATCGACGACAAAGAGCAAATTAGCATCTTTGAATGAGAAGTTGGATCTGTTGGAACGTCGCTTGGAGATGTTGGAAGTTCAAGTGAGCACTGCGACTGCAAATCCTTCTTTGTTCGCTACATGAAACACCACGCAATAGCACAATACATCTGTTAAAATCTAAAACCAAGTCTGATGAGACTTTGGCTTGAATCAGAAGAAACAACTATCTTTTCTTTGTATGTGTACCATCGAATGATTCTTTCTTTCTTCCCCATAGCTGTTGTAGAACTAGTAGTTTCAGAATTGTGAATCTTTGTCTGTCCATTAAGATCTTTTGAATGACAAATTGTATTACATGATAGCTCTTGGAGTTTTGATTCCTTCTGTTGTTGAGGTTCCCAAATCCTTCTTCTTGCTTTTTCATCAATGAAGGAAGAAAAGCTCAACTATCATCTTTTTCATCATCAATTTGTTTCTGTCTGCATTTGTGTGTGACTCCAATTGTTTTAATAAATAATTTGTATTCTTATTTGGATTCATCTAATTCGCCGAGTCATTGCTGACAATTACTTTGTTTTCTTGCAACCTAAAATGAGATTGTACTATCTAATCTCCAACCAAAACATTATTGGACTGTACGATTTGGAAGTGAGATTAGTGATCTCAAAACCCATTTGAGACCGGTATGGTTCTGAGTTACTTCTGATCATTGAAGACATAAGACAACCGGTGTGGTCTAAACCGGTTTAGCACATTGGATAAGATTAAAACGATACGTAAAGTGCACGTTAAATGTAGTTTCGTTTAGGCTTTTTAAGCACCGAACTTAAGGCGTTACATACTTTCATTATTGTTTCTCTGTTCTGTCTTAAGAAAGTACAGTTTGGGGCAGTTTTGTCTTTTAATAATTCGCTAGTGATCGTACAGGTTTGTAGTCGCTATATATTGATATTGCAGTACAAGCTTCTCTCTCATTCTCCGACAACAACAATTCAACAAATCACAGCTCTCCATCGGATAAGTTTCCCGGCGATCGGAGGTGAGATTTTCCGTTTAGCTCCTTATGCTTACTTGTTGCTTTTGTTTGTTGTAGAAGTTGATTTATAATATTTGATTCTCCGGAGACTTGATTTTGGTCTTGCACATGATCTTCAAAATTCATATGTTTATGTAATAAGGATTATGAAATTGATTAAGCAAAGACCTTAATTAGGGTCTCTGTTTATCTGAATTTGAGTCAAAATCTGGTCAAAGTCGTAGTCGTATATTTGATTTACTCAGTTATCTGCAAATTAATTGGGTTTTGCTAATCGTTTTGAAAGGTGAAATTGAAGTGTCATGGATAAGGAGAAGGATCATGAAGTTGAGTGGCTTGAAGCTCAGAAGATAGAGATTAGCGTTGACTTATTCGCTGCAGCTAAGAAACAGCTTCACTTCCTTGAAACTGTTGATAGGAACCGATGTCTCTACGAAGGCCCTGCTCTTGAAAAAGCCATCTACAGGTTTAAATCTTCTTCCTTTTTTTTGCTTTCGATTTGGTTCTTCTGATTGCATGTTTTACAAAAAAAGTAGATTAAAGTGCTTATATGATCTTTTAGATGAGTGAATCTTTTTAAGTGCTTATATGATCTTAAACTTGTGGAAATTTAAGTGAGATTTTGGTGATTTCAGGTACAATGCTTGTTGGCTTCCACTGCTAGCGAAACACTCAGACTCATCATCAGTTACTGAAGGGCCTTTAGTCCCTCCTCTTGACTGTGAATGGATTTGGCATTGTCACAGGCTTAACCCGGTAAAGCTAAACCGGAATTTGTCTCAGCCACATTACAAAACCTTTTCTTCTCTGTTTGATGTTTTGAGTAATTTGGCTACTGAATCCAGGTGAGGTATAAGACTGACTGTGAGCAACTCTACGGGAGAGTCCTCGACAACGCCAGCGTCGTATCTTCCGTTAACGGAAACTCCAAACTAAAAACTGAAGCTTTATGGAAAACTCTGTATCCTGAGGAACCTTATGATCTAGACGTCTCTGAAAGATCTTCAGCTCTTGAGAATTGCACCAAATATGATCTTGTCTCAGCTGTAAAGAGGCAAAGCCCATTTTACTACCAGGTAGTTAACTTTCAGAACAGATTTGTCATCTAAATCATGCAAATTCGGATCTTTCTCATTCTTCTTGCCATAGGTTTCAAGATCTCATGTAAAGAATGAAACTTTTCTACAAGAAGCTGTTGCGAGATACAAAGGCTTTCTCTATCTGATCAAGAAGAACAAAGAAAAGTCTCTAAGAAGGTTTTGTGTTCCGACTTACGATGTCGACCTTATCTGGCACACGCATCAGCTTCACCCTGAATCTTACTCTAACGACATGGTGAAGCTTCTTGGTAAAGTGTTGGAGCATGACGACACAGACACCGACCGAGGCAAAGGCAAGAAGCTCGACACCGGCTTCACGACCACGACTTCTCAGTGGGAGGAAACGTTTGGGAGAAGGTACTGGAAAGCCGGCGCCATGTATAGAGGCAACACACCTTCACCTCTCACAACTTCTCCTTTTGCTTCTTCTTCTGTTGCTTTGAGTGAAGAAGACAAAGAAGAATTCAAGAAGTTGATCCAGTTTCCAGAGATTGAAGCTGTTGAGGTTCTCTTGGAGGTTGTTGGGGTGAGAAACGTACCGGATGGTAATAAGGGAAAGCTCTCTGTTGTGTTTAGCAAGACACAACCTGACTCTTTGTTCAGTACTGAGCGTAGGCTGTCGATTTTCTCCGAGGTTGGGGAGAAGCAAGTTGCTTTCTTTCAGTGTGAAGCTAGAGGAGAGCTTCGTTTCCAGCTTGTTTCATCTTCACCTTCTAAGTTGTCAGTTTCAAGAGAGCCTAAAAGCTTAGGGTTTGCTTCTTTTTCAGTAAAAGAGTTTCTGTCTCCGGTTGTTACTCATCTCTCTGTTGAGAAGTGGTTGGAGTTAACACCTAGTAAAGCAGATTCTAAACCGATAAGCATCCGAGTGGCTCTCTCGTTTACCCCAGCGACACGGTTTCCATCTGTTTTACACATGGTTGAGTCGAAACCGCCGTCGTGGAAAGGGTCTTGCTTTTTTCCGTTCATCGGAAAGTCTCGTCATGGTAAAAGTTCGACAAGTGTTGTTGATGAAAACGAAACAGAGCTGATCACTCTCCAAATGAGGTATGGCATTCTCTTTTTTCACAATAGAAACGCATTAAGACATGATTTTACATTCTTGATTTTCTCTGTTTTGGGGAACTCTAGTGATGGAGCAGCACTTAAAGATGACCACACTGGTCCAAGGAAAGTGATTGGTGTGACAGACTCTGGTGAAAGTCGTGTGCTTGCAGAGTATAATGGAAGTTTCTGGTCTTTGTTGGACTCGAAATGGTCACTTAAGCAAACGAACGAAGATAATCCAGTCTTTGAGCTTTTGGGTGCTCGAGTGGTGTGTTTTCTCAATCTCAAAACGTAATGATTTCTATGAAAATTCACTGATTAAAAGATGTTTGGTATACAGGTGAAAGTTTTCTCTGGGAGGAAGCTGGATTATGAGCCAAAACACTGTGGAAACCGTAGAAGCGATCAAGATTTCATGACTCTTGTGGAGTTCTCTAAGGAACATCCATATGGAAAAGCTGTTGGATTGTTGGATTTCAGATTTGGTTCCATTGAGGCAAGTGTGCAAGTTTTGGTTTTTAACTTCTCTTTCGCTTTGGTGATATGATGATCATTTTGACTATGTTGTTCGATTTTGCAGGCGAAGGAGAATTGGTTGGTTGTACCAGGAATCGTATCTGCTTTCATACTCAATACTGTTTTGAAGAAAGGAGGATTCGGTGGCGTTAATGCCACGTCCAAAGTGGCACAATGCGATGGTCTCAAAGCTAATGGACTGAAAGAAGAAAGCAAAGAGAGTAAGCTTGTGGCGACAGTAGAAAATAATGTGAAGGCAAACGTTACTAGTGTGGTGCCTGCAGCTGCGTCTAAGAAAGGCAGCGGTTGCGGCGGTGGTGGATGTAGCGGTGACTGTGGTAACATGGTGAAAGCAGAAAACGCTAGTGGCTGTGGCGGTGGTTGTAATGGAGAATGTGGAAGCATGATGAAATCAGCGGAAAACGCTAGTGGTTGTGGTGGCGGTTGCAACGGTGACTGCGGAACCATGGTGAAAGCAACAGAAAACGCTGGCGGTTGTGGCGGTGGTTGCAACGGTGATTGCGGAACCATGGTGAAAGCAACACAAAACGCTAGTGGCTGCGGTGGTGGTTGTAATGGAGAGTGTGGAAACATGGTGAAAGCTGCAGCAAATGCTGGCGGTTGTGGTGGTGGTTGCAACGGCGACTGCGGAACTATGGTGAAAGCAACACAAAACGCTAGCGGCTGCGGCGGTGGTTGCAACGGTGACTGCGGAAACATGGTGAAAGCAGCATAAAAATGTGGTTGTTGCGGTGACTGATGTGGAGAATGAAGAAAAAAGTGTACAGAAACGCTTAAACGACGCCGTTGTGGGGATGATAACAGTAAAGTTTGTAATAAGTTATGTTTTTTTACTTTTGACTAATAAAGTTTGTTGTAAAAGTTAATTATTTAAGTATAAACTTAAGCCTGTTCTTAATTGGGCCTAAACCATAAGAGTTTTACGTTATTGATATTACCAAATAGTCAAATACCAAATGTGGATTTTGGTTACTGTTGAAAGTGTGATTAATGGAGCTGTAAATAGTCGACACGTGTTGTCTTTAAACGCATTGGATACCCACACGTGATGTATCTTATTCCTACATATGATCGCATGCACACACGACCTTTGACTTTATCTTCTTTTTACTCGTAGACAGACACGTGCTTTGTTCGAGGACATTTGGACACCTGTCTATTGTTTGTTCGTCTTGTTTAGCAGATTACACAATCCTACGGCTATGCCTGTGGCTTAATTATGCTAATTAGTTGTTAATTTGGTAGTCTTAATAAACTAAACATAAATTTAATACAAAGGTCACCGGCATAAGCGGAAACAATGGGTCCCTTTGTCGTCGCACTGCCCCGCAAAATCTGTGACTCAAAGCAAAAGGTTTCTCTGTTATTTAGTTAGGTTTCTTAGATCATCCCTAAAATATACTAAATCTTCATTACGGATTATAAGTTTAGAATATTGATGCTGCATGAGGAATATAAATATGGTAGTGAATAGTGATCACTCATCATTCATCTTTTTAAAATATCCAGATTGGGTTTATGTTGTTTGGGCAACTAGAACCTTGCAAGATTCAACGTAGAATCCATAACATTTCTATGATGTGAGTGGCTATCTTGGTGTTCCTAATACCTTACAAACTTGTGAGACAAGCAAGATTCTATTGCAATAACAAAGGTTTCTGCTCAGACCAAATTAGCTTAATAGTGGAAAGCAACGATCAACAAACATTTTCAAGAGAATAAATAGTAAGAACCGTGTATTCAACATTGTCTATATATTCGAATATATGGGTCTTAACTTATATACAAGAGTCTGCGTCAAAGTGTAAGCACAACAAACTCTTGAAGGATCAAAGATCTTATACCATACCTTCAAAATGAAGCCAAAATCATGAAATTCTGTAGATATGTATAAATTTCTCTATATGGTAAGACTCAAATGTAAATTGTTGTCTCAAAATGCCAAAAATGTGCAGTTTATGCTGGAAAATTTGATAAATTAAAAGCTTATGTTCAATCGAGACTAAATGTCAATAATGTTATGGCAATAGATTATCAATGCATGTAGCAGCAACAATTTTTTCCCACTGAATAATGAAACACACATCAACGTCGGTTATTTGAATGGGATAACTCATGTTCTCGAAGCCATTAAGAATTTGGACATGATGGAGTTGTAACAATTCTATGCCTATTTGGCACGTCTCAAAAGCATTATAAATAAAATAAAATGAAACCCTATGAATAAACTCAAGAGACAAGAGAGGTGGTAGATAATCTTTGGCTGCGATGCGGTGAGAGGAGGTATGATGTGAAAGAAAGGAAGCGCGGGTGATGATGGAGAAGGTGACAGGCCTGTCAACTTTGCAGCTGCAAAGCCTGATTTGTTTGTTTCCCTTCTTCTCTAAGCGTGCCTTCCAACGTGTTCCTTTGATCATGACCTCAAAATAGGAACATTTCATTTCATTTTTTAACAAATATTACTATTCACTTCTCTCGTTTTCACATTGATTGTGTTCAGTGTTCACTGCTCTCATTTTCACATTAATAAGAATTTTGTCCGTAGACAAATAACATGAATAAAAAAATTTAGTAATCAGTAACTTTTGGTTGTAACCAGCAGGCAAAACCAAGCTCAATTGCTGCTTTATTGTCTCTCCATGTGTTTCCTCCTCTGTCTTTCTTTTATAATTTCTCAGTACTTAATTAATAATTACTCTTCTCTCTCTTAACACTAATTAACTGTTCAATAATTTTCCGAATTTACCCCACTTGCTTTATTGCTCTGCCCTACTTTTTATTTTCTTTTTGTGAATTTCCATTGGAAATATGCATATTTTTAGACAGACAAAATTTCAACAGATATGTGGTCCCATAACTATCAAAACTTAGATTATATGGAAAAATATTAAATTCAATAGGTATTTTAGACCACTCAGCCTCTTATATCTTGGATGGTCCCATTTCTACTTAAATTATGTTCTTAGGTCTAATATCAAAATCATACACGAAAACAATAATCTGAGTATATGTTTTACTTTCAATTTGTTTGGAACCTTATCTTAATGAATTATTACAAAACAAATTAGAACACACGCATGTTATTTGTGGACCAAAAGCAGGGACAAAACAGTCATTTTAATACAAATCTGACGAAAATTAAATAAACTTTGCACTTTTCTTTTAAGCTTCGTTCCAAACCAGAAACCTGAAACCATGTTACCCGTAACAACGACATGTATTTATTATTATACTCTTCCGCGGATCCAACGACTATGAGTCTCTCTCATCTTACTAATTCTCCACCGTTAGATCTTATTTACCGTAGACCCCACCATATTCAAACAAAGCCTGCTTTATCCTCAAAAGCCCATGCTTTTGTGTTTTATTACCGAAACTGCCACTCCTTCCTTGGTTTTTTGTTTCTTTCTCTCTTCTTCTTGAATGTTGCGCTTTTGTTAAGCTTTCTGGGTTCATTTTCCATGGAAGGACCTTGAGCTCTGCTTCTTTCTCTTCTCTCTCCAAAGCTCGTGCAATTTGTTCTCTCACTACACACACACACACACACTCTCTCTCAATCGTTGGTTTCATCCTCTACTCTGTTCGTCTTCTCTCTTCAGGTACTAGTTTTTAGCTCTATAACAAAAAACTTCCCAAAGTTCTTAACTTTTCTTCTGGAATTTTCAGTCTGTTCTCTTTTTTGCTTCATTCTTATAGTTTCTGCTTATTTTTCACTTGGGTTGATGTTTTTTTCTCGTAGCTAGATGTTTTTAGCTTCGATTTTTGAGCTAAATTTCTTAGGATTTGTAGAAATGCAGAAGAAAAATTAGGGTAAAATCGTTCTTTCTCTGCTTGGTGTTTCATGAAAAAAGTGAAAATTTATTATAATGAAGATGAATGAGCTCAAGGAACAAAAAAGTCTGAGTTTTTAGACTATGGAATCTGAAAGTTACAATCTTTCTCATTTCATTGTTTCCTTTTAAGCATCCCTAATTTTTGATCTATCAACCGTAAAGTTACAATCTTTTTGTAGTTTAGATCAACTTTGTTCAGATTGAGAATCTTCGTCATGCATATAGATAAAGATTGCAGATTTTGAGTCATTGGTTTTGATTTTGGGTTTGTTGTGAAGCAGATAAAAAGCAAACGTGTCTTGGAAACTAAAGATCTGATGTCTTATCGATTGCTAAGTGTGGATAAGGAAGATTTGTCTACATCACCACCAGCTTTGAAGGAACGCAACTACTTGGGTTTGTCTGATTGCTCCTCTGTTGATAGCTCAACCATTCCAAATCTTGCTCAAAGCTACAGACTTGAGGCTACAGAGCTGAGACTAGGCCTTCCTGAGTCTCAATCTCCTAAGAGAGAGACCGATTTTGGTTTGCTAACTCCAAGAACGCCTGACGAGAAGCTTCTCTTCCCTCTGCTTCCTTCAAAAGACCATGTCTCTCCTGCTGCTACTACTACAGGGCACAAGAATGTTGTCTCTGGCAACAAAAGAGGTTTCTCTGACGCTTGGGACGAGTTAGGATCTGGAGGAATCAACATGATGCTTTCGCCGAAGACCACAGCTACCAGTAAGGATGTCAAGAAAAGTGTTCAAGAAGAAAGAAAGATCGGCTCGAACAATGCACCTGCTGCTAAGTATGTATATATGAGAATTTTCTTGTTTTGTTTATGATGATGACTCAAAGTTGAATCTTGTGGTTATCTGTCTTATGGTTTTTGTATTGTAGGGCGCAGGTTGTTGGTTGGCCTCCGATCAGATCCTACAGGAAGAATACAATGGCGTCTTCTACTTCGAAGAACACTGATGAGGTTGATGGGAAGCCTGGTCTTGGTGCTCTGTTTGTGAAAGTGAGCATGGATGGTGCTCCTTACCTGAGGAAGGTCGACTTGAGGACTTACTCTTCCTATCAACAATTGTCTTCTGCTCTTGAGAAAATGTTCAGCTGCTTCACTCTTGGTGAGATACAAATCCTTGGTTCCATTGTAAGAGGCGTAGAGAAGAAAAAGGAAGTGATTTTTCCTGTCTTGTTTGTGATCTCAGGTCAATGTGGACATCATGGAGCTCAAGGGAGGGAAAGATTAAGTGAGATTAAGTTGAAGGATCTTCTTCATGGATCGGAGTTTGTGCTTACTTATGAAGACAAAGATGGTGATTGGATGCTTGTTGGAGATGTCCCATGGGAGTAAGTTTCTCTTGAACACAAACTTTTCATAACTTTGTTGGTTTCATGAGTTGTTTCCGGTTAATTTCAACCATTTGATAAAAAAAGATGAGTACTTTGAATTGAAGTTGGTTCATGCTACTGAAAGTTCCCATCTTTTGGTTTTGTTGTTCTGCAAAAGTTGAATCCTTGTTTGAAACTTATTTGCAGGATATTTACTGAGACATGTCGGAAACTGAAGATCATGAAGGGTTCTGATTCCATTGGTTTAGGTAAAGCCATTTTACTTTGCAAGTATTGTTCTGAAATCCGAATACTAACTCAATGTTGATTTGCTTTTGTTTCAGCTCCAGGGGCAATGGAGAAATCGAAGAACAAAGACCAAGTGACTCTCCGGGTTTGAAACTAAGAGGTTCATGACAACAACACTATGCACAGATCCAATGGTTCAGTCTTCTTTAGTGATGATGTTTTATGAAAACTCTTTATTTAGTCTTTTACTAATTTGTGTTGTAAGACTTTGGAATCTCTTATTCTGTATGTGCTTGTTCAAGAAACAAATACATGCACTTGCTATTATGTGTGATCCACTTTGATCTTCAAGACTTGTTTTTTCTTCATGTGTTTTTTATTTGCTTGCTGTTTTAATCGTCTTGTGAAGATTAAAGACAAAACCTTTTCTTTTCTTTCTCTCTAGACTCTAATTATATGCAAAACTTTTGATTTGTTTATTGTGAGTACAAAAGTCTCTTAAGTGATAATTAGGATAAAAGTTGGTTGCTGATGGGTAATCCTGTAGATAAAGTCTATAAAAGAGCATATTTTCACACAAAGTGGGCAATCTCAAATCACGATATTTTAACTACAAAACCAGAAAGTGGATAATTCTGGATTAGCTTTAGAATAACCCCAATAATTTGTCTTCTACAACTTTCTTACAAGAGTTTATAAAATATTTAAAGAAAGTATTGAACTTTGAACTAAAGGTCAAGATTTTGACATACTATCTCTTCTGTATGGCAACTTTATCCTTACCATTTGCTTTATTAGCAAAGTTTTCTTAACACGGAACCAAGATTTATCTTTACATCTACAAATTATGTGTAAATTCAGTAGTCTTTAGTGTATTTTTGTTCACAAAATCGATCAACATGACACAAGTTCACATGTTAGAGCTCTCTCTTTTTTTTGTCTAAGTTAGAGTTCAATTTATTTTTCACTTTCTATGAATTTGATATTTGTACCAAAATGTACCTATTCATATTCTAGTTCTCTCCAAAAGAAAAGAACATTAAAATACTTTTTGATATATCGACATCAATGTCAATTAAGTCTTATCAAAGATAAGAAAGTGGTTTGCACAAATACAGCACTTCTAAATGAGTTTGTGGTTAGTGCACTTCATCATTGACTTTGTTTTCTAATTTGGTTGTTTTGCAATTCGTAAGAACAATTATATGGAGCACATTTCTATGGTTTTTTAGTGCTTTTCTTTCTTATGGAACCAATTATTTATCTTTAGAAATCTTATCGTATTATAGTGAAAAATGAATAAAACTTAAAAGCCTTAGAAAAACTGAACCGTCCTCTGACAGCCACTTCAAATTTGTAGTTGTGAAGTTAAAGAAGGCATGCTTCAAGGTTATCCTACTTGCCAATTGGGATACTAGACCAAAAGTAAAAAATGCAGCTCACATCACAATTATTGATGATTGGAAGTGATGATGATGAAGTGCTCAAATTCTATTGGGTATAAGCCATTTACTTTGCCAATATTTCCCCCATACAATCTGATTACAAACTCAATGGCTTCAATTTATTGTTGATTTGTTGTTGTTTCAGCTCAAGGGCAATGGAGATTTCAAAGAACAAAGACCAAATCACTCTCAGGGTTTGAAACAACGAGGCTCAAGAAAATAAGAAAAAAAAAAAACACTATGCACAGAAAAAACACTATGCATAGATATTGTGGTGTATATATCTTAGTTTAGTAGTTAGTGGATAGAGAAGAATATTGGTCACGATTTAATGGAAGGTAGCAGCTATTATATATCCTTTGATTCTGAGAGTTGATAGAAAGTTAAGATTCATAGGTGAGGTCTTAATCTCTTCACAATGACTATACACCGTTTAGAAGAAAAAAATTCAAATAAGAGATCATTTAGGATCTATCTAATATCTTACGAATTCTTACATTTTCTGGTTGGTAAAGATTGGTTTGTTCACTTAAATTTAACAAATTCATAATGAATACATTGGTGCAAAATAATGAATATGAAAGTTAGGGTTCGTAGAAGAATTTGGTTTCTTTACGTAGCTCTGGGTATGGTGGTAGCTATGAATACTTTAGTTTGGATTGGTCTTTTCCTATCAAGATATTTGGTTTTCTTCCATTAAATTGTGATCCAAAAAGACTAACACCAAACTAAATTTAAGATGTTATAATTTTTTTTTTTTAAAAGATGTGTTATATTATTTGAAAACCAAACTATCTAACACCAAAAAGTCCAACACCTTTTTTTTTTTGTTGAGTATAAATCTTGGTACACATTCATGCATGCTTACTCATGACGGAAGAAAAACCCACAATTTCAAGCTCATTCGATATTTCTTTAAATGGGACAAATATCTATAGTTATGTAAATTCCTCGACTATACTTCCCAAATAAAGAAATACATATTTTAAAATACTTTGATGATATATATAATACATGGTTATGGACCTATGGGTTCGTATTATTAATAAAATAAGTAATGGACCACATCATAATAATTTAATCGCCATAATTAGTGTATATAATACTTGCCAAGGAAAACTATATGTATATGGATCGGTCCACAGACCATATGGTGTGTCTCCCAGAACTTTTCTTCTAATTAAGCTATACTTTAGTCAAATTATTCATATTATATACACTCCAAAGAGCCACTATCTTCTAAATTTCTAATCCTCTGGCTCTACTCATTGCACTCATTCCTTTAAGCGTAACCAACCAAATAAAATACTTTATATTATGTCCGTTTCCTCGAATTTAATTGATATGGCGTATTTATTAGATTGATACATAATTATCTGAAGACAAACAACTAGTGTTTACAATAATAGATACAAAACCGTTGACCATATCATCCATATATTTGGTTTGACTAGTTATCTATGTTTTTCGTATACAATACCTATACGCGTTTTATCATGTTTACATTTTATTGGTGACACGATAACAAATTACTAAAGTACGAATTTTATTTTATTTGTTTACATTAGAGATTCTAAGTATAGTCTTACGTAACTAAGAAATTCTAAACTATCCGATGGATTGATCTTTCAAAGACTATAACTTATTACTAGACATCCAACGAAACAAAAATCTCTCTCTACATCCGATTATCCAAAAACATGCGAAAACATCCAATGGAACAATACATATGATAGTTAATAATGGGATAGTGATAGTTTTGTTTCATTGTGTTTGTGAATTGTGAGACTGTGCTTTTTTGGAAAATTATATATACATGTTAGACAAAAAGACGCCAAAAAAGAGTGTTAGACAAAAAATTAGTTTTATAAAGTATAAGATCTTGCTTGATTCTAGCATCTCGTTGAAAGGTCAAAAGATAGATGACTTCATTCAGTTCGATATAAAATCCTTTCACTTACCCACGCTATATAAAAATGATAATTAAGTTACACTTAACCTCTTTCTTATTCAGGTTTCCAACGACTGTACTATAGTTCAAATATTAAGAAAATTTGTTGAAAAGAAAATAATTATATTTGTTAGAAACTGGAGCTGTAAGTTGTAACTAAATAACTTTACGTGAGTTATCAGTTTACGATTTTAATTCAATAGTAATAATACTCATGTATTTTGGCGTATTAGTTGACGGTATTTCACTGTCATCTTATGAATAATGACAAATGGTAACAAATGGAATTGACAAATTTGTTTTTTATTACTAACATGGCTAGAGTGGTCTAACTTTATTTTCACCGGAAATTTGAATTACTAAAAATTGCCTCATAAAAATTTAAACGAGCTGAATTTTTCTATTATGTTAATTTTTTCTGTTCCGGTGAAGCACATGGACCAGGAAAAAACCAAACACAATTTTCTGCCACATAGGGAATGTGCAACATTTGCTATGATCAAATGATAAATAGAATAATAGGAGAAATATTATTCCCAACAATATCTTTGATTATGTCTTTTATATACCTCCAAAAGTTTATATAGTTTGTTTATCCATTGTTAACAACAGTGAAGCCAAAGAAAAAAAACACTACAAAATTATTAATACGGTCGTCGAGCACAACATTCCTTACATGATTTATGACAATAACATGTTTGGTAGTGTATTACTATGACAATAACATGTACTTAGTATTCAAACTGTGATTAAGTTTATGTACATATATTAATTATAGCAGACCAAAAAAAGGAGGTAGTAGTTTTTTTCCGTTGGACATACATATACTTTGCTTACGTGAATTACGAAAATAATGTATTTAAAATGTGATTAGTTTATGTACCTTATCTTAAGACTATACGTACATATATGTCTGGTCCTGGAACATACAAAATAGCCAAACACGTTGTACGTAAAAAGCTGACGAAAAAAAAAAAAAAATGTAGGATAAAAAAGTGATAAGTAGCAATAAATATTAGAGATGGATAGAGATAAATAAAAAATGGACCGACCCATTACAACAATTAAAAAAATGTACAGAGTACACAGTCTAAAACAGTAGCTATGGTTTTTTTTGGCGTCTCTGTAATAAATTGTTCTGGGGATCTTCGTCTGATCCCATGCCATTCACTATCACCACATTCATTTATTGATGCTTCATTATCTTCCTTTGTTTTTTTCTTTCCCCCGATCGCTTTATTTAATTCGTACCATATTCTATAGCATTGATCTTTTGTAGTCGTAGGTCGAAACTTTTGTTTTTATTTAATCTTGATAGTAACACTTATCTTTGGAGATATGTAGTAGTATTCAAAAGGGCACTTCGATTTATTTGATGTGTCATGTGTCTTTTTATCTATAGAGTGTTCTTTTTTATTCACCATTACAAACATGAAAATGTTGAAACGAAAAGTGGGATCGTACGTAGTTACGTTAAAAGTGAAAATTGATGAAACTAGTATTTATCACTTTTAACATTTTGTTACTGCACCTACCGTTATTGTCATAATAGAACCTCATGAATTTCAGCATTATACAGTTAGCGCGCAATAAATATCTGAACAAATGTAGGTATAGTTGGTATTGTTACAGTGGCAACATGTTTATTTTCTATTCATCAAGGTGATGACTTATCGGATCAAGACTTGATTCGAAACATTTAATGTTTTACATGGATCGATATATAAACAAACAAAATGGCTCACACCCATATAGATCCAATAATCGATTATCTTGATGCATTGTATACTTTCACCGAACTGTAGTAACCCAATCATACATTTTCCATATCTACTAGCAGTCTAACACATTAAATTCTGTCAAAGATCGAACAGTGTTATACAAAGAACGATCAATCAAAGATGAGACAAAACTTCTGAGACTTCGGAAACATATCATCTATAACAATTGTTATAGTTAAAAAACTATTCCCAAATAGTGTGTGATTCTGTATTAACAGTAAATCCTTTTTTACAACATTAATGGTGAATCTTCTTATTAATTATCGATGAAACTATAATTACATCTTATGACTTATGAGTGACATTTTTTTGTTTGGTCAACAGAGGGACATGTTCCTATGGTAAAAACCGTGTACATAGTTGAAAACGTTACCCTTAAAAGTATGTGTACATAACATACCAATTACCATTCTATCTTTACTATTTTTGAGTTAGGTGCCACACAAACTTCATTTCTAAAAAGGTTAGTATCAGGCCAGCGATAGTAGCCTATATAGCTCATAAGTTTGTCATATTTCTAAAATTTTGTAATATTAAGAGCTTGCATATGTTTTTCATTTTCAAATTAGGTGCTAAGCCAATAAATCACTAGTCTATAATTAATCATTTTCACTTTCAATTTGTTTCTTAAAAGATTAATATCACTAGTCTAGAATTGCCTCTAGCCAATAAATTTTCTACATAGTCCTGATTAATCCACTTTTTTTCAGATTCATTTTGCTCAACTGCTTATAATATAGGATAGAAGGAGTATTAAGATTACTACCAAGATCAATCATCTAACGATTATTAACCTTGGGAAACGAAAAGCAATTACACAGAAATGCAGTAACTTTTAACAATTTACAGCTTTATCAGAAAGAAAACAAAAAAATCATATCACCAATCTTCCACTATTATTGACAAAAGGAGACTCCTTTTTAAATTCAACCCCTCCCACCTTCTCTTTCTCTTCATCTCCATTTTCTTATAATCCCAAAAAACACTTTCTCAGAGAAAATCTCAGTCATTACCACAACGCACGAGCCACGAGGTAGAAGAAGAAAGAAGAAAGAAGCAAAACATGATTAACGGCTGGAGAAGAGCCTTTTGTACTTCCATACCCAAAGAGAGAAACGACGATGACAACAACGACGACGGCAGAGTTGCTGATTCGCCGGGAAATCAACCTTTCCGCCACAAATCCACCTCAAAGTTTGGATTTTTCTCAACTCCGTCAACTCCTCGTTCCGACTCCGGCATCCACAAACTCCGTTGCCGGACTTCTGTAGCCACCGCTTCTCCGTCTCCGTCTCTTCCCGGAACTCCGAAGCTAAAGTGCAGAACCACCACCACCACCGCCGAAACAACTCCAATCACAACGCCGACGAGAAGCCTCGTCTCTTCTTCTCCTAAATCTCCGGCGAGTTTCTCCCTCTTCACGTCCAGACTCCGATTCAACAAAGTAAAGAGTTTTCAAATTCTGTTCCTTTTCTAAATCATTTGATTTTAGCTGAATCTTTGATTTAATCAATTTTGTTTCTGTTTTTGTTCGAGCAGAGTAGCAGCAACAAATGTGGAATCTGTTTACAGAGTGTGAAGTCCGGTCAAGGTACGGCGATTTTCACGGCGGAGTGTTCACACACGTTTCATTTTCCCTGCGTTACCTCACGCGCCGCCGCGGATCATAACCGGCTTGCCTCATGTCCGGTTTGCGGATCTTCTCTGTTGCCCGAAATTCGAAATTACAGTAAACCGGAATCTCAAACCGAGATTAGGATCCGAGGAGAAGTGAAGACCAACAAGTCGTTGAGAGTTTACAACGACGACGAGTCTTTGATTTCGTCTCCGATCTCTCCCGCCGGTTTTCACACCATACTCGAATCCGACGAAAACGAAGACGAGCTGATTAACGGCGAGTTCAGTGGATTTTCCGTTAATACTCCGTCACCTTTAACGGCGAAGCTCTTGACAGATCCTTACTCGAGAAACGTAGACGTTAAGCTCTCGCCGGAAGCTGCAATCGTCGCCGCCGGAAAAGGTTACGAGACTTACTCCGTCGTGATGAAGGTGAAATCGCTGCCGTTTCCGACGGCTCGTGGAGCGGCGCGTAGATCTCCGGTGGATTTGGTAACCGTATTAGACGTAAGCGGGAGAAATTCCGGTGGAAAATTGGAATCAATGAAGCGAACGATGAGGCTTGTGATATCGAATCTGAGGGAGACAGATCGTTTGTCGATCGTCGCGTTTTCGTCGAGCTCGAAGCGGTTATTGCCGTTA
This sequence comes from Microthlaspi erraticum, assembly GCA_902728155.2. Lineage (NCBI taxonomy): Eukaryota > Viridiplantae > Streptophyta > Magnoliopsida > Brassicales > Brassicaceae > Microthlaspi > Microthlaspi erraticum. Next base: position 14,419 of record CACVBM020000488.1, on the reverse strand, counting down.
CGGAGGATGACGGCAAACGGGAGGAGATCAGCCAGACGAATCGTGGATATCATTTCCGTTTCCGGATCTGGCTCCGTCGCCGGAATCGGTTGCTCCGGCGAAGGAATGAGCGCGAACGACGCGTTGAAGAAAGCGGTTAAGGTGTTAGACGATCGCCGGCAGAAAAACCCTTTCACCACCGTATTCGTGTTAACTGACCGTCAAGCCCATCAGGCCCAATTAGCCCATTCGAAAATCCCCGTTCACACCTTATGGCTTGGCGCGTGGGACCGCGCGTTTTCAGAGGACGCGTTTGCGAGAAGCATCAACGGTTATTTGAGTTTGTCTGTTCAGGATCTCGGTTTAAACCTCGGGTTAGTTTCCGGGTCGGGTCAGGGAGAGATTACTTCCGTCTACTCTCTTTCGGGTCGACCAGTTTGGCTTGGAACCGGTTCGATCCGGTTAGGTGATATGTACGCTGAGGAAGAAAGAGCGTTGCTTGTGGAAATCAAAACACCGGTTAATTCTTCAACAACGAGTAGGTCCCACAGAATCATGACCGTTCGATCTCGTTACGTTGACCCCACGACACAAGAAACAATAAACCCGGAAGATCGGGCGCTTCTGATTCCTTCTCCTATAACCGTACGATCATCATCGAATCCGAACATCTCACGGCTCAGAAACCTCCACGTCAGCACTCGAGCCATCGCGGAGTCTCGTCGGCTAATAGAGCGCAACAATTACTCCGGAGCTCAGAGATTGCTGACGTCAGCTCGAGCTTTGCTGGTGCAGTACGGTTTGAGCTCGAGTGATACATGCATACGTGGCTTGGACGCCGAGCTTGCAGATCTTACTGGTGTGAGAGGAAGACACGTGGCGTCATCGGAGAGCTTAGAGCCGCTTACTCCGACTTCGGCTTGGAAAGCGGCGGAGAGGTTGGCTAAAGTGGCGATGATGAGGAAACATATGAACAGAGTCAGCGACTTGCATGGGTTCGAAAATGCAAGATTTTAGTTTTTCTGATATATATATTTCCTTATTAGACTCTAAAACTTGTGTAATAATACAAACAAATATGTAGAGTGGTGCATAATGAAGTTATAGTTGGTCAAATTAATGATAAGATTGGACATGAGTTGTATTTATACCGTTCAATGTGATACCATTGATCCATTATCAATTAACATATCAATCCTAAATTCACAAGTGTTAGAGAAAAACGAGGATGTTATTTGAATGAAAATCTGACTAGAGATCTTCCATTTTTGATATAGTAAACCTGAAGGATGTCAAAACGCTCAATGTACACTAATCATGAACCTGAAATGATTTTTCGTTGCTTTTCTTTTAGATGTGTACTATTTTATAAGAACTTTCGTTGCTTTATAATGATTTAAAGTGAAACTTTATAGGCAGAGCATATATTCTAAGTGTACTTCTTCATAATGGGTGTTACATTATAAATACTACAATGTACTAAACAATCGAGATGTAGCCTTTTCGCGGCTACAACAATAATCAAATTCGTTGGATCCAATGATTCAAACTCGATGGTCAACAAAATATTTTCTTAACAATACGATAAATTCTCAGCAATAAATAAGTATGAAGAATAATTGGGATTTGAGGGTATAATTTTAACGGCGGCTGTGATTGTTTACACGTCTTTTTTTCCTTTAAAAACTCTTCGTTTTTGTAGTGTCCTCTGTTACGCACAAGATGTTTATCACACATAGTTGAAGAAACCGATCAATCACTTTCTAATGAATAAAAACGTTTTTAATCGAACTAAGTGTTATATAATTTTCTTTTTATTCGCCCGACTAACGTATACAAACTTCTAAAATCTTGGAAAACTAATCTACCATCAGTCTCTCAAACAGTGAGAAACAAAATTGAAAGGCAAAAGTATTTTGGAAAGTATATGTTTTGTCTGAAAAAAAGCATTTGTTTTGAGAACGTTGAATTCAGATAGCGATGGTGCGTTCCACTAAAGGGATGCACAATAGTGGTGCGCACGGCTATATCTAAAAGGTCTCATCATATACAAACAAACAAGTCCAAGATTTAATTTCATTTTAAAGAATAAATATTTCTTTAGTTTCATAGTAATTTTATATCATTAAGATTAAGTATCTACACGAACAGGTATAGCCGTATAGGTTAGGTTTATATCTTTGAAGTTAAGTATATACACGAACAGGTATAGATTAGGTAGACCAAAAGCCAAAGTTAAGGAAAAAAGTCATTCACAAATTGAAGTTAGTGGAGATTTTTCAAATCAACATGACAACATAAGTCGACATCAGTTACCAACTTTTTATAGTATACTAGTTTGTTAATAAGAATATCAAAGAGCTCTCCCACAAGTCACAGACACAAGAAGTTTCATGTTTGGGCCTTGGAGTGTAAAATAGCATTCTTTTCATGGAAGCAAACCCATAAAGAGTTGTGTATTACGAGTGAATGACATACCAAATTTTAAGGCTTACATTTGATACAGATCATAGTACCAAAATTATTCAGATTACATTAATAGTTTGATTATTAATGTAAATCTGTATTTCTAGAACAAATATATGTCTTTCTTTTATAAATTACATTCATCTGAATTAGATAACCACTTTAGGATCTTACATTTTACATTCGGCACCTGTCAAAATAAAATATTACTACAAAATGAAAGCTATACAACAACTGTCCCAAAAAAAGGAGAAAAGAAAAGCTTAACATCTGTATATATTCTGTAGATTTAGCCAGAGTTTTTTACTAACCAAACATTAAAAATAAAAAATCGGATAAGCGTTACTGATTTGACAATTTAGAATTATGATGATGATGCAACTTATCATCTTTATATATACTAAAGTTTTTCACAATCTCCAAATATTTATTCATCTTTTCAACTCAGCAATCAAATCATAAAAAGTAAACCAAACCACCACATGAGCCATGGACTCAAAACGTACGCCGGTCAAAACGGTCATCGGCGACGGAGAGCTACTTTTAGGCTCCTCCAGAGAAGAAGTCTCAATTCTTTTGACCAAAAATATATTAAAAAAAAGGAAGCAAATCTCTTTGTTTTTTCTTACCGTCCAAGCGAAAACCCTAAATTAAGGAAAAAAACCATTAATTATATAATATATTTTGCCATTTAAGAGAGATATGCGAGTGAGAAGGATTTGGATGTGAATCATGGCGCACATTAGCAATAGTCTCTTTTTGTTTCTGGGTCCTTCGGTTTCCTTTGTCTTCCTCTTTATTCCCCTCCAGAAACCTAAGCCCACGAGACCAGAGCGCCTCTCTTCTCCTCCCTATATCTCATTTTTTATCCTCTTCGCAGCTTTCAGTTTTCTCACAGATCTACACAGATCTTCCTTCTCTCGATCGCTTTTTTTTTTTCTCTTAATTGGAATCGTCCGATCTCGTCGAATATCATCGATTTTTCGCCGGATTTCATCGATTCAAGGTCAATTTCAGGTATTTTCTTCACATTTCCGAGCAGATCCGTCGATTTTTGATGTTTTTTCGGTGAAATATATCAGATCTGGGGATTGTTTCATTTTTTTGGGTTTGAATTCATTGAATTTGAATGAAGTTTGAGAAGATTTTCTGGAAATTCAGTTTTTTTGGTCAAAAGTTCGATTATTTTTTCTTTAATTCAATCAATATGTGACGAATCATAAACTTCAGATTCAGATTCATATTGAAGTTGTTTCTCTTTGATCTGGTTCTCTTAGATTTGATCAGTTACCAGCTGTTTTTTCATGTTCTTATCATAATTCAATCTGGAAATCGATTTTGTGGGTTTTTTGTATTAGCTCAAAAGGTTCGATCTCGATTTGAGATGAATCCTGTTTTTAACATCGAGTTCATCGCCAAATGTTTTGTTCTTCTCTCTATAAATCAGTTAGATCCGATGAAAAACCATCTCTTTTCTCTGTTTCTTATCATAAACTCCGTTTTTATCTGTAAAAAATCGAACTTTGGGGATATTTTGATGTCAATTTCATATTGAAATAATCATTTCTTAATGATTTTTTGTTGTTGTTTACAGGAATTTGCTAATTGGTGAATAAGGCCATCATCTTCCAGCAAAGATGCAGCGCTATGAAGAAGTAAGACTTTAATGTGATTTGTTTTCGATATTGGCTTAAAATTTAAGATCATACACCGTTTAACATGATTCTCTGTTTTGAAGGACCTTGATGAAGAAGCTGGGTATGATGACTACTACACCGATGATGATGGATTAGAGCAAGATGAGTATGAGGACGAGGAAGAAGAAGACGACGATGAAAGGCCACCCTCAAAGGAAGAAATGGAATATCTTGAGTTACGCCAAAAGTTGAAGGATTCATACAGGAAGAACATGGGCAAAGGAAGTGCTAATGCTCAATCTTCTCAAGAGAGAAGAAGAAAACTCCCTTGTAACGAGTATGTGGTTACTATTCAGTCACATTTCTGTCAAGTTTTCACAACATTTTGGAATGTAGGCTAATTGTGTTTTGTTCTTTACTTTTCTTTTGCAGTTTTGGTTCCTTCTTTGGTCCTTCACGGCCTGTGATTTCGTCTAGGGTTATTCAAGAGAGCAAGTCCTTGCTAGAAAACGAGATACGAACAGCGAGAACACCGAGCTCATCGAACCAAATGGTATGCGTTTTCGATCTTTTTTTCCTCTCTTCACATTTTGTCATTTGAACATGTTTGGCTGATGGGATTGATTTTGTGTGGTGTTTCAGAAGAAGAGACCGCTTCCAACGAGCAATTCAAGCGCTAAGAATGTGTCACATGAGAAACGTCCTAAAGTTATGAATGAGGTGAGAAGGAAAGTTCAGGCTCTTAAGGACACAAGAGACTATTCCTTCTTGTTATCCGATGACGCGGAGCTTCCTGTTCCGAAGAAGGAGCCTCTCTCTCGAAGCGGCTCATTTCCGAGTTCCGGTACGTTGTGCCTACTGAGAAGCGTTGTTTGCTATTTGAGTTATTTTTAAAGCATACCATTTTCATGGAGATAACTTATACAGGTTTTTTGCAAATGTTCTTCAAGAGGCTCGTTCTGCTCAACCATCAGCGAGACCTAAACAATCATCAGGTATCAATGGTGGTGGTAGACCTGCTCAGGGTCCCCCTCGTGAGGAGAGGAGACCAGTTTCAGCGAATGGGAGACCGGCTTCCTCTGGCGGTCAAATGAATCATCCGAGACCGGTTCCCTCGGGAAGCCAAATGCAAAACTCGAGACCGGCTTCCTCTGGCAGCCAGCTGAATCATTCAAGACCGGCTTCCTCAGGGAGACCAGCTTCTTCAGGCAGTCAGATGCAAAACTCAAGACCGGCTTCCTCTGGTAGCCAAATGCAGCAAAGGGCTATGTCCTCTGCTAGTCAAAGACCAGTTTCCTCCACAAACCGTCAGGCACCAACAAGGCCACCAGGCTCTACGATGAATGGCCAGTCAGCTAACCAGAGTGGCCAATCGAATTCCAGATTAGAGTCTCAGAGATCAGCTCCTGCGAAAGCTCCTATGGAAAATAGGAGACCAATGAGCAGCAATGGAGTTGGTCCTGGTCGGTCAGCGTCCACGGGAAGACCTTTGCCTTCTAAGCCTTCATTGGAGAGAAAGCCCTCCATCTCGGCGGGGAAGAGTTCTCTTCAAAGTGCTCAGAGACCGTCCTCATCGAGACCAATGTCGTCTGATCCAAGGCAACGGGTGGTGGAACAGAGAAAGGTGTCACGCGTTCCTGCGACATCCAGGATGATCCCAAAACAGTCAGCGCCGAGCTCAAAACAACAGGTACTTTCTTTTACTTCACTCTTTGGCCAATAGTCCAATACAAAAACTAGCAGAGGCACTGATTTGTCAAGTAACTCGTGCAGATGATGAGCAGGCCGGTGCCCAAGAGACCTCCTTCGCGTGATATGGCGGATGATCGAAGGCCGCTGAAGAAGAAGAAGCCTGCAAGAATGTCAGAGGATGATAAAGCATTGTTTATGATTAGAAACATGTTCAAGTACTGCTTCTCAAACTCTCCTGCTACTCTATAATCCATTACATTATCTTTCTAAATTCTCCTGAGACTTATGGGTTTTGTGTGTTCAATCTCAGTACCGGTCGTTATGCTGGGCGTGACGATGATGACAGTGACATGGAAGCAGGCTTTGAAGATATCATGAAGGAAGAGAGACGAAGGTACACATCAATATTTTTGATCACGAGTTTCGTTTGTTTGTTTCTTTCTTAACTGTCTGTTAATGTTGGAATTGGTAACTGCAGTGCGAGAATCGCAAAGGAGGAAGATGAAAGAGAAAGACTTCTCGAAGAGGAAGAAGAAAGAAGAGAGAGACAGAGAAAGGCTCGAAAGCTTGGCCGTTAAAAGAAGTTAGAAGAATCTTTTGCTTTTGCTCTTTTTCTCCTTTTAGGACTTCAGATCTTTTTTTTTATAGTGTACTCTCATTTGAATCTCTTTGGCCGCTTGAGAGGCAAAAGAATACAACTTTTTTTTTTGCTATTCAAATTAAGGATCTTTTTGTTCTTGAATTGTACAATTTAGTAATAATATCTTCATTTCGATCACTTCAGGAATTTGTATTGGTAACCCTCCAAGTTAGTGAAAGCTTGATTCTTTTTCGGGTAAAAACAGAGGATAATGAATGATAAAGGATAAGAAATACAGAGAGAAAAAGAATATATCTTTTCACGTGGAGTTGCTTTGGCTTTAGTTTAGATGATGATAAAGTTTCACCTTCTAAAACTTTAGTAATGTGATTTTAGTGATTCTTTTGTCTATGAGAGAGATCAAAAATGGTGAACAAAGAAGAAGAAGAAGATTGTCGTCAGCCTTCGAGTTGTTATTCTCCTTCTTCTTCTACTCCTCTTGCGGAGTTAGAGACTGTTCGAAGCTTAGAAATCGTTGAATCGTCTTCCCTCTCTCCCGTTTGGTATATTGTTCTATGCTTAATATTCATTCACTTTCTCTCTGGCTGCCATGAAAGTCTAGATTTTGAGCACTCCCTTCACCACAAATCTTTGTTCTATTTAAGACTCTGAAATCTCATTTTTGGTTTTCTATAATGAGTTTGGAATTTTGACAAACATACCTTGATTACTGGCTGCCACACTTTAACAGGTTACTTGTGATCTTTTGCATCATTAACTTGTTAAACTACATGGATCGAGGCGCTATAGCAAGCAATGGTGTCAATGGCAATACAAAGAGTTGTAATGATAAGGGCAAATGCAATCCTGCAACTGGAATTCAGTTATCTTTCGTTTTATCCTAATTTTTCCTTTGTTTCAAGAATTACTACTCAAATTTGTTAATGTTCTGATGTAAAAAAAGTTGCTTCTTTTAGGGGACATTTCAACCTGAGTAACTTTGAAGATGGTGTATTATCATCTTCATTTATGGTTGGACTTCTTATTGCATCACCAATCTTTGCTTCATTAGCAAAAAGGTGAGAAACACTTCCATTTCTGTTTCTCTCCCCTCTCTTCTCATGTCTTAGAAACAAAAATAAGCTTCTTGAAATGGTTTCTTGTTTTTTAGTGCAGCTTCAGTCCATTTAGACTTATCGGAGTAGGCTTAACTGTTTGGACTATTGCAGTTCTTGGCTGTGGCAGTTCCTTTGCCTTTTGGTTTATTGTCTTATGTCGCATGTAAGCTGATTTATTTTTCTTGTTTTTGTACCAATCTTATGACTGATTTTCTGAATTACAAAACAGAGTTTATTGTTACTCGTAGGTTTGTTGGTGTAGGTGAAGCTTCTTTCATCAGTCTTGCAGCTCCATTTATAGATGATAATGCTCCTCCTAAACAGGTTTTCTCTTTGCTCTTCCGTTTTGCAACATCTTATATGAAACCATTTCTGCTAAATTCCATATCTTCTTTCACAGAAAGCTGCATGGCTTGGAGTGTTTTACATGTGTATACCAAGTGGTGTTGCTCTTGGTTATGTCTATGGCGGATACGTAAGTACTTTTAAAAGCCTCTTAACAATTTTTGAAACGCATTCTCTCTGATTCCTTCTTGTTGGTTTTTAGGTTGGAAAACATTTTAGTTGGAGATATGCGTTTTGGGGAGAAGCTGTTTTAATGGCTCCATTTGCTCTTCTTGGTTTCTTGATGAAACCTGTGCCGTTAAAAGGTCAACAACAAGATTTGTCTTCTGTTAAATAAGCAAGAACATTTTTAAGATATTGATCTGATAAAGGATCCAATGCAGGGTTTCCTTCGACTGATTCGATAAAGACGGTTAGAACAATTGAAGTAACGGCTTTTGAAGATTCAGAGACATTGAAAAACAACAAAGGTAATGAGATTGAGCATGATCAGTTTGAAGTCTCCATTGAAACTTACAAGTAAGTCGATATTCATTTATCTTCGTTTTCTTCCATATGTTTTTATAGTTTTATCAAGTCTTTAACTTCAAATGTGACAGGTCTAGTTATGCAAACGCGATTTGGAAATCGTTTACTCGATTTGCGAAAGATATGAAAGTTCTATGTAAAGAAAAGGTCTTTGTTGTTAATGTCTTAGGTAAAACAGTTTGTCCTCTTACTTTCACTCTTCTTCTGCTTCTTTATCTTATTCATTGATTGATACATTTGCCTTGAACAGGTTATGTATCATACAATTTTGTTATTGGAGCATACTCTTATTGGGGACCAAAGGCTGGTTACAACATTTATAAAATGGTAAAACATTCTTTCATGTTGAGGGTTTCATTAAAGATTCAAACTTTGTTCTGATAAGATTTCTTCTTTACAGAAAAATGCTGATATGATCTTTGGGGTAGTAACTATCATTTGTGGGATCGTTGGAACGTTATCAGGAGGGTTTATACTTGATCAAGTCTCTGCAACAATTCCAAATGCTTTCAAGGTTCTAAAACAACAAAAAGCTTTTTTCTTCTTGTTTTCGGATTATTCTGGTTCTTATCAAACCGTTCTGTTCTTGGATTCAGCTTTTGTCCGGAGCGACTTTTCTTGGGGCGATATTTTGCTTCACTGCATTTACCTTAAAGAGTTTATACGGTTTCATTGCTCTCTTTGCGTTAGGAGAGCTTCTTGTGTTTGCCACACAGGTAAATAAAGCTTTTAAAACTTTGAGCATTGTTCTGTTCTTGTAGTGTATATTGCAGTCATTAAGAACAGTTTTGTCTTTCTTCTTCTTCTTCAGGCTCCTGTGAACTATGTGTGTTTGCATTGTGTGAAACCAAGTCTAAGACCATTATCAATGGCTATCTCCACCGTCGCGATTCACATATTTGGCGATGTTCCTTCTTCTCCTCTTGTCGGTATTGTTCAGGTAAAAACAGGTGTAATCTTGGGGAACAAAAAGAAACAGAACTTTTGGGAACTAAAATGCTCCATTGTTATGTATATGCAGGATCATATCAACAGTTGGAGAAAAACAACGTTGATCTTAACATCGGTTCTGTTCTTAGCTGCTGCAATATGGTTTATAGGTAAAAAACACATCTCAATTCTTTAACCTCAACAATAAACAGAAGCAAGCTTTCTTGGCCAAATAAAGAACCTGTTTCTTTTATGTTTTTGCCAGGGATATTCATAAACAGTGTAGATCGGTCTAACGAAGAAGGTGAGAACCCAATGAGGCAACAACAATCGACTCCTAACTCCATAAACATACTTTAGCTGTTTGTATTCATCGTTTTCGAGAAACAGATTCTGCTATATATTTTACATGTGGTATCATCAATCTTACTATTGAATGAGTAGTGAACAAAAAAGCAGATTTCTGATAAGTTAAAAGAAATGTAACATAAACATAAAATGTTGATTCACTGAACATAAAAAACAAGAAGAATCTGAATATAAAAATAACAGGGAAAAATGGATTTCGATCAATAGAGCCTACCAGTACATTCAGAAGAACCACAATAGCAAATCTTCTTCTTGATATTACCTTTAGAGTCACGTACCTGATCAATCATGTAATTGTAATGGTAAGTGAGCTCTTGAAGCGGAGGTATATTATCCATCGCAAAGAACATCACATGAGGGATCCTCGCGTCTTCATGATCATACAACACGTTCTGCGCGTACAGATTCGGCGAGCAGCTGTGGTTTATAAACCTCCCAACGTTCCCTTTCTTCGCAGCATCAATAGTGAATCCGCTAGTCTCTTCATCATCTTCCTCTTCCATGGACCGTTTCTCAGGCATTAGCTTCGACATCCCTTCAGCTAAAGCGTTCTCGTACTTGTTCCCAATGTCGAATAGATACTCGTCGTTCCCTGTTCTTCTCTCAGCTTCTTTATCCTCCAAAAGCTCGCCTACGTACTCGCAAATGAAGCTACCGGAAGAGATGGAGCCGAGCGATCTCACTCCCCATCCTCTTGACTCTGTTTTGAAGATCTCCAACGGGAACCTGATCCCTCGCTGCGTCACTCTCAGGTAGCAAGAAGGAGGGCATTTGCAGAGCGGACCACACTCGTAGATCAAGTTCTTGGCGCTGACTATGGCTCCGTCGTAGTTGTACGGTATCTCTCCTCCGTTCTTCGCCACGCAAGCGCATCTGTTAGTCTCCGTGCACCGTTTCGTGCAGCCGCATCCCTTGGGAGGAACCGGCCTGCACCAGTCAGGGTTTATCATCTCCGCCGTGTAGATGAACGAAGGAGGCTTCTCGTCGTCGACTTCGTTGATTGCCGAAATAGGTAATCTCTCTCTCCCTTCACTAATGTCAAGCCTGCAGAGACCAGGACGGATTTGAGACTTCTTGGACTTCTTCACCACTCTCCAAGAAAGCTCAGGTTGTCCAGGAAGACGCCTGAGTTTATACTTGAAGACTAGCTTCCCGTGAGAACCTGTCTCTTGCCAAAACTCCTCCACAACGTATAGTCCATCGTAGACATAGTTCCTGCGTTTGTTATCACCACCTGCAGATTCCAGAACCGTCTGCTTGTGGCCTTTGATGACTCGAACCGGGTTCTTGGCTCTCACGCTGTTGGCTAACGCGAGGTTTCCGGTTATCAGCTTCTGGTCTTCAGGCTCTTTCTTCTCCTCTCCTTTCCTGTTCTTGATCATCACGTTCCCGCCTTGTCCCGTGTAAGTCAAGACATCGGAGTTGTCAAGATCGTCGTCATAACCACCTGAACATACAATACTCGTGGCGAGATTCTCGTCACCGACTTTCATGGAATCGATACCGCCTTGGCTCGGTTTGTGCACACCGAGAATGTTGAGCTCCATCCTGAACTGAAACTCATCACCAACCTCAACACCAGGGACTGTTCCCATAACCTGATTAGCAGACTTTGGAATGATCCCTTTGCTTTTGAGAATCTTGGCAGCTTCGAAATCCACTCTGTAGTTCTTCTTCTTCTGAAGCTTAGGCTTTGCTTCTTCCTCCTGCATAAGCTTCCTACAAGTTCCATGGAAGAGACGTAGAATCTCCTTGACTTTGTTCCCGCCGCTTGCACCAGCCGGACGCGAAGGAGGAAGCCCGACCTCTAACGTTCTACGATGCTTCCGATCAGGAGAGTCGTCCTCTCTAGCATTCTCCGGACTTGCCCTCTTGCGTGAATACAAATCCCTCTCACTGCTCTTAGATCCTTCACCATACTCTCGACTCGTCATCGTCTTGTTAACCTTCAACGGTGCATGACTCGCAATACTTTTCTTCGCCTTCTTTCGACCCGAGACATGGATTGGTCTCGGTTCCAATGGCTTTGTGCTCTTAACAAGAGACTGATCAAAATTCTCTCTTTCAAGACTTTGTTCATCAGTAGAAGCAACCATATCTCTCTCACCAACCTTAAACTGTCCTCCACCGTCTGGCAAGCAGACTCGCAGTGGCTGAGCCTCCACCGGCGGATTCGTCGCAGGTAGATAGCTTATGTTCTCCGGCGAATCCCCACCTTCTTGCGCAAACATCAATCCATCAGATTCCTCCTTCATCGGTTCAGGTTCAGGTTCCGGTTCCACAATGTTAACTCCTGTGGTCACCACAACATCATCATCCTCCTTCTGCATTGTTCTCAGAGGCTCAACATTCACCGGCTCAGCCATTGTGCTCTCCAACACATTCCCATCTTCCGCCGCAACCACCTTTATTTCATCAGATCCATCTTTCACCGGTTCCGATTCCGGCTTGTTTACTCCGTTAGATTCAACTCCTCCGGTCACCGCAACAACTTTCTGTCCCAAGTTCTCTTCCCCTTCAGCTGAAGAAGACTCAACCTTAGGAGCTTCAGAAGACTCAACCTTAGCAGCTTCAGAAGACTGAACAACATTCCCGTTCTCAGCTTCGGGTTTCGACGATCTCAGCCGAATTGCGATCGATCCGCAACCAGGAGGGAAATCTCTGACGGCGAAAACTTTCCGGCGCTTGTACTTAAGCAGCCTCGTGGAAGCGGTGTTGTTGTAAATTCCGTTCTGCAAAACATTGCCTCCTATCTTCTCTTCGGAGACATTACCGTTGTTGCTCGAAGAACTCACTTTTGATGACTCTTTGTGGATCTTATTCTCCATTATCCCCATTCCAAAACTCATCAAAGAGACACAAACCACGAAGATGATATTATGAAGAACACAGAATTCACCTGGATTGTTCAGCTGCAAACAGATGAACAAAATTGAGAAAACTCAAATAAAAAAAGTGATAAACAGATCACAAAAACGAAGTATGAGCTATTGAAATTCCATAAAAAATGGAAATTGTTGATCGAATTTCAGAATCTAGTTTCCTTCGGTTTCCAGGATTTCGCGGAAATGAAAGCGAAAAAATTTCGAATTTTGACGATCTCTGTACATCAATCGTTTGAAGAGAAACGCGATTGAAGCAATTTCAAGATCAAATTCGCGTCTCAGAGAAACAAAAAGGGAGGAAACAAATCAGATTCAGGGTAGAGAGAAAAAATACCGATGAAGAAGCGATTGAAATGGCGAAGGAGATTGATTGATGAATCGAAATAAGAATTCGATTGGGTTGAAGTTATAGTCGAATTTCGAAAATTCGAATTAAGCTCAAATCGGGAAATTTGATTGAATCATTTGAGCAGAAATTTTTGAAGAAGGAAAAAAAAAGCAAAACCAATTTGCGATTCTGTTTCCTGATTTTGAGAAATTGAGCACAAAGAAACGTTGCACAGTGCCACACGATTTACTTGCTACTTTTGACAGTGCCACGTCGCAGTGAAGTAATGGGTGACGTGGAACGTGGTGGTCCCTATATGATTAATTTCGGAATATTTTCTATTTTACTTAACTTTTAACAATGCCACGATTATTTATTTCCTAATTTCCTTTTTAGGTTTAATTTATGACATTCGTATAATTTTGCGAAGTTTGCAAAATTTTGGGGTTGAACAGATTCAGATCCACCAAATAAAAACAAAATTAGTAATGGAAGAGATCGATTAATCTCTAACCAATCTTAAAATTTTCATAGAAGCCTAGAAGATTGGTATTAAGTTAAAAAAAACTAATAAAAAGTTTGAATCTTCTCATAAGTTTAACAAACTTGCAGATCTATATATGCCAATTGCATATATCCTAAGATTTTCACCTCTCTATTAGTTATATGCTAGAACTAGTCACATGATAGAAATACAAAGGGGAAATAAGAGGAATACCTTTTTCCATTGTAGTGGAGAAGTTTTCTTGAACGAATCTTTGTATGGAAGACAAAATCGTTTTTAGATATGAGTTTGGTTTCTCCTCTCTTTACATACTGTTCCTTTATGTGCTATATTTGTTATGCAATCTAACTATGAAGGACTAAAAACATGTATATATATGTGGAGAGACGACCTTGATTCCTCAGTATGATTTTCTTAGGTTTATCTCTATTTATCAATATCAATGTTGAGAATGATTAGGAATCAAACCTTTTTATTACCAGTTTAACCGGTTACAATATATATGAAAAACCTAGCAAATATTAATAGAAAATAGTTAGCTATCATAGAAATAGTAAGTATTCCTTTTTTGTATCTACAAAGGAATATTCTTTAGAGCATGCTTAACGCACGGAACTTATAAAAGTGCTTACAAGATTTTTTATTATTAAAATTGGGTTAAGCAACACTATTAAAAATTCTCTGTTTTCTCTCCTCTAATGAAGAGTGCTTATAGGGGTGCTTATAGAGTCTCCTGCACCTGTTAGCATTTTCAATATGCATCTGCATTTTCACTGGTTCCTTGACAAACTTATCATCCACCACTGCAATTTCCAAGTAAAAAAAACACAGTTATTGCTTAAGGAAACAAGAGATGTGTTTTAATTAATCTATTAGTGGAGGGAGATAGATGTGTATGTTTGTCAAATCAAAACAAAACAAACAAAAAAAGAGGAGGAGAAATGCATATCAAGAGAGGAAACTTTTGTTACAATTTTCAGCTGCTTGTCGTATGTTACATACTTATATATGTATGATCGATTGGTAATAAGCACAATGCTTTTATTGCATCTGAGAG
>CACVBM020000487.1:0-13233 GCA_902728155.2 Microthlaspi erraticum | reverse complement strand
ATAAACGACAACGAAAACACAACAAACGACAGTCCCCAAAGATTATTTAAATATAGGCAGCATAGAAGCACAGGGTCTAGAACAGTTCAATAAGTTGACTTTAAGTTCAATTTATTTTCCCTCCAAGTGAAACACATTTTTCAGGGAGACCAATCCAGCTCAACACTTGAACCATCACTCTCTATCCCTGTAGGGTCGCTCTCATTAAAACTGCACAGAGGTTGTTTTATTAGTTACAGAGAAAAAATTTCGAGTCTAATGCTAATTGAAACATTCATCACTTACTATGCTGCCCTGAACTCATAAACATCCTGGTAAAGGGCATTGAACTCAAATCTAGAGATTCCTCCAGCATCCTTAATCTTATCTCGTTGGTTTTTATGTACTTGCATTTTACATAGTTTTAGCACATCTTTTATGCATCTTTTGCATAGTTTTAGCTTCCATTTGCATCATATCTTGTTCCTTTTCTCTTCTTATGCATTCATGTTAGTTTTAGGTTGCATTTGCATACATATGCATGTTTGGTCCTTTGAAATAGGTCTTTTGGAGCATTCTGGAGCATATGGGACATAAGGAGCATGGAGGGACTTGGCACATGGAAGCAGCTCAACTGGATACGCAAAGGAAGAAGGGAGAAGCCATCTTGAAGACCAGCTCGACCGTCCACTCGACCGGCCAAGCTTCAACTCGATCGAGCTGGGGAGTCAAAGTCAAACCCGAAAAATGTTGCTTCCCCCTTGACTTTCCTTTGACCCTAAACCTAATCCTCTTTGTATTTAAAGGCTCTAAGCCACGAAAAAACCACCAAGCTTTAGATTATCTTTTGTTTTAGCTTCTCTTTAATTTTATTGTCTTTTACTTTTAGAGACTAATCCCATCTTTGTGTTCTTGAAGCTCTTGCTTCTTGAATCTTAGATCCTGGATAATCTTCTTTGTATTTGCACTTGCTTATTTCAATAAAAGTTGTTTAATTTCATCTCCTCTTTCTTATGATGTCTCTTTTATTGCATTTGCTTGTGTTTACATTCATGTGTAGTGAGTAGTTACCCATTAGGGTTTGAGATGGGTAGATTAGAGGTTTCATATGCTTAATCTCTTCTAGCTTATGGTCTTAATCTAGATTCTCTCTCTTTTGGATAGATCTTAAGGCTACATGACCACTACCCCTGGCTTGTAAGTCCTTAGGCGATCCCCACACGGAAGTGATGGCATTCGCTGGAAAAGATCCACTAAGAGCTCCAATATCTCTTGCTCTAGACAATAGAGGTCTAAGGGGTTGGATGGATTAGTTTGGGCAATGATCCTATAGCCTCCAAGGTTTGATTCTCACTGGCTAACCCCCTGTTTCTGAGATCATTCCTTGGTTGATAGCCTCCACCTTGGGAAAGGGTTGGCTAGGCATTGAGAAGCCCAATATCAAGAGAAGCCTTGATACAAGGAGTTTTAAGAGCTAGATTGATTAAGTGTAGATTCCTTTGATTGCAAAACCCTGTCTTGAACCCTAATTCTCTCTTATTCTTATTAAAGTCGTCACCTTTACTGTCTTTTTCGCTAACTCGACCCACAACTCGATCGAGCTCGGTGCTCTGTCCCAACTCGACTCGAGTCCCTGGTCGAGCTACTTATTTACCTGCTTTGTTTACTTTTATTGCACTGCATTTTCATTTCTTAGGCTGTTAGTGTTACTTCAAATCTATAACTGCTTGCTTGACTTCTAGTTGTTTCATATTCTCATAGAGTGACAAGATTTCCCATTTTGGATTGATAACCTCTTATACTTAAATGACTATGATGGTTAAGAGGAATGTTGATTGATTGTGATTGCACCATTTCATCTTTATTCACCCCTGTTTGCATTCCACCTCATATCTTATCATCCTTCATTTCACTTCTTATCACATCCACACACAAACTTTTATCATCAATTTGGAGCCGTTGCTTGTTGCTGATACAATGGATGTACCAGAAGGGAATGGAAACCCTTTGGGACATGGACTCGGTCG
Organism: Microthlaspi erraticum; assembly: GCA_902728155.2. Classification (NCBI taxonomy): domain Eukaryota; kingdom Viridiplantae; phylum Streptophyta; class Magnoliopsida; order Brassicales; family Brassicaceae; genus Microthlaspi; species Microthlaspi erraticum. The sequence goes on along the minus strand of CACVBM020000487.1, from coordinate 11,227 downwards.
AGCTAGGCAAACTCGACCGATTGGTCAAGGAGATGCTCCAAACCGCCACCAACAGAGACAAGGGATTGTTCCACCACCAGTGCAGAACCACAACTTTGAGATCAAGCTGGGAATGATCAACCTTGTCCAGAACAAGATGTTCCATGGATTGCCAAGTGAAGACCCCATTGACCACCTTGATGAGTTTGATAGGCTTTGTGATTTGACAAAGATCAATGGTGTCTCTGAAGATGCCATCAAGCTGAGACTCTTTCCTATGTCTCTAGCTGACAAAGCTCACCAATGGGAGAAGAGCTTGCCCCATGGCACAATCACCACTTGGGATGAATGCAAGAAGGCCTTTCTTGCTAAATTTTTCTCCACCGGTCGCACAGCCAAGCTTAGAGGAGAGATATCCAGCTTCATCCAGCGAAACAATGAGACATTCGCAGAGGCTTGGGAGAGGTTCAAAGGCTACACAAGTCAGTGCCCACACCATGGATTCAACAATGAATCACTACTCTCCACTCTTTATAGAGGATGCTTGCCTAGGTATAGGGAGATGCTAGACACAGCTAGCAATGGGAACTTCCTCAACCAGGATGTAGATGATGGCTGGCAACTTGTGGAGAACATAGCTAACTCAAATGGAAGCTATGGAGAAGAGTATGATCGCACCAACCGGAGCTCGACCCACCACTCGATCGAGTCAGACGAAAAGTTGAGAAAAGATGTTAAGGCATTGAATGAGAAGTTGGATAAGCTGATCCTAGCTCAGTCCACAATGAAGAAAGTCAACTTTGTGTCTGCTGAGGAGATGGAACCAGTCCAAGAAGGGGAGGATACACAATTTGCTGAGGTATGCTACATGAGCAATGGGCAAGGAGGTTACAACAAAGGATACTATAACTACAAGTCCAACCCTGCTATGTCATACCGCAACACTGATGTTGCTAACCCTCAGGACCAAGTCTATCCTCAACAACAAGCAGCTCGATCGAGTCAAGGACACAACAAGGGTATGGTCAAAAGAACAATTACCAAGGACCACAAGGCACTTTCCCTGGACAACAAATGAATATCCCACCAGGCTTCCCCCACCAACCGCCCCAGCCTGCACCTTCACAAGAGAATGAGCTCAAAGCAATGCTAAAGCAACTACTTCAAGGGCAAGCTGATGGGGTAGTGGACACAAGCAAGAAGCTAGCTGAAATAAACTCTAAGATCGAGAACCTCAACACAAGGGTTTACTCTCTGGAGAATCATGCTTCTTCTGTTGCTGCTGCTACAAAGCAAGGACAACTACCTGGTAAAGCTATTCAGAACCCCAAGGAACAGTGCAAGGTCATCTTCACTCAAGAAGGACTTGTTGAAGAAGAGGATCAAGAAAGGGTCATTGAAGATTTTTGTTTACTGCTGAATGATGAAGAGATTGTTGCTGCTGAGGCTCCTGGAGTCCAGATTGATCAACCAGAAGTGCATGCACCTACTGTGGCCATTCACACTTCACCAGTTGAGCTCGCACGACAAGCTCGATCGGCAGCTCGATCGAGTCCAACTCTAGCTCGATCGAGTCCGACCTCTTCTGTCCGACAGCCTGTTTTGCTTGATCCCTTATCAACCAGTTGCCGCTTCCTCGTCTCGCCTACTTAGTCAAGGTCACAAGGAAGTGATTCACAAGTTCAGAAGAGATCTCAGTGGGATTGGAATTGAGTTGCCTCTATGGATAGCATGAGTGAGGCATTTGATCAAATGCAAATGGTCAAGGATGTTCTGCCAACAGTGATAAAGTTTCAGAGGTCCTACAAGAGTCTACTCATCAGTTCAACCTGCTTACTTCACCCACCTTCCTACCAAAGGTCAAGGATCAAGGGAAATTCACTCTCCCTTGCACACTTGGGCATCTTGAGATTGACAATGCCTTAGTGGATTCTGGAGCAAGCATCAATCTGATCTCTCTCTCCATGGCAGAGAAGCTAGGCATAGCTGGAGCCTTGCAGCGCCCTACTACTTCAATCATCTTTGGAGATGCAACTACTAAGTCTCCTCTTGGAGTGTTCAAGAACTATCACTTGAAAATTGGAGAATGCATCATCCAAACTGATCTCACTGTGATGGAAATGGAAGAAGAGAAGGATTTGCCTTGTTATTGGGAACCCCTTTCCTTAGTACAGTTGGCGCTTCAATTGACTTTCACAAGCAAGAAGTGATCCTTCACAAGGTGAATAGTTTGGTGTCATATCGCTTGCAGCCTAGAGGTTCAGACTTTTGTGCCACAATTGACAGTACCAATCTCAGTTCTAAGAGTCATGGAGCTACAAAGGTTGTGAAGGAAAGGGTTGACAAGGAACCAAGAGTTGGGAAGGATAAGGATGAGAGAGGACCAAGGATTGAGAAGCCACGTCTTGAGAGGGCTAGAGTTGAGAAACCACGATCTGATAGGCCAAGAGCTGAGCGACTTGTTCAAGCCCCTTGTGTGCTTGATGAAGAGAGCCTTCAAGCTTTGTTTGATGAGCCACTAGGAAGGGCTCTACAAGAAGGGGAGGATGCAGCCTCTAAGGCAAGACCAGGAGATAAAAGAAAGGATCCACCAGCTCAGGCCCCTTCAGTCAAGCCATCTCAGCTCACAATGACTTTGTTCCCCACCAAGTTTGAAAATGGGAAGATTGAGTACAAGATAAGGTACAAGGGGAGATCAAGGCCATTCTCTAGAGCCAAGGCCATAGTGACTTCAGAACAGTCCAGGGACCCAACCAAGCTAAAGGAGCTTCTGTCTCAAGTCCTCACTATCACCCTTGATGGTGGGACTAGCTCAACCAATGCCTAAGAAGGTAAAGGTCAAGCTATGGGACCTTAAACAAGCTCACTTGGGAGGAAGTCCCATGTTTATCCTTGTACATACTCTATTTATGCAATTTCTATCTATCTTTATGTTTTTAACCTTTCAATAAGTTAAGTTTAGGTGTCAAGGAGCCAGCTCGACCCACGACTCGATCGAGCTAGAAACCAGGGCAACTCGATCGAGCTACTCAACTCGACCAAGGTAAGTTTTTGAATTTCAAATTCATAACCGTTTTTTGGTCAAGGGAGTGGGTCCCACAAGCTGATTTTGGTCCCCCACTACCCTAATTCGATCAGAGAATCCCTAGTTTCTTGTTCCCTCTTTATCCCATCTTTTAATCTCAACCACACATCTCAAACAACTCTCTTCCCCATAACTCGATCGAACCCACTTCTCTCTCTCCCACACTTAAATTTCTGAATCATCCATCTCTCTCTTCACCACAAGAAAAATCGATTTTCAATCCCTCTCTCTTAAGTTTTTGCGATTTCATTTGTTCTTCATCTTGTTTTGCTTAGTTCTTAGTTTACTGCTCTTCAATTCCATCATTCAACAAGGTATGAACCCTAAAACCCTTCACTCCTCCATCTCGATTCCTTTTGTTTGCTTGTTTCTCTTGATTTTGATTGCATGTGTCCCTTGTGGACTTGTTATTGAGAATTGCTTTCATTTTCGCCTCTGCTGTATAACTTGTTAGTTTTGCTTCACCTCACCTCTGTTTTGCCTTTAAACTTGTTGCATGTGCTTGAAAGGTTGAATTTGAGTTTGGTAATGGTTAGGTTGCTATGTTTTTCACTAGAATTGCTTATTGTTCCATTTACTAGTTGTTCTTGGTTCAATTTGATTGATTAGCATCCTTTCCAGCTCTTAATACATGAATTAGGTTTGGTTATACTCTGTTTTCACCAACTCGATCGAGTTTGTCACTCGAGTTTTTTGACTCGATCGAGCTGAGTGTCGAGTTGACCAAACCGATCATTACAACTCTAATTCTTTGAACTTTTGATGCATTTCAGGGACCAATCTAAGATGTTGAGAGGTGAAGGAAGCAAGCTAGCGTTCACAAGGAGGAGATGATAAGAGGAGCAAGGAGGATACTCAAAACACAAACCAAGGAGGACATAGAAGAGGTTGAGAGGGTGAGGGAAGAAAGGAGAACCAAAAGAAGGAATGATCCTCTCAGCAGTGAGAGCGAAGCAGGAGAGTTTGAAATTGGGGTGAACATCCCACATGAGGAGAATGATGACTCCCCAAGTGAAGAAGAGGGTGAAGAGATCAATCAAGAGATTGAGGAGAGTGAGCATGAGGGCAATGAGAATGTGCCCATGGAAGAGGAGGAGTCAAGTGAAGAAGAGGATGAGCTCCCCATGTACCAAGAGCACTATGATGCTCTTTCTCCATGGACTTCATGGACACCAAGTACCCACATGTTGACACCATGAAGGCCCTTGGAATCTTTGAAGATGTGGAGTTGGTCCTCAAGAACATGCACTTGGCCAAGCTCTTCTCTACCACATGGAATCCTACAAGGAGCTCACTTGCGAGTTCCTAGCTTCAATGAGGTACCACATGTATGAGGAAGAAGATAGAGCTGATTTGGACCAAGGATTGGGATGGATCACGTTCTTGGCTAAGGGAGAGAAGAGAATGGTGACCTTTAGGCAGCTGGAGATCTTGTTTGGGTTCAACTATGGAGAGGGAACCAAGTGGAACTTCAAGGAAAAGGAACTCCAAAGGGTTTGGGCTACAATCGCTGATGGAGTGTACTCTTCCTCAAGGTCAAGGCAGCTCAGATCAGGAGCCCAGTCTTGAGATATGTGCACAAGGCACTTGCCAACACCTTCTTTGCAAGGAAGGCAACCGGGACAATCAACGAGGGGGAACTCAAGTTTCTTGACATGGGAATCAAGCCCTTCTCTCACGCACAAGCGATGGCAAGAGGATAAGGGGAGATAGGTCTGACACAGGGAACTTGATGCCTTTCCTTGACCACCTCCTCACCTACAAGATCACAGCTTACAACACTAGGCACCAAAGAGGAAGAAAGCTTAGTATTGGAGGGCTCATCACACCTATCTTGTGTGCTGCTGGAGTAAACCCAACTGATAGGAGAGCTACTGAACCAGGTTGGATGGACATCAAGTTTTGCAAGACCAACCTCCTCATTGAGCACAAGGAGTTGGATGGGAGGTTCCAATTCAAGTTCACACATCCATTGGTGGACCCTCCAAGTTTCTCCTGCCTAACCCAGAGCTCACCACAGTTGTAAGGGGTGAGAACATTGATTTTCAGACCCCCTGTGTACACATTAGTTGGGCATGAGGATGATTGCGAGAAGAGGAGCCTGAGCTCGATCGAGCTGAGTCTGAGCTGAGGTCGAGCTGAGGATCGAGCTGAATATCAGGTCCAGGGAGCGCTGATTTGGGTGAGCCTGAGTGCTACTACTTTGAGGAGTATGAGGCTCCAAGGATGAACCCCTCTGTTGTGGCTGCCACAAGAGGATTGGACTTCTCCAAAAGTTCAACAAATGGCAAGGGAAAGCCATGAGAAGATGCAAAAGTCCATGGACAAGATGGTGAGCAAGATCAAAAGTTTGGAGAAGAAGGTTTCTGGTTCTTCAAGCAAGAAGAAGTCCAAGGCCCCCACTTCCCTAGGAGTAGGTCACTCCTCACCACCCAAAGAGGCTCCCTGCCCAAGAGCCTCACAGAGCCTCTTCTTTCGAGCCAAGAGAAGGAGAGGACAACACGCAGAGAAGGAGGAAGAGTTCAAGGCCAGACGCTCCAGCTCGACCACCGGACTCGATCGAGTCCAAACAGAGGAAACTCAACTCGATCGAGCTGACGGTCGAGTTGACCTGGAGGAGCCCCTAGTTTGAGAACCCTGGGATTCGAGTACGATCAACCCAGTACCAGGACTTCTCTCAGACCCTGGACTCCCTACAACCGCTTCGAGCGAGCACAACTCCACCAAGGCCAAGGAAGCCACACCCACTTTGAAGATGAAGAAGAAGAGGAGGAGGAGCCACAAGCTCGATCGAGTGAGCCGAACCCAGTTGAGTGGAGCGCTCCTGATGGCCGTCTCCCATCTCCAGACCACGACCTAGCCTCCCAGTTCTTTGGGGGGCACTGAGGTATCCAAACACCAACCCTTGTATATACCATTTCATATTTTCTTGCTTTGTTCTTGTTTTTTCTTGGTTTTGCCCTCTTGAATCTTTCACTGAATTTTTCTCACACAAGGGACTGTGTGATTTAAGTTTGGGGGAGGGTTCAAGAGATGATTTAACCTTGTTTTCTTTGTTCTTAGTTTTTCATTTATCTTTTGCATAGAAAAACCAAAAAAATCATAAAATTTTCAAAAAATCCAAAAATATTTTCATCTTTTTGCATTCATATTTGTTAGACTTGTTTAGGATTGCATTTTTCACTTGCATTGTTGATTTGACTTTGAAAACTTGTCCATCTTTTGCGATTTCTTGAGTGCCCTGTTTTTAGATTCTTTTGTGCATTAGGGTGAGATTGATTGAGCAGCAAGAACCATGTTTATCTTGATCATATCGCTGCATGCACATCTCATTCAACCATTGCTGTGATTTGATGCATTTCCCTATCTATTTGAACCATAACTTGATCTTTAATTACCAATGCTTGCATTTGATTTCAACTCATGGCTACCACATACATATCTGGACATTCTTTACCATTTCATATCCCTTTTGCTTGTCCAGATAGCTGATCTCTATCTTTGAGACAGTTACCACACCTTAAACCTAAGCCTTTTCATTTCAAACCCCTTATTATCTCTTGTGCGAATGTGAGAACCTTTCTTGGCTTTGCTTAGCATAAGGTGTTGTGTTTAAACCGGCAGGGGCAGTAGTTCTAGTTGTCTAGTTCTCTTGGGATTGTTTTCAGGCTAAGTTTGGGGGTGCCAACTCGAGCTCGATCGAGTTGGGTGTCAAAACCAGAAAAGTGGTAAAAATTGGGAAAAACCCAAAGTAAAAGAGTTTGGTTAAGTCCAGGGAGTTGGCAGTGTTAAAAAGGGTCTAGTAAAGGTTTGGGAAGTTAAAAAAGGAAAGTAAAAAGGGTTCTAAGTAGAATGAAAAGAAGGCAAAGCCTCAAGTGTCAAAAAGGAAGAAAAGTTCCCTAAGTGTTTAGAAAATCCCAAACCGCTAGATGTTACCTCAAGAAGCCTCTCCCTAGGAAGTTCTTAAAAGAAAAGTGAGCAAAGCTCCTCAGTTTCAAAGGCGAAATGCCAAAAAGGGTAGTTAGGATTTTGTTCTAAAAAGCTCTAAGTGTTGAACTCGATCGAGTTAGGATTAGGCGGCTCGAGCTGCTGTTCTTGCATCATCTTTGGTTCTAACACTTAGCCTTCTGCCAAAGCAAAGCCACTTTCTTGAGAGATCCCTGTTACTAAACCACCATACAAAAGAGACCCTCTTTGTCTCTTAACCCATAAACCCTTGAAACCAAATGAGTTGATTGATCTTGCATGTTTTTGGTTCACTGTTTTTGCTTAATGAATGTTAAAGGGATTTGCTGATTTGAATGCATTGTTTGAGTGACTGTGAAGTGGGATTGATGTTGATAAGCATGGTTAAATCTTAATGAATATCTCTCACCTTGTTGCATTCTAGAATCTCTAAGTTGGACATTTAGCAAATCGCTTTTGAGGACATGTTTTTAAGTGTTGAATCAGCTTTTTTCAAACCTCATCTCTTTCTTGTTCTATTTGTTTGCTTGAGGGCAAGCAAAGTTCAAGTTTGGGGGTGTTGATGTACTTGCATTTTACATAGTTTTAGCACATCTTTTATGCATCTTTTGCATAGTTTTAGCTTCCATTTGCATCATATCTTGTTCCTTTTCTCTTCTTATGCATTCATGTTAGTTTTAGGTTGCATTTGCATACATATGCATGTTTGGTCCTTTGAAATAGGTCTTTTGGAGCATTCTGGAGCATATGGGACATGAGGAGCATGGAGGGACTTGGCGCATGGAAGCAGCTCAACTGGACACGCAAAGGAAGAAGGGAGAAGCCATCTTGAAGACCAGCTCGACCGTCCACTCGACTCGACCAACCGGTCGAGTTCCTCAACTCGACCGGCCAAGCTTCAACTCGATCGAGCTGGGGAGTCAAAGTCAAACCCGAAAAATGTTGCTTCCCCCTTGACTTTCCTTTGACCCTAAACCTAATCCTCTTGTATTTAAAGGCTCTAAGCCACGAAAAAACCACCAAGCTTTAGATTATTTTGTTTTAGCTTTCTTTAATTTTATTGTCTTTACTTTTTAGAACCCTAATCCCATCTTTGTGTTCTTGAAGCTCTTGCTTCTTGAATCTTAGATCCTGGATTATCTCTTTGTATTTGCACTTGCTTATTTCAATAAAAGTTGTTTAATTTCATCTCCTCTTTCTTATGATGTCTCTTTTATTGCATTTGCTTGTGTTTACATTCATGTGTAGTGAGTAGTTACCCATTAGGGTTTGAGATGGGATAGATTAGAGGTTTCATATGCTTAATCCTTCTAGCTTATGGTCTTAATCTAGATTCTCTCTCTTTTGGATAGATCTTAAGGCTACATGACCACTACCCCTGGCTTGTAAGTCCTTAGGCGATCCCCACACGAAGTGATGGCATTCGCTGGAAAAGATCCACTAAGAGCTCCAATATCTCTTGCTCTAGACAATAGAGGTCTAAGGGGTTGGATGGATTAGTTTGGGCAATGATCCTAGCCTCCAAGGTTTGATTCTCACTGGCTAACCCCCTGTTTCTGAGATCATTCCTTGGTTGATAGCCTCCACCTTGGGAAAGGGTTGGCTAGGCATTGAGAAGCCCAATATCAAGAGAAGCCTTGATACAAGGAGTTTTAAGAGCTAGATTGATTAAGTGTAGATTCCTTTGATTGCAAAACCCTGTCTTGAACCCTAATTCTCTCTTTATCTTGTTAAAGTCGTCACCTTTAGCTTTTTTGTCTCAACTCGACCCTAAACTCGATCGAGCTGGTACTCTGCCACTCGACTCGAGTCTTGGTCGAGCTACTTCACTGCTTTGTTTACTTTTATTGCACTGCATTTTCATTTCTTAGGTTGTTAGTGTTACTTCAAATCTATAACTGCTTGCTTGACTTTCTGGTTGTTTCATATTCTCATAGAGTGACAAGTTTCCCATTTTGGATTGATAACCTCTTATACTTCAATGACTATGATGGTTAAGAGGAATTGTTGATTGTTGTGATTGCACCATTTCATCTTTATTACCCTGTTTGCATTCCACCTCATATCTCATCCTCATTTCATTCTTTCACATCCACACACAAATCCTATCATCAGGTTCCTATACGTTGGAAACTTAGCTAGTCATTGATAGTCGATTGTACTCTATCTAGATGCTATCTTATGTAACATTCCATCTATACAAATGCAAAACTTCCTAAGCAACTGTGATAAATACCTCTGTCCGTGTAAACCATCCAATCACTCATTGTGATGAATGTTTCGGTTCCACCATGCCTCCACCATTTATTGTAGAGTTGGATACCCAAAACTCCCCTGGCTTCACATTCCAGTGTGCGACCTCTAAAGATGGAAAGTATATATAGTTGATGATAAAAGTCGCATTTACAGCTTAATCTCATTTAAACCTAGGTAAAAAAATCATGAACTCTATCCACTATACTTACTCAAGATCCTTGATGGTGAATGTTACTCTTGAAGTTTGCATGTTATCACCTAGTGTAAAGGTGTGGTCTGTCACAACTTCTATTTCACCAACGCCATCTAGATAGCCTAGGAGATCTATTTCAAAGAATAGTTAGAGTGTATCTATATATTTTTTTATGAAATATGAAATGACTATTGATTACTACTTCAAGATAATAAGTTTTCACGAACATTAATAATTGCTCGGTTAGTAAAAACATACCAATTGGATAGTTGGAAGTATATACTCCATTCATTATGGACCGGAAGTTCTTGAAACTCATGTAATGGTCTGTGATGACACCCCATGACCTCTGCAGATTAGTATTACCTGTGAAGATGATGGTATGGTGATTCATAGCAAAACGAAATCCAGGAGGTGACAACTCTACGGTAAATCCAGTGATGATTTTCCAGTCGCCCTCGTGTAGCTGTTCATCAAATTCTCATAGAGACCATTTTCTTGACTGACCTTGGCAGGTATTTTTCCATCCTATCGATTAAACAATTTCTATTGTTAAAAGTACATAAAACACGACTAATAGCAGTTCCTATCATACCGAATAAATCAAAATGTTAACAAAAAAGAATGAAGAAGATAAATAAACTTACGTGATCATCTACCAAAAGAAAACGCAATATGTCACCACCTCCATCTATCATCTCAGACCATTTCTTCAAAACTCTAACTCTTATCGTCCAACCATTCCTATGAGGAGAAAGTTCGTTGATTTTCGATATAGTTGCCATATTTGAAGATTTGTTGTGATTCTCTGTTCTACAAAAAGACAGAGTGCTGAGTTATTTATAGGATGTCGAATTATGTTACCATTTCATTGTTATTCGGTTAGGAAAAATAAATATACTCTTCATACATTTAATATATCTGACCGTTTGGAAATGAAAATAAGGAAGACAGCTATTTCCAAAGTCCACAAAAGATGAACCTTTCACGTGAAAGTAAACATTTGCAGCTTTTCCTCTGTTCATAGAGGTGACAGAACTTGGAAATTAAATTTTACTCTTTTCGTAAATATGCAGTCTTCAATACATCCTTGTTCATGACTTTTATATCAACTGATTAAGAGTAGCATAAGTCTTCAATACATCCTTTCAGTCCGGTATTCTTCTGTGGATTAAAATTCTTGAACATTTTTATGTGTTTTGGCAGGTAGATACTCAGCTTTTGGGAACGGTTACCTATACTGGTTTATGACTCTCCAGAATATAAAGGTAAACCCTGTTATTGGACCAATATCTTGCTTTACTGACATTTACATTGAATCAGTATCTTCTGTGCCTGAATAAATTATATAAAAACATTTTCTGACTTAGTGGTTTCGAAAACAGTAGATCAACTGAAACCTTTAATCTTAACTTGAAAGTAAACTTAAATAACAATAGCATGGTTCTCATAGTTAAGTTACACATAGATAGCAGGAAAGATAATGATTTAAACATCCATGTCTTCAGATTCTCAATCATCATCGCTATCATCAACCTCAGCTTCTCTGTAAAAAGAAAACAATATAAAAAATTATCGATCATGGCTAGTGAGTCTTATGTAAGATAAGTCATTTAGCAAGAATGGACTTTCAAATTATAAAACTTACAATGTATTCTCGAAATGTTCCACCTCTAAGTGTCCGGTGGGATGGAAATCAAAAGTAGAGATACCAGGAGAGCTTTCAACATTTATACCACCTAGTTGTA
>CACVBM020000485.1:0-13249 GCA_902728155.2 Microthlaspi erraticum | reverse complement strand
AAATAATAATGGTTTTTTTTTGTTTTCTCTCAATTTTTCAGGTTTTCAAGTTGCCTCCGGATCTAAACAGAACAGCTCTGATCCCACCTCAAAACTGGAAAATCGACGGTGTTCTTAATCCACAGTACAAATGCGGGCCACCGGTTCGTGTTGATCCATCGCAGTTCCCGGATTCTAGCGGTCTACCGGCTATAACCTACGCAATCGCCAGCTGGCAAGTGGTCTGTAACATAACTAAACCCAAAGCTCAGGCCGCAAGATGTTGTGTCTCTTTCTCTGCCTTTTACAACAGCTCTGCAATTCCTTGCAACACTTGTGCTTGCGGATGCAATGACATCGATACCGACACTTGCAATGCTGACCGTAACCCGCTCCTCCTCCCTCCTGATGCTCTCCTCGTCCCATTCGAAAACCGAACCCTAAAAGCTAAAGCTTGGGCTAAACTAAAGAACATGCCAATACCCAAGAAACTTCCTTGTCCGGATAACTGTGGAGTCAGTATTAACTGGCACGTGAACACGGATTACAAAAATGGTTGGACCGCAAGGTTAACCGTGTTCAATTGGAGAGGTTTCGCGTTTGAGGATTGGTTTGTGGCAATTGATATGGGAAAAGCAGGTACAGGGTATGAAAACGTTTACTCCTTTAATGGGACACGTGTTCCACCACACAATAGAACCGTTATGTTCCAAGGTTTGCCTGGTATGAACTATCTTGTGGGTCAAGTTAACGGAACCAATCCATTAAGAGACCCTGCTGTGCCTGGAAAGCAACAGTCTGTTATCTCCTTCACCAAGAAGAACATCCATGGACTGAATATTCCTGCAGGCGATGGTTTCCCAACCAAACTATTCTTCAATGGAGAAGAATGCGCGCTACCAGAACATTTCCCAAAGAAGAGCTCAGGACGTAGACGCGGTATCAGTGTCTTGATGTCACTTGTTTTCGCTATGGCTGTAGCTTTGGCGCTAATGATGTGATGTCATAACTAAAAGTTAGCATTATGGATCAGTTTTCGACTTTTAAAGATTGGTGTTTTGACGCTGTTTCTGGACAGGAGAAGGATCAAAAGGAGCAAATGTGGAGAGATCTGTGTAATATAAATGATCTATAATGAAAAAAAATGGACATGATGTATTAATACTTTTGTTTGGTCTATAAAATTGTTCATGTGTCTGTTTGTTCTCTAATGATCCCAAAGCTCAGAACAATGTCGGTTTTTTTTTTTTTTTTTTTTGACATGAAGAAGATCTTAGTCTTTTGATTTGGAACTTTTTGTTTGTGAAATCTCTCTTGTTCTTTTAACATCTTTATTATCAAAATATATTTTTAAAAATAAGTGGGAAGCAAAGAACAAAACCTTTGACAGCTCACATGAGATTCCAAAACTGAAAAAAAAAAAACACTTCTTGAAACTTGAAAGAAGAAATTTATACTTTGTTTAGAATCTAAGAAAGACAATAAAAAGCTTCTTTGCAACATCTACTAAGAAACCTCACCCTTATATAAACGAGAATATTATACTTAAAGTGACTTTTCTACTTTACAATTATACTTTGAGTGACTTTAGGACAGAGATGCACTTTCATCAATTGAAATGACTTTCTTATCCTTCTTTTTTTAATCGACACTTTCAAATACTCTTTTTAATTTTTTTACCTTTTTTTTTTTTTTTACATTCATTGTACTCTCCATAAAATTAGAAACCCTCCCACGGGCACCGTCGCCTCTCAGTCCGGCCAGTCTCACCATGTCGTCTGACCCCTTTTCCGTCAAGTCTCAACCTTCCAATTCTATTGAATTCTACAGGGAATTTTTCTTTTTGATTGTTTTTATTTCTGCTCTGTGAAGAAGAAATCTATTTCAATTCCTTAATTTCTCTTAAACAAAACCCTAACTTCTTTTTGTATCTCAGTTTCACCAATCCCCCATTTTGTGAATTCAGGCTTCAACACACTTGGATGCTTACCTTGTCTCATATCTTTTTCCTTCGATCGTGTTTTAAAACTCTGCTTCCCTTCTTTGTTCTTTTAATATATTTGACTGTGGATGATTTTATTGGACGGATATTTGATCTCAGTTTGAAACATACGTTTACGTTTCACATTTCTTTTTGGATTTTTTTTCATGGATACTTTTGTAACGCTATTGGATGCTTATTATTTGCCTACTTGGACACTATAATAATAAAGCAACTATCTTTTTTTACTCGTGGATACTTTGCTCTTGGATGCTGTTTAGTGCAACCTCAATCTGCTTTTCACATTCACAGTCGTGGATACTTACTCTCACTGATAATGATTAAACAGACTTTAGGACCAAAAAAAGAAATGAAGAGAACTTACTCATTCTTTTTACTTTGATTTCTTGTTTCTATTTGCTTATTCTTAGGAGATGCCAAAGAATCACAATGTAGATGCTCATGATGAACAACATAATCCGCAGGAACAAATGCAGAGTGATGCTCTGGCGCCGTTGCGACAGGACCAATTCGTTACCTTTGATTCTTGATTTAAAATCTAGTCTAAGATGTACTAACTTGTTCTTTCTCGTTTTTCTTGTGTGTGTTTCAGTTGCATGAACACTAGATCTCGAAGGAGAAACCGCAACGAAGATCTTCTCATCCTGTCCAACACAGAACTTGCGAGAATAGAACGAGCAAACAAACAACAAAGGCCTACTTCCGCCAATATGGGCGATCAAGGCAATGATAACATGGCTGCTCAGTTGCAGCAACTCCAACAGGAGATAGAGCAGATGCGGAAAGCTCAAAAAGATAGAGAACCGCAACTACGTGCTGTCATTGGAGACAAGGACAACCCGCATACTTTCTATCAAAACCGGTTTGCGATTGTTCCTCCAGCCGTTCAGAGGCAAGACTTTGAGATCAAGCCGAGCATAATCGCACTAGTCAAGGATCACCTCTTCCATGGACTACCTGCTGAGGTTCCAATGGACCACATCGAGAACTTTGAGGAAATATGCAGTACGACTAGCTCGGATGGAGTACCAGCTGACTTTCTGAAGTGCAAGCTATTCCCGTTCTCACTTGCCAACAAAGCATCTCGCTGGCTGAAGTCATTACCATCTGGGTCTTTGACAACATGGGCCCAATGTAGAGCGGCGTTTCTGAACCATTTCTACACGAAAGACAAAACTGCAGGTCTGAGGACTAAGATCTCATCTTTCCAGCAGTACGAAGGTGAAGTTTTCTGCGAAGCATGGGAAAGATACAGAGAGTACCGAAGAGTGTGTCCTCATAATGGATACTCTGATGAGCAAATCCTGAGTATCTTCTATGACGGAGTCAACTGGGACTACAAGAACGCCTTGAACTCAGCCAGCAATGGTGATTTCATGACGAAGTCCAAAGAATGTGCATTCGAGCTGATCGAGAATCTTGCAGCAAGCTCTAGCAACAAGAACGCTGGGTACGACAGAACAGTGGGCACTGTGTCAGTCAAGGGAAGCGGCGCTGAAGCGAAGAAAATTGAGGAATCCACGGCCAAGGTGAACCTACTGATGAAGGCATCACAAAAGTCTGTTCATTTTGTTGACGAAACTGATGATACACCTATCTCCCAAGAGTTTGGAGGAGAAGAGGATGAAGATGACCAGATGGAGGTTAACTATGTGAGTGGGCAAGCTTTTGGGCAGAACCGTGGCTTCAACCAGAACTACAGGAATCACCCAAACATGTCCTACAGGAGCACCAACGTCGAGAACCCTCAAGATCAGGTCTATCTGCCGCGATCGAACCAGAACCAGCAGGGTTTTCAGAAGAGCTACCCCAATAGCTTCCAGGAAAAGACCTTTGCCCCAAACCAGAACCGTTCTCAAGGTGGTAACCAACAGAAGGCGCAGTTCAGCAACCAGCAACAACCTTCAAGTTCATCAAACAACTCTAACGATGAGCTGAAGGGTATGATGCAGCAGATGTTGATGAACCAGCAGAAATCCTCTGCGGAGACACACTTGAAGATAGACACCATGTACAACGATCTGAATGGGAAATACGAGGCTGTGTGGACTCATGTGAAGAAGCTGGATGTCCAAGTAGCTCAAACGGCTGAAGCAGTGAAGAGACCTCATGGAACCCTTCCTGGGAAAGGAGAGACGAACCCCAGGAATGAATATGTTGCACAAGTTAAGCTGAGAAGTGGGAGAAAGCTGTTACCAGATGCAATTCCTCTTAAAAGGCCATGCAAGGAGAAGGTCGACGAGCACCAGGAAACAGGAGGACATGTGAGCGGAGTTGATCGAGCTGCTCCGAGTGGAATCGATCGGTCTGATGATGACGCCTCGTCATCTCAGGAACCCATTCTTGAATCCGACTTACCTATTCCTGTAGCAGCAGAGCCTGCTCCAGCAAGAGCCTACACACCTAAGGTGCCTTACCCTGTTCCACCGAAGAAGTCAAGAAAAGATTTGGAGGAAGCAAAGTGTAAGGAGATGTTGAGGGACTTGACTGTGAAGCTGCCTCTTTCTGATGCTGTTCAGATGATTCCTGCTTTGAAAAAGTACATAAAGGAGTTGATATCTGGGAAAGTAGCTGAGGAGGAAAACGTCATGCTAGTATCTGAGGAGTGTAGCGTCGTGCTGCAAAACAAGGTGATAAAGAAGAGGAGCGACCCAAGAAGATTTGTCTTATCAGTGCAGATTGGTCACATGATCTTCAGGTGCTCTCTTTGTGATCTTGGCTCGAGTGTGAACTTGATGCCATATTCTGTGGCCAAGCGATTGGAATACACCAAGTTCAAACCCACAAAAGTCTCTTTGGTTTTCGCTGACAGATCGACTAAGTTCCCAGTCGGTATACTTGAGGATCTACATGTGCAGATAGGGAATACACTAATTCCAGCAGATTTTGTGGTCCTTGAGCTCGACGAAGAACCTAAGGATCCGCTGATATTAGGGCGAAACTTCCTATGCACAGCTGGTGCAATCATTGATGTGAAGGGAGGGACCATTGATCTCCATCTTTGAGACATCGTCATGAGGTTCGAGATGAACAAACTTCTCAAGAAGCCAATGTTGGATGGGCAAACCTATGTGATTGAAGATGGTTCAAACTTGGTGGACGAAGTGAGTGAGAAGATGCCTCTTGACGATCCTCTGGAGGTAGCTTTGACTAAAGCTAAAGGAGAGTTTGATTTCCCGAATGAGGAGGCCGATGGCTTCGGAAATATAATGGATGCAAGCAGCAAAATGGAGAGACTGGTAGCATTCATGAGCATGGAGAATGAGGAGGATTCACAGAAACCCCATGCTGCACCACCTCGGGAGAGTCCTGTCAATAACCCTTGGAGCGAGTCGAGTGCACCTAAGCTCGAGCTGAAAACACTCCCTGAGGGGCTTAGGTATGTATTTCTTGGACCTAACTCTACATACCTGATGTACTTGCATTTTACATAGTTTTAGTACATCTTTTATGCATCTTTTGCATAGTTTTAGCATCCATTAGCATCATTTCTTGTTCCTTTTCTCTCCTTATGCATTCATAGTAGTTTTAAGTTGCATTTGCATACATATGCATGTTTGGTCCTTTGAAATAGGTCTTTTGGAGCATTTTGGAGCATATGGGACGTGAGGAGCAAGGAAGGACTTGGTGCATGGACGCAGCTCAACTGGATACGCAAAGGCTAAAAGCCACGAAAAAACCACCAAGCTTTAGATTACTTTTTGTTTTAGTTTCTTTTTAATTATTGTCTTTTACTTTTTAGAGCTCTAATCCCATCTTTGTGTTCTTGAAGCTCTTGCTTCTTGAATCTTAGATCCTGGATAATCTCTTTTGTATTTGCACTTATCTATTTGAATAAAAGTTGTTCATCTTTATCTCCTCTTTCATATGATGTTTGTTTCATTGCATTTGCTTGTGTTTACATTCATGTGTAGTGAGTAGTTACTCATTAGGGTTTGAGATGG
The DNA here is from genome assembly GCA_902728155.2 of Microthlaspi erraticum. Lineage (NCBI taxonomy): Eukaryota > Viridiplantae > Streptophyta > Magnoliopsida > Brassicales > Brassicaceae > Microthlaspi > Microthlaspi erraticum. The sequence goes on along the minus strand of CACVBM020000485.1, from coordinate 7,324 downwards.
GATAGATTAGAGGTTTCATATGCTTAATCCTTCTTGCTTATGGTCTTAATCTATATTCTCTCTCTTTTGGATAAATCTTAAGGCTACATGACCACTACTCCTGGCTTGTATGTCATTAGGCGATTCTCCACATGGAAGTGATGGAAATCGCTGGAAAATATGCACTAAGGGCTCTAATAACTCTTGCTCTCGAAATGGATTTCAAGGGGTTGGATGGATTAGTTTGGGCAATGATCCTATGGCCTCCAAGGTCTGATTCTCACTGGCTAACCCCCTGTTTCTGAGATCATTCCTTGGTTGATAGCCTCCACCTTGGGAAAGGGTTGGCTAGGCATTGAGAAGCCCAATATCAAGAGAAGCCTTGATACAAGGAGTTTTAAGAGCAGGATTGATTAAGTGTAGCTTCCCCTAGTTAAAAAATCTTGTCTTGAACCCTAATTTTCGCATTAGCTTGTTACAGTCGCTGCCTTTATTGCTTTTTATTTCAACTCGACCCTTAACTCGATCGAGCTCGGTACTCTGTTCCAACTCGACTCGAGTCCTTGGTCGAGTTGTTGCTTTACTGCTTTTCTTTCTATTTCTGCATTGCATTTCATTTTGTTAGGTTGTTAGTGTTACCCCCATATCAATTATTGCTTGCTTGACTTCCTGGTTATTTCATATTCTCATAGAGTAACAACTTCTCACATTTTGGATTGATACCCTTTATGCTATAATGACTATCATGGTTAAAGGGAATTGTTGACTGTGTTTGTGTTTGCATCTTACCACCTCATCATATACCACAGTTGCATTCCACCACATCTCATTTCATATCATTCACATCCACACACAAATCTTATCATCAATACCCTGTGATAGTGAATTCTGAGCTGAACAATGTTGAACTTGCTTTGCTTCTCTGTGAGCTTAGGAAGTATAGAAAAGCAATAGGGTATTCGCTAGATGACATCCCTGGAATCTCTCATGATCTTTGCATGCATAGAATACATCTAGAAGATGAATCGATGACTTCTGTAGAACATTCAGAGGAGGTTAAACCCGAATCTAAAAGATGTTGTCAAGAAAGAGATAATGAAACTTCTAGAGGCTGGTGTAGAAGATACTTGGGTTAGTCCTTCATGTAGTTCCTAAGAAAGGTGGTATTACTGTTGTTAAGAATGATAGGAATGAGCTGATACCCACTAGAACTGTCACTGGTCATCGCATGTGCATTGATTACCGCAAACTGAATGCTGCAACTCGTAAAGATCATTTTCCTCTCCCGTTTATTGATCAGATGCTTGAGAGATTGGCTAACCATCCATACTACTACTTTTTAGATGGTTACTCAGGTTTCTTTCAGATCCCCATCCACCCAGACGACCAGGAGAAGACGACATTCACATGTCCATATGGCACTTATGCTTATCGCAGAATGCCGTTTGGACTGTGCAATGCACCGGCCACGTTCCAGCGCTGCATGATGTCCATTTTCACTGACCTTATTGAGGACATAATGGAAGTTTTCATGGACGACTTTTCTGTCTATGGAAGCTCTTTTGCTGTGTGTTTGTCTAATCTGTGCAGGGTATTGCAGCGGTGTGAGGAGAGACATCTTGTGCTGAACTGGGAGAAATGCCACTTCATGGTGAGAGATGGGATCGTGCTGGGACATAGGATTTCAGAGAAGGGAATCAAGGTTGACAGAGCGAAGATCGAGGTGATGATGAGTCTGCAGCCGCCTAATTCTGTCAAGGGAATCCGCAGTTTTCTGGGGACATGCAGGGTTCTACAGGCGTTTCATCAAGGACTTCTCCAAGATCACCAGACCTTTGACGCACTGTTGTGTAAGGAGGTCAAGTTCGACTTTGACAGTGCATGCTTTGGAGGCCTTTCACACGATCAAGGGAGCTCTAGTGAGTGCTCCAATTGTCCAACCTCCAGACTGGAACCTTCCTTTCGAGGTGATGACAGATGCTAGTGACTATGCTGTCGGAGCGGTCTGGGACAGAGAAAGGAGAAGAAGCTGCATGTGATCTACTACGCCAGTCGCACACTTGATGAAGCTCAGTGCAAGTACGCTACGACTGAGAAAGAACTGCGGTGTGTTCTTTGCATTTGAGAAGTTTCGGTCCTATCTTGTTGGATCGAAGGTGATTGTCCATACTGATCACGCTGCCTTGAAGTACTTGCTGACGAAGAAGGATGCGAAGCCGAGACTCTTGAGATGGATTCTTTTGCTTCAGGAGTTCGATCTGGAGATCAAGGATAAGAAAGGGATTGACAATGGTGTAGCTGATCATCTGTCAAGGATGAAGATCGATGATGACGTCCCTCTAGACGACAACCTACCTGATGAGCACGTCTACGCAGTTGAGGTGATCGATTATGGCGAGCCCCTGCTCGCAGATGATGGAGTTCGATCGAGCGCAAATGAAGAGATCGATCGAACGGAGGATGACGGAGATCGTACTATGTGCTGCAACCGTTGACCATCGCAGTTTCCCGTGGTTTGGAGAGATAGCCAATTACCTCGCTGCTGAGCACGAACCTACTGGTTTGTGGGGAACAAGAAGAAGAAGTTCCTGAGAGACATTAGGCACTATTTCTGGGATGAGCCATACCTATACAAGCACTGCACCGATGGAGTTTACAGGAGATGTGTAGCTGATGAGGAGATACCTGAGATCTTGTTCCACTGTCATAGCTCGTCTTATGCTGGGCACTTCGCCACACAAGACTGTATCCAAGGCACTACAAGCTGGCTACTGGTGGCCCACTATGTTCCGAGATGCACAGATTCGTGTCTAAGTGTGATGTATGCCAGAGACAGGGGAACATCAGTAAGAGAAACGAGATGCCACAGAACTTCATTCTGGAAGTAGAGGTTTTCGACGTGTGGGGAGTTGACTTCATGGGACCCTTCCCATCTTCCTATGGAAATCAATACATTTTGGTGGCTGTCGACTATGTATCTAAGTGGGTAGAGGCTTTGGCCAGTCCCACTAATGATGCAAAAGTCGTGATGAAGATGTTCAAGTCGGTCATCTTTCCCTGCGTTTTGGTGTGCCAAGAGTTGTTATCAGCGATGGAGGTCTCATTTCATCAATAGAACCTTTGATAATCTTTTGAAGAGGCATGGGGTGAAGCACAAGGTGGCGACTCCTTATCATCCCCAGACGAGTGGCCAAGTCGAGCTATCTAACAGAGAGATCAAGAACATTCTTCGGAAAACTGCAGGCACAACTGGGAAGGATTGGGCTTCAAAGTTAGATGATGCACTATGGGCCAAAGGGTTTCCATTCCCCTCTGGTACATCCATGGTATCAGTAACAAGCACCTCAGGTTCCTCTTGTACCCTCTGAGTCCTGTGACTTCTCTTTCTATCCGTGGTGAAGTCTAGCTCGACCAAGTCTTTTGTTGTCCGACTCGATCGAGTTCGCATACACCTGCAAAAAGAATCAAAAACCCAGCAATACAAAGAACATGGGTGGGATAGCTTGATCGTCCAAGTGTATTAGAAACTCAAATGCAACAATATTCAACCAAAAATGGCAACGGCGCCAAATTGATAATAGGATTTGTGTGTGGGTGTGAAAGATATGATATGAAATGTGGAATGCAACAGTGGTATATGAAGATGAGGTGGTAAGATGCAAACACAATCACAATCAACAATTCCCCTTAACCATCATAGTCATTATAGTATAAGGGGTATCAATCCATATGGGTGAAATTGTCATCTATGAAATATGCAATAACAAGGAAGTCAAGCAAACAGTAAATGATATGGTGGTAACACTAACAACCTAATGAAAGAATGCAAAGCAGATAAAGTAAAGAAAGCAGTAAAGCAACAGCTCGACCAAGGACTCGAGTCGAGTGGGAACAGAGTAACCAAGCTCGATCGAGTTAGGGTCGAGTTGAAGTAAAAAGCGATAAAGGCAGGAACTTTAACAAGCTAATGCGAATATTAGGGTCTAAGACAGGGTCTTACAATCAGAGGAAGCTATACTTAATCAATCTTGCTCTCAAACAACTTGTATCAAGGTATCTCTTGATATTGAGCTTCTCAATGCCTAGCTAACCCTTTCCCAAGGTGAAAGCTATCAACCAAGACTGATCTCAGAAACAGGGGGTTAGCCAGTGAGAATCAAGCCTTGGAGGCCATAGGATCATTGCTCAAACTAATCCATCCAACCCCTATGAACTCCATTTCGAGAGCAAGAGTTATTGGAGCTCTTAGTGGACCTTTTCCAACGATTTCCATCACTTCCATGTGGAGAATCGCCTATGGACATACAAGCCAGGGGTAGTGGTCATGTAGCCTTAAGGTTTGTCCAAAAGAGAGAGATTTCTAGATTAAGAACATAAGCAAGAAGGATTAAGCATAAAGATCCCCTAATCTAGCCCATCTTTGACCCTAAAGGAAACTACTCACTACACATGAATGTAAACACAATCAAATGCAATGAAAGCGACATAATATGAAAGAGGAGATAAAGATAAACAACTTTTATTGAAATAAGCAAGTGCAAATACAAAAGATAGAGCCAGATCTAGGATTCAAGAGCAAGAGCTCAAGAACACAAAGAGAGGCTTAGGGTTGCAAAAAGTAAAGACAATAATTAAAAGAAAGCTAAAACAAAAATAAGCTAAAGATTGTTGTCTTTTTCGTGGCTTAGAGCCTTTAAATACAAAGGGATTAGGTTTAGGGTCAAAGGAAGTCAAGGGGGAAGCAACATTTTTCGGGTTTGACTGTTGACTTCTCAGCTCGATCGAGTTGAAGCTTGGCCGGTCGAGTTGAGGAACTCGACCGGATGGTCGAGTAGGTGGTCGAGCTGGTCTTCAAGATGACTTCCTCCTTCTTCCTTTGCGTATCCAGTTGAGCTGCGTCCATGCACCAAGTCCTTCCTTGCTCCTCACGTCCCATATGCTCCAAATGCTCCAAAAGACCTATTTCAAAGGACCAAACATGCATATGTATGCAAATGCAACCTAAAACTACTATGAATGCACAAGAAGGGAAAAGGAACAAGATATGATGCTAATGGACTAAAACTATGCAAAAGATGCATAAAAGATGTACTAAAACTATGCAAAATGCAAGTACATCACATACCCAAACATGGATTCATAGGTAAGGAACATCAAATGGACCAAATTTGAGAACCAGAAGAGGTAAGGAGTCTGAAATGTACCTTTGTGACTCCACATTGTGGAAACTCACTTGTAGTGTATAATATGAATTATATGGACCCATACTTACCAAACATGGATTAATAGGTTCTCCACATTACTATGAGGACAAACATGAGTGAAACGGTCTCAATCCAAGGGAGGAACATCAAATGGACCAAATTTGGGAACCAGAAGAGGTAAGGAGTCTGAAATGTACCTTTGTGACTCCACATTGTGGAAACTCACTTGTAGTGTATAATATGAACTAGATGGACCCATACTTACCCAAACATGGATTAATAGGTTCTCCACATTGCTATGAGGACAAGCATGAGTGAAACGGTCTCAATCCAAGGGAGGAACATCAAATGGACCAAATTTGGGAACCGGAAGAGGTAAGGAGTCCGAAATGTACCTCTGTGCCTCCACATTGTGGAAACTCACTTGTAGTGTATAAGATGAACTAGATGGACCCATACTTACCAAACATGGATTAATAGGTTCTACACATGACTATGAGGACAAACATGAGTGAAACGGTCTCAATCCAAGGGAGGAACATCAAATGGACCTAATTTGGGAACCGGAAGAGGTAAGGAGTCTGAAATGTACCTCTGTGACTCCACATTGTGGAAACTCACTTGTAGTGTATAATATGAACTAGATGGACCCATACTTACCCAAACATGGATTAATAGGTTCTCCACATTACTATGAGGACAAACATGAGTGAAACGGTCTCAATCCAAGGGAGGAACATCAAATGGACCAAATTTGGGAACTAGAAGAGGTAAGGAGTCTGAAATGTACCTTTGTGACTCCACATTGTGGAAACTCACTTGTAGTGTATAATATGAATTAGATGGACCCATACTTACCCAAACATGGATTAATAGGTTCCCCACATTGCTATGAGGACAAGCATGAGTGAAACGGTCTCAATCCAAGGGAGGAACATCAAATAAACCAAATTTGGGGACCGGAAGAGGTAAGGAGTACGAAATGTACCTCTGTACCTCTACATTGTGGAAACTCACTTGTAGTGTATAAGATGAACTAGATGGACCCATACTTACCAAACATGGATTAATAGGTTCTACACATGACTATGAGGACAAACATGAGTGAAACGGTCTCAATCCAAGGGAGGAACATCAAATGGACCAATTTGGGAACCAGAAGAGGTAAGGAGTCTGAAATGTACCTTTGTGACTCCACATTGTGGAAACTCACTTGTAGTGTATAAGATGAACTAGATGGACCCATACTTACCCAAACATGGATTAATAGGTTCTACACATGACTATGAGGACAAACATGAGTGAAACGGTCTCAATCCAAGGGAGGAACATCAAATGGACCTAATTTGGGAACCGGAAGAGGTAAGGAGTCTGAAATGTACCTCTGTGACTCCACATTGTGGAAACTCACTTGTAGTGTATAAGATGAATTAGATGGACCCATACTTACCCAAACATGGATTAATAGGTTCTCCACATTGACTATGAGGACTAACATGAGTGAAACGGTCTCAATCCAAGGGAGGAACATCAAATGGACCGGATTTGGGAACCAGAAGAGGTAAGGAGTCCTAAATGTACCTTTGCGACTCCACATTGTGAAACTCACTTGTAGTGTATAATGATGAATTATATGGACCCATACTTATCCAAACATGGATTAATAGGTTCTCCACATACTATGAGGACAAACATGAGTGAAACGGTCTCAATCCAAGGGAGGAACATCAAATGGACCAAATTTGGGAACCAGAAGAGGTAAGGAGTCCGAAATGTACCTCTGTGCCTCCACATTGTGGAAACTCACTTGTAGTGTATAAGATGAACTAGATGGACCCATACTTACCCAAACATGGATTAATAGGTTCTCCACATTACTATGAGGACAAACATGAGTGAAATGGTCTCAATCCAAGGGAGGAACATCAAATGGACCAAATTTGGGAACCAGAAGAGGTAAGGAGTCTGAAATGTACCTTTGTGACTCCAAATTGTGGAAACTCACTTGTAGTGTATAATATGATTTAGTTGGACCCATACTTACCCAACATGGATTAATAGGTTCTACATGACTATGAGGACAAACATGAGTGAAACCGGTCTCAATCCAAGGGAGGAACATTAAATGGACCAAATTTTGG
>CACVBM020000484.1:0-13266 GCA_902728155.2 Microthlaspi erraticum | reverse complement strand
CTCCATGTGAAACTCACTTGTAGTGTATAAGATGAACTAGATGGACCCATACTTACCCAAACATGGATTAATAGGTTCTCCACATTACTATGAGGACAAACATGAGTGAAACGGTCTCAATCCAAGGGAGGAACATCAAATGGACCAAATTTGGGAACCGGAAGAGGTAAGGAGTCCGAAATGTACCTCTGTGACTCCACATTGTGAAACTCACTTGTAGTGTATAAGATGAACTATATGGACCCATACTTACCCAAACATGGATTAATAGGTTCTCCACATTACTATGAGGACAAACATGAGTGAAACGGTCTCAATCCAAGGGAGGAACATCAAATGGACCAAATTTGGGAACCGGAAGAGGTAAGGAGTCCGAAATGTACCTCTGTGACTCCACATTGTGAAAACTCACTTGTAGTTTATAAGATGAACTATATGGACCCATACTTACCCAAACATGGATTAATAGCTTCTACACATGACTATGAGGACAAACATGAGTGAAACGGTCTCAATCCAAGGGAGAACATCAAATGGACCAAATTTGGGAACCGGAAGAGGTAAGGAGTCCGAAATGTACCTCTGTGCCTCCACATTGTGGAAACTCACTTGTAGTGTATAAATGAACTAGATGGACCCATACTTACCAAAACATGGATTAATAGCTTCTACACATGACTATGAGGACAAACATGAGTGAAACGGTCTCAATCCAAGGGAGGAACATCAAATGGACCAAATTTGGGAACCGGAAGAGGTAAGGAGTCCGAAATGTACCTCTGTGCCTCCACATTGTGGAAACTCACTTGTAGTGTATAAGATGAACTAGATGGACCCATACTTACCAAAACATGGATTAATAGTTCTACACATGACTATGAGGACAAACATGAGTGAAACGGTCTCAATCCAAGGGAGGAACATCAAATGGACCAAATTTGGGAACCGGAAGAGGTAAGGAGTCCGAAATGTACCTCTGTGCCTCCACATTGTGGAAACTCACTTGTAGTGTATAAATGGAACTAGATGGACCCATACTTACCAAAACATGGATTAATAGCTTCTCACACATGACTATGAGGACAAACATGAGTGAAACGGTCTCAATCCAAGGGAGGAACATCAAATGGACCAAATTTGGGAACCGGAAGAGGTAAGGAGTCCGAAATGTACCTCTGTGCCTCCACATTGTGGAAACTCACTTGTAGTGTATAAATGAACTAGATGGACCCATACTTACCAAAACATGGATTAATAGGTTCTCCACATGACTATGAGGACAAACATGAGTGAAACGGTCTCAATCCAAGGGAGGAACATCAAATGGACCAAATTTGGGAACCGGAAGAGGTAAGGAGTCCGAAATGTACCTCTGTGCCTCCACATTGTGGAAACTCACTTGTAGTGTATAAATGGAACTAGATGGACCCATACTTACCAAAACATGGATTAATAGCTTCTACACATGACTATGAGGACAAACATGAGTGAAACGGTCTCAATCCAAGGGAGAACATCAAATGGACCAAATTTGGGAACCGGAAGAGGTAAGGAGTCCGAAATGTACCTCTGTGCCTCCACATTGTGGAAACTCACTTGTAGTGTATAAGATGAACTAGATGGACCCATACTTACCAAAACATGGATTAATAGCTTCTACACATGACTATGAGGACAAACATGAGTGAAACGGTCTCAATCCAAGGGAGGAACATCAAATGGACCAAATTTGGGAACCGGAAGAGGTAAGGAGTCCGAAATGTACCTCTGTGCCTCCACATTGTGGAAACTCACTTGTAGTGTATAAGATGAACTAGATGGACCCATACTTACCAAACATGGATTAATAGTTCTCCACATGACTATGAGGACAAACATGAGTGAAACGGTCTCAATCCAAGGGAGGAACATCAAATGGACCAAATTTGGGAACCGGAAGAGGTAAGGAGTCCGAAATGTACCTCTGTGCCTCCACATTGTGGAAACTCACTTGTAGTGTATAAATGAACTAGATGGACCCATACTTACCAAAACATGGATTAATAGCTTCTACACATGACTATGAGGACAAACATGAGTGAAACGGTCTCAATCCAAGGGAGGAACATCAAATGGACCAAATTTGGGAACCGGAAGAGGTAAGGAGTCCGAAATGTACCTCTGTGCCTCCACATTGTGGAAACTCACTTGTAGTGTATAAGGAACTAGATGGACCCATACTTACCAAACATGGATTAATAGGTTCTCCACATGACTATGAGGACAAACATGAGTGAAACGGTCTCAATCCAAGGGAGGAACATCAAATGGACCAAATTTGGGAACCGGAAGAGGTAAGGAGTCCGAAATGTACCTCTGTGCCTCCACATTGTGGAAACTCACTTGTAGTGTATAAATGAACTAGATGGACCCATACTTACCAAACATGGATTAATAGCTTCTACACATGACTATGAGGACAAACATGAGTGAAACGGTCTCAATCCAAGGGAGGAACATCAAATGGACCAAATTTGGGAACCGGAAGAGGTAAGGAGTCCGAAATGTACCTCTGTGCCTCCACATTGTGGAAACTCACTTGTAGTGTATAAATGAACTAGATGGACCCATACTTACCAAAACATGGATTAATAGTTCTCCACATGACTATGAGGACAAACATGAGTGAAACGGTCTCAATCCAAGGGAGGAACATCAAATGGACCAAATTTGGGAACCGGAAGAGGTAAGGAGTCCGAAATGTACCTCTGTGCCTCCACATTGTGGAAACTCACTTGTAGTGTATAAGATGAACTAGATGGACCCATACTTACCAAAACATGGATTAATAGCTTCTACACATGACTATGAGGACAAACATGAGTGAAACGGTCTCAATCCAAGGGAGGAACATCAAATGGACCAAATTTGGGAACCGGAAGAGGTAAGGAGTCCGAAATGTACCTCTGTGCCTCCACATTGTGGAAACTCACTTGTAGTGTATAAGATGAACTAGATGGACCCATACTTACCAAAACATGGATTAATAGCTTCTACACATGACTATGAGGACAAACATGAGTGAAACGGTCTCAATCCAAGGGAGGAACATCAAATGGACCAAATTTGGGAACCGGAAGAGGTAAGGAGTCCGAAATGTACCTCTGTGCCTCCACATTGTGGAAACTCACTTGTAGTGTATAAGATGAACTAGATGGACCCATACTTACCAAAACATGGATTAATAGCTTCTACACATGACTATGAGGACAAACATGAGTGAAACGGTCTCAATCCAAGGGAGGAACATCAAATGGACCAAATTTGGGAACCGGAAGAGGTAAGGAGTCCGAAATGTACCTCTGTGCCTCCACATTGTGGAAACTCACTTGTAGTGTATAAATGAACTAGATGGACCCATACTTACCAAAACATGGATTAATAGGTTCTCCACATGACTATGAGGACAAACATGAGTGAAACGGTCTCAATCCAAGGGAGGAACATCAAATGGACCAAATTTGGGAACCGGAAGAGGTAAGGAGTCCGAAATGTACCTCTGTGCCTCCACATTGTGGAAACTCACTTGTAGTGTATAAATGAACTAGATGGACCCATACTTACCAAAACATGGATTAATAGCTTCTACACATGACTATGAGGACAAACATGAGTGAAACGGTCTCAATCCAAGGGAGGAACATCAAATGGACCAAATTTGGGAACCGGAAGAGGTAAGGAGTCCGAAATGTACCTCTGTGCCTCCACATTGTGGAAACTCACTTGTAGTGTATAAATGAACTAGATGGACCCATACTTACCAAAACATGGATTAATAGTTCTCCACATGACTATGAGGACAAACATGAGTGAAACGGTCTCAATCCAAGGGAGGAACATCAAATGGACCAAATTTGGGAACCGGAAGAGGTAAGGAGTCCGAAATGTACCTCTGTGCCTCCACATTGTGGAAACTCACTTGTAGTGTATAAGATGAACTAGATGGACCCATACTTACCAAAACATGGATTAATAGCTTCTACACATGACTATGAGGACAAACATGAGTGAAACGGTCTCAATCCAAGGGAGGAACATCAAATGGACCAAATTTGGGAACCGGAAGAGGTAAGGAGTCCGAAATGTACCTCTGTGCCTCCACATTGTGGAAACTCACTTGTAGTGTATAAATGAACTAGATGGACCCATACTTACCAAAACATGGATTAATAGGTTTCCACATGACTATGAGGACAAACATGAGTGAAACGGTCTCAATCCAAGGGAGGAACATCAAATGGACCAAATTTGGGAACCGGAAGAGGTAAGGAGTCCGAAATGTACCTCTGTGCCTCCACATTGTGGAAACTCACTTGTAGTGTATAAATGGAACTAGATGGACCCATACTTACCAAAACATGGATTAATAGTTCTACACATGACTATGAGGACAAACATGAGTGAAACGGTCTCAATCCAAGGGAGGAACATCAAATGGACCAAATTTGGGAACCGGAAGAGGTAAGGAGTCCGAAATGTACCTCTGTGCCTCCACATTGTGGAAACTCACTTGTAGTGTATAAGATGAACTAGATGGACCCATACTTACCAAAACATGGATTAATAGTTCTCCACATGACTATGAGGACAAACATGAGTGAAACGGTCTCAATCCAAGGGAGGAACATCAAATGGACCAAATTTGGGAACCGGAAGAGGTAAGGAGTCCGAAATGTACCTCTGTGCCTCCACATTGTGGAAACTCACTTGTAGTGTATAAATGAACTAGATGGACCCATACTTACCAAAACATGGATTAATAGCTTCTACACATGACTATGAGGACAAACATGAGTGAAACGGTCTCAATCCAAGGGAGGAACATCAAATGGACCAAATTTGGGAACCGGAAGAGGTAAGGAGTCCGAAATGTACCTCTGTGCCTCCACATTGTGGAAACTCACTTGTAGTGTATAAGATGAACTAGATGGACCCATACTTACCAAAACATGGATTAATAGTTCTACACATGACTATGAGGACAAACATGAGTGAAACGGTCTCAATCCAAGGGAGGAACATCAAATGGACCAAATTTGGGAACCGGAAGAGGTAAGGAGTCCGAAATGTACCTCTGTGCCTCCACATTGTGGAAACTCACTTGTAGTGTATAAATGAACTAGATGGACCCATACTTACCAAAACATGGATTAATAGTTCTCCACATGACTATGAGGACAAACATGAGTGAAACGGTCTCAATCCAAGGGAGGAACATCAAATGGACCAAATTTGGGAACCGGAAGAGGTAAGGAGTCCGAAATGTACCTCTGTGCCTCCACATTGTGGAAACTCACTTGTAGTGTATAAGATGAACTAGATGGACCCATACTTACCAAACATGGATTAATAGTTCTACACATGACTATGAGGACAAACATGAGTGAAACGGTCTCAATCCAAGGGAGGAACATCAAATGGACCAAATTTGGGAACCGGAAGAGGTAAGGAGTCCGAAATGTACCTCTGTGCCTCCACATTGTGGAAACTCACTTGTAGTGTATAAGATGAACTAGATGGACCCATACTTACCAAAACATGGATTAATAGCTTCTACACATGACTATGAGGACAAACATGAGTGAAACGGTCTCAATCCAAGGGAGGAACATCAAATGGACCAAATTTGGGAACCGGAAGAGGTAAGGAGTCCGAAATGTACCTCTGTGCCTCCACATTGTGGAAACTCACTTGTAGTGTATAAGATGAACTAGATGGACCCATACTTACCAAAACATGGATTAATAGCTTCTACACATGACTATGAGGACAAACATGAGTGAAACGGTCTCAATCCAAGGGAGGAACATCAAATGGACCAAATTTGGGAACCGGAAGAGGTAAGGAGTCCGAAATGTACCTCTGTGCCTCCACATTGTGGAAACTCACTTGTAGTGTATAAGATGAACTAGATGGACCCATACTTACCAAAACATGGATTAATAGCTTCTACACATGACTATGAGGACAAACATGAGTGAAACGGTCTCAATCCAAGGGAGGAACATCAAATGGACCAAATTTGGGAACCGGAAGAGGTAAGGAGTCCGAAATGTACCTCTGTGCCTCCACATTGTGGAAACTCACTTGTAGTGTATAAGATGAACTAGATGGACCCATACTTACCAAAACATGGATTAATAGCTTCTACACATGACTATGAGGACAAACATGAGTGAAACGGTCTCAATCCAAGGGAGGAACATCAAATGGACCAAATTTGGGAACCGGAAGAGGTAAGGAGTCCGAAATGTACCTCTGTGCCTCCACATTGTGGAAACTCACTTGTAGTGTATAAGATGAACTAGATGGACCCATACTTACCAAAACATGGATTAATAGGTTCTCCACATGACTATGAGGACAAACATGAGTGAAACGGTCTCAATCCAAGGGAGGAACATCAAATGGACCAAATTTGGGAACCGGAAGAGGTAAGGAGTCCGAAATGTACCTCTGTGCCTCCACATTGTGGAAACTCACTTGTAGTGTATAAGATGAACTAGATGGACCCATACTTACCAAAACATGGATTAATAGTTCTACACATGACTATGAGGACAAACATGAGTGAAACGGTCTCAATCCAAGGGAGGAACATCAAATGGACCAAATTTGGGAACCGGAAGAGGTAAGGAGTCCGAAATGTACCTCTGTGCCTCCACATTGTGGAAACTCACTTGTAGTGTATAAGATGAACTAGATGGACCCATACTTACCAAAACATGGATTAATAGCTTCTACACATGACTATGAGGACAAACATGAGTGAAACGGTCTCAATCCAAGGGAGGAACATCAAATGGACCAAATTTGGGAACCGGAAGAGGTAAGGAGTCCGAAATGTACCTCTGTGCCTCCACATTGTGGAAACTCACTTGTAGTGTATAAGATGAACTAGATGGACCCATACTTACCAAAACATGGATTAATAGCTTCTACACATGACTATGAGGACAAACATGAGTGAAACGGTCTCAATCCAAGGGAGGAACATCAAATGGACCAAATTTGGGAACCGGAAGAGGTAAGGAGTCCGAAATGTACCTCTGTGCCTCCACATTGTGGAAACTCACTTGTAGTGTATAAGATGAACTAGATGGACCCATACTTACCAAAACATGGATTAATAGTTCTACACATGACTATGAGGACAAACATGAGTGAAACGGTCTCAATCCAAGGGAGGAACATCAAATGGACCAAATTTGGGAACCGGAAGAGGTAAGGAGTCCGAAATGTACCTCTGTGCCTCCACATTGTGGAAACTCACTTGTAGTGTATAAGATGAACTAGATGGACCCATACTTACCAAAACATGGATTAATAGCTTCTACACATGACTATGAGGACAAACATGAGTGAAACGGTCTCAATCCAAGGGAGGAACATCAAATGGACCAAATTTGGGAACCGGAAGAGGTAAGGAGTCCGAAATGTACCTCTGTGCCTCCACATTGTGGAAACTCACTTGTAGTGTATAAGATGAACTAGATGGACCCATACTTACCAAAACATGGATTAATAGGTTCTACACATGACTATGAGGACAAACATGAGTGAAACGGTCTCAATCCAAGGGAGGAACATCAAATGGACCAAATTTGGGAACCGGAAGAGGTAAGGAGTCCGAAATGTACCTCTGTGCCTCCACATTGTGGAAACTCACTTGTAGTGTATAAGATGAACTAGATGGACCCATACTTACCAAAACATGGATTAATAGGTTCTACACATGACTATGAGGACAAACATGAGTGAAACGGTCTCAATCCAAGGGAGGAACATCAAATGGACCAAATTTGGGAACCGGAAGAGGTAAGGAGTCCGAAATGTACCTCTGTGCCTCCACATTGTGGAAACTCACTTGTAGTGTATAAGATGAACTAGATGGACCCATACTTACCAAAACATGGATTAATAGGTTCTCCACATGACTATGAGGACAAACATGAGTGAAACGGTCTCAATCCAAGGGAGGAACATCAAATGGACCAAATTTGGGAACCGGAAGAGGTAAGGAGTCCGAAATGTACCTCTGTGCCTCCACATTGTGGAAACTCACTTGTAGTGTATAAGATGAACTAGATGGACCCATACTTACCAAAACATGGATTAATAGCTTCTACACATGACTATGAGGACAAACATGAGTGAAACGGTCTCAATCCAAGGGAGGAACATCAAATGGACCAAATTTGGGAACCGGAAGAGGTAAGGAGTCCGAAATGTACCTCTGTGCCTCCACATTGTGGAAACTCACTTGTAGTGTATAAGATGAACTAGATGGACCCATACTTACCAAAACATGGATTAATAGGTTCTACACATGACTATGAGGACAAACATGAGTGAAACGGTCTCAATCCAAGGGAGGAACATCAAATGGACCAAATTTGGGAACCGGAAGAGGTAAGGAGTCCGAAATGTACCTCTGTGCCTCCACATTGTGGAAACTCACTTGTAGTGTATAAGATGAACTAGATGGACCCATACTTACCCAAACATGGATTAATAGCTTCTACACATGACTATGAGGACAAACATGAGTGAAACGGTCTCAATCCAAGGGAGGAACATCAAATGGACCAAATTTGGGAACCGGAAGAGGTAAGGAGTCCGAAATGTACCTCTGTGCCTCCACATTGTGGAAACTCACTTGTAGTGTATAAGATGAACTAGATGGACCCATACTTACCAAAACATGGATTAATAGCTTCTACACATGACTATGAGGACAAACATGAGTGAAACGGTCTCAATCCAAGGGAGGAACATCAAATGGACCAAATTTGGGAACCGGAAGAGGTAAGGAGTCCGAAATGTACCTCTGTGCCTCCACATTGTGGAAACTCACTTGTAGTGTATAAGATGAACTAGATGGACCCATACTTACCAAAACATGGATTAATAGCTCCACATGACTATGAGGACAAACATGAGTGAAACGGTCTCAATCCAAGGGAGGAACATCAAATGGACCAAATTTGGGAACCGGAAGAGGTAAGGAGTCCGAAATGTACCTCTGTGACTCCACATTGTGGAAACTCACTTGTAGTGTATAAGATGAACTAGATGGACCCATACTTACCCAAACATGGATTAATAGGTTCTACACATGACTATGAGGACAAACATGAGTGAAACGGTCTCAATCCAAGGGAGGAACATCAAATGGACCAAATTTGGGAACCGGAAGAGGTAAGGAGTCCGAAATGTACCTCTGTGACTCCACATTGTGGAAACTCACTTGTAGTGTATAAGATGAACTAGATGGACCCATACTTACCCAAACATGGATTAATAGGTTCTACACATGACTATGAGGACAAACATGAGTGAAACGGTCTCAATCCAAGGGAGGAACATCAAATGGACCAAATTTGGGAACCGGAAGAGGTAAGGAGTCCGAAATGTACCTCTGTGACTCCACATTGTGGAAACTCACTTGTAGTGTATAAGATGAACTAGATGGACCCATACTTACCAAACATGGATTAATAGGTTCTACACATGACTATGAGGACAAACATGAGTGAAACGGTCTCAATCCAAGGGAGGAACATCAAATGGACCAAATTTGGGAACCGGAAGAGGTAAGGAGTCCGAAATGTACCTCTGTGACTCCACATTGTGGAAACTCACTTGTAGTGTATAAGATGAACTAGATGGACCCATACTTACCCAAACATGGATTAATAGGTTCTACACATGACTATGAGGACAAACATGAGTGAAACGGTCTCAATCCAAGGGAGGAACATCAAATGGACCAAATTTGGGAACCGGAAGAGGTAAGGAGTCCGAAATGTACCTCTGTGACTCCACATTGTGGAAACTCACTTGTAGTGTATAAGATGAACTAGATGGACCCATACTTACCCAAACATGGATTAATAGGTTCTACACATGACTATGAGGACAAACATGAGTGAAACGGTCTCAATCCAAGGGAGGAACATCAAATGGACCAAATTTGGGAACCGGAAGAGGTAAGGAGTCCGAAATGTACCTCTGTGACTCCACATTGTGGAAACTCACTTGTAGTGTATAAGATGAACTAGATGGACCCATACTTACCCAAACATGGATTAATAGGTTCTACACATGACTATGAGGACAAACATGAGTGAAACGGTCTCAATCCAAGGGAGGAACATCAAATGGACCAAATTTGGGAACCGGAAGAGGTAAGGAGTCCGAAATGTACCTCTGTGACTCCACATTGTGGAAACTCACTTGTAGTGTATAAGATGAACTAGATGGACCCATACTTACCCAAACATGGATTAATAGGTTCTACACATGACTATGAGGACAAACATGAGTGAAACGGTCTCAATCCAAGGGAGGAACATCAAATGGACCAAATTTGGGAACCGGAAGAGGTAAGGAGTCCGAAATGTACCTCTGTGACTCCACATTGTGGAAACTCACTTGTAGTGTATAAGATGAACTAGATGGACCCATACTTACCCAAACATGGATTAATAGGTTCTCCACATGACTATGAGGACAAACATGAGTGAAACGGTCTCAATCCAAGGGAGGAACATCAAATGGACCAAATTTGGGAACCGGAAGAGGTAAGGAGTCCGAAATGTACCTCTGTGACTCCACATTGTGGAAACTCACTTGTAGTGTATAAGATGAACTAGATGGACCCATACTTACCCAAACATGGATTAATAGGTTCTACACATGACTATGAGGACAAACATGAGTGAAACGGTCTCAATCCAAGGGAGGAACATCAAATGGACCAAATTTGGGAACCGGAAGAGGTAAGGAGTCCGAAATGTACCTCTGTGACTCCACATTGTGGAAACTCACTTGTAGTGTATAAGATGAACTAGATGGACCCATACTTACCCAAACATGGATTAATAGGTTCTACACATGACTATGAGGACAAACATGAGTGAAACGGTCTCAATCCAAGGGAGGAACATCAAATGGACCAAATTTGGGAACCGGAAGAGGTAAGGAGTCCGAAATGTACCTCTGTGACTCCACATTGTGGAAACTCACTTGTAGTGTATAAGATGAACTAGATGGACCCATACTTACCCAAACATGGATTAATAGGTTCTACACATGACTATGAGGACAAACATGAGTGAAACGGTCTCAATCCAAGGGAGGAACATCAAATGGACCAAATTTGGGAACCGGAAGAGGTAAGGAGTCCGAAATGTACCTCTGTGACTCCACATTGTGGAAACTCACTTGTAGTGTATAAGATGAACTAGATGGACCCATACTTACCCAAACATGGATTAATAGGTTCTCCACATGACTATGAGGACAAACATGAGTGAAACGGTCTCAATCCAAGGGAGGAACATCAAATGGACCAAATTTGGGAACCGGAAGAGGTAAGGAGTCCGAAATGTACCTCTGTGACTCCACATTGTGGAAACTCACTTGTAGTGTATAAGATGAACTAGATGGACCCATACTTACCCAAACATGGATTAATAGGTTCTACACATGACTATGAGGACAAACATGAGTGAAACGGTCTCAATCCAAGGGAGGAACATCAAATGGACCAAATTTGGGAACCGGAAGAGGTAAGGAGTCCGAAATGTACCTCTGTGACTCCACATTGTGGAAACTCACTTGTAGTGTATAAGATGAACTAGATGGACCCATACTTACCCAAACATGGATTAATAGGTTCTACACATGACTATGAGGACAAACATGAGTGAAACGGTCTCAATCCAAGGGAGGAACATCAAATGGACCAAATTTGGGAACCGGAAGAGGTAAGGAGTCCGAAATGTACCTCTGTGACTCCACATTGTGGAAACTCACTTGTAGTGTATAAGATGAACTAGATGGACCCATACTTACCCAAACATGGATTAATAGGTTCTACACATGACTATGAGGACAAACATGAGTGAAACGGTCTCAATCCAAGGGAGGAACATCAAATGGACCAAATTTGGGAACCGGAAGAGGTAAGGAGTCCGAAATGTACCTCTGTGACTCCACATTGTGGAAACTCACTTGTAGTGTATAAGATGAACTAGATGGACCCATACTTACCCAAACATGGATTAATAGGTTCTACACATGACTATGAGGACAAACATGAGTGAAACGGTCTCAATCCAAGGGAGGAACATCAAATGGACCAAATTTGGGAACCGGAAGAGGTAAGGAGTCCGAAATGTACCTCTGTGACTCCACATTGTGGAAACTCACTTGTAGTGTATAAGATGAACTAGATGGACCCATACTTACCCAAACATGGATTAATAGGTTCTACACATGACTATGAGGACAAACATGAGTGAAACGGTCTCAATCCAAGGGAGGAACATCAAATGGACCAAATTTGGGAACCGGAAGAGGTAAGGAGTCCGAAATGTACCTCTGTGACTCCACATTGTGGAAACTCACTTGTAGTGTATAAGATGAACTAGATGGACCCATACTTACCCAAACATGGATTAATAGGTTCTCCACATGACTATGAGGACAAACATGAGTGAAACGGTCTCAATCCAAGGGAGGAACATCAAATGGACCAAATTTGGGAACCGGAAGAGGTAAGGAGTCCGAAATGTACCTCTGTGACTCCACATTGTGGAAACTCACTTGTAGTGTATAAGATGAACTAGATGGACCCATACTTACCCAAACATGGATTAATAGGTTCTACACATGACTATGAGGACAAACATGAGTGAAACGGTCTCAATCCAAGGGAGGAACATCAAATGGACCAAATTTGGGAACCGGAAGAGGTAAGGAGTCCGAAATGTACCTCTGTGACTCCACATTGTGGAAACTCACTTGTAGTGTATAAGATGAACTAGATGGACCCATACTTACCCAAACATGGATTAATAGGTTCTACACATGACTATGAGGACAAACATGAGTGAAACGGTCTCAATCCAAGGGAGGAACATCAAATGGACCAAATTTGGGAACCGGAAGAGGTAAGGAGTCCGAAATGTACCTCTGTGACTCCACATTGTGGAAACTCACTTGTAGTGTATAAGATGAACTAGATGGACCCATACTTACCCAAACATGGATTAATAGGTTCTACACATGACTATGAGGACAAACATGAGTGAAACGGTCTCAATCCAAGGGAGGAACATCAAATGGACCAAATTTGGGAACCGGAAGAGGTAAGGAGTCCGAAATGTACCTCTGTGCCTCCACATTGTGGAAACTCACTTGTAGTGTATATGAACT
>CACVBM020000483.1:0-13282 GCA_902728155.2 Microthlaspi erraticum | reverse complement strand
ATTTGGAGGCACAAAGCTACATTTCGGACTCCTTACCTCTTCCGGTTCCCAAATTTGGTCCATTTGATGTTCCTCCCTTGGATTGAGACCGTTTCACTCATGTTTCTCCTCATAGTCATGTATAGAACCTATTAATCCATGTTTGGGTAAGTATGGGTCCGTCTCGTTCATCATATACACTAAAAGTAAGTTCCCACCATTTGGAGGCACAAAGCTACATTTCGGACTCCTTACCTCTTCCGGTTCCCAAATTTGGTCCATTTGATGTTCCTCCCTTGGATTGAGACCGTTTCACTCATGTTTCTCCTCATAGTCATGTATAGAACCTATTAATCCATGTTTGGGTAAGTATGGGTCCGTCTCGTTCATCATATACACTAAAAGTAAGTTCCCACCATTTGGAGGCACAAAGCTACATTTCGGACTCCTTACCTCTTCCGGTTCCCAAATTTGGTCCATTTGATGTTCCTCCCTTGGATTGAGACCGTTTCACTCATGTTTCTCCTCATAGTCATGTATAGAACCTATTAATCCATGTTTGGGTAAGTATGGGTCCGTCTCGTTCATCATATACACTAAAAGTAAGTTCCCACCATTTGGAGGCACAAAGCTACATTTCGGACTCCTTACCTCTTCCGGTTCCCAAATTTGGTCCATTTGATGTTCCTCCCTTGGATTGAGACCGTTTCACTCATGTTTCTCCTCATAGTCATGTATAGAACCTATTAATCCATGTTTGGGTAAGTATGGGTCCGTCTCGTTCATCATATACACTAAAAGTAAGTTCCCACCATTTGGAGGCACAAAGCTACATTTCGGACTCCTTACCTCTTCCGGTTCCCAAATTTGGTCCATTTGATGTTCCTCCCTTGGATTGAGACCGTTTCACTCATGTTTCTCCTCATAGTCATGTATAGAACCTATTAATCCATGTTTGGGTAAGTATGGGTCCGTCTCGTTCATCATATACACTAAAAGTAAGTTCCCACCATTTGGAGGCACAAAGCTACATTTCGGACTCCTTACCTCTTCCGGTTCCCAAATTTGGTCCATTTGATGTTCCTCCCTTGGATTGAGACCGTTTCACTCATGTTTCTCCTCATAGTCATGTATAGAACCTATTAATCCATGTTTGGGTAAGTATGGGTCCGTCTCGTTCATCATATACACTAAAAGTAAGTTCCCACCATTTGGAGGCACAAAGCTACATTTCGGACTCCTTACCTCTTCCGGTTCCCAAATTTGGTCCATTTGATGTTCCTCCCTTGGATTGAGACCGTTTCACTCATGTTTCTCCTCATAGTCATGTATAGAACCTATTAATCCATGTTTGGGTAAGTATGGGTCCGTCTCGTTCATCATATACACTAAAAGTAAGTTCCCACCATTTGGAGGCACAAAGCTACATTTCGGACTCCTTACCTCTTCCGGTTCCCAAATTTGGTCCATTTGATGTTCCTCCCTTGGATTGAGACCGTTTCACTCATGTTTCTCCTCATAGTCATGTATAGAACCTATTAATCCATGTTTGGGTAAGTATGGGTCCGTCTCGTTCATCATATACACTAAAAGTAAGTTCCCACCATTTGGAGGCACAAAGCTACATTTCGGACTCCTTACCTCTTCCGGTTCCCAAATTTGGTCCATTTGATGTTCCTCCCTTGGATTGAGACCGTTTCACTCATGTTTCTCCTCATAGTCATGTATAGAACCTATTAATCCATGTTTGGGTAAGTATGGGTCCGTCTCGTTCATCATATACACTAAAAGTAAGTTCCCACCATTTGGAGGCACAAAGCTACATTTCGGACTCCTTACCTCTTCCGGTTCCCAAATTTGGTCCATTTGATGTTCCTCCCTTGGATTGAGACCGTTTCACTCATGTTTCTCCTCATAGTCATGTATAGAACCTATTAATCCATGTTTGGGTAAGTATGGGTCCGTCTCGTTCATCATATACACTAAAAGTAAGTTCCCACCATTTGGAGGCACAAAGCTACATTTCGGACTCCTTACCTCTTCCGGTTCCCAAATTTGGTCCATTTGATGTTCCTCCCTTGGATTGAGACCGTTTCACTCATGTTTCTCCTCATAGTCATGTATAGAACCTATTAATCCATGTTTGGGTAAGTATGGGTCCGTCTCGTTCATCATATACACTAAAAGTAAGTTCCCACCATTTGGAGGCACAAAGCTACATTTCGGACTCCTTACCTCTTCCGGTTCCCAAATTTGGTCCATTTGATGTTCCTCCCTTGGATTGAGACCGTTTCACTCATGTTTCTCCTCATAGTCATGTATAGAACCTATTAATCCATGTTTGGGTAAGTATGGGTCCGTCTCGTTCATCATATACACTAAAAGTAAGTTCCCACCATTTGGAGGCACAAAGCTACATTTCGGACTCCTTACCTCTTCCGGTTCCCAAATTTGGTCCATTTGATGTTCCTCCCTTGGATTGAGACCGTTTCACTCATGTTTCTCCTCATAGTCATGTATAGAACCTATTAATCCATGTTTGGGTAAGTATGGGTCCGTCTCGTTCATCATATACACTAAAAGTAAGTTCCCACCATTTGGAGGCACAAAGCTACATTTCGGACTCCTTACCTCTTCCGGTTCCCAAATTTGGTCCATTTGATGTTCCTCCCTTGGATTGAGACCGTTTCACTCATGTTTCTCCTCATAGTCATGTATAGAACCTATTAATCCATGTTTGGGTAAGTATGGGTCCGTCTCGTTCATCATATACACTAAAAGTAAGTTCCCACCATTTGGAGGCACAAAGCTACATTTCGGACTCCTTACCTCTTCCGGTTCCCAAATTTGGTCCATTTGATGTTCCTCCCTTGGATTGAGACCGTTTCACTCATGTTTCTCCTCATAGTCATGTATAGAACCTATTAATCCATGTTTGGGTAAGTATGGGTCCGTCTCGTTCATCATATACACTAAAAGTAAGTTCCCACCATTTGGAGGCACAAAGCTACATTTCGGACTCCTTACCTCTTCCGGTTCCCAAATTTGGTCCATTTGATGTTCCTCCCTTGGATTGAGACCGTTTCACTCATGTTTCTCCTCATAGTCATGTATAGAACCTATTAATCCATGTTTGGGTAAGTATGGGTCCGTCTCGTTCATCATATACACTAAAAGTAAGTTCCCACCATTTGGAGGCACAAAGCTACATTTCGGACTCCTTACCTCTTCCGGTTCCCAAATTTGGTCCATTTGATGTTCCTCCCTTGGATTGAGACCGTTTCACTCATGTTTCTCCTCATAGTCATGTATAGAACCTATTAATCCATGTTTGGGTAAGTATGGGTCCGTCTCGTTATCATATACACTAAAAGTAAGTTCCCACCATTTGGAGGCACAAAGCTACATTTCGGACTCCTTACCTCTTCCGGTTCCCAAATTTGGTCCATTTGATGTTCCTCCCTTGGATTGAGACCGTTTCACTCATGTTTCTCCTCATAGTCATGTATAGAACCTATTAATCCATGTTTGGGTAAGTATGGGTCCGTCTCGTTCATCATATACACTAAAAGTAAGTTCCCACCATTTGGAGGCACAAAGCTACATTTCGGACTCCTTACCTCTTCCGGTTCCCAAATTTGGTCCATTTGATGTTCCTCCCTTGGATTGAGACCGTTTCACTCATGTTTCTCCTCATAGTCATGTATAGAACCTATTAATCCATGTTTGGGTAAGTATGGGTCCGTCTCGTTCATCATATACACTAAAAGTAAGTTCCCACCATTTGGAGGCACAAAGCTACATTTCGGACTCCTTACCTCTTCCGGTTCCCAAATTTGGTCCATTTGATGTTCCTCCCTTGGATTGAGACCGTTTCACTCATGTTTCTCCTCATAGTCATGTATAGAACCTATTAATCCATGTTTGGGTAAGTATGGGTCCGTCTCGTTCATCATATACACTAAAAGTAAGTTCCCACCATTTGGAGGCACAAAGCTACATTTCGGACTCCTTACCTCTTCCGGTTCCCAAATTTGGTCCATTTGATGTTCCTCCCTTGGATTGAGACCGTTTCACTCATGTTTCTCCTCATAGTCATGTATAGAACCTATTAATCCATGTTTGGGTAAGTATGGGTCCGTCTCGTTCATCATATACACTAAAAGTAAGTTCCCACCATTTGGAGGCACAAAGCTACATTTCGGACTCCTTACCTCTTCCGGTTCCCAAATTTGGTCCATTTGATGTTCCTCCCTTGGATTGAGACCGTTTCACTCATGTTTCTCCTCATAGTCATGTATAGAACCTATTAATCCATGTTTGGGTAAGTATGGGTCCGTCTCGTTCATCATATACACTAAAAGTAAGTTCCCACCATTTGGAGGCACAAAGCTACATTTCGGACTCCTTACCTCTTCCGGTTCCCAAATTTGGTCCATTTGATGTTCCTCCCTTGGATTGAGACCGTTTCACTCATGTTTCTCCTCATAGTCATGTATAGAACCTATTAATCCATGTTTGGGTAAGTATGGGTCCGTCTCGTTCATCATATACACTAAAAGTAAGTTCCCACCATTTGGAGGCACAAAGCTACATTTCGGACTCCTTACCTCTTCCGGTTCCCAAATTTGGTCCATTTGATGTTCCTCCCTTGGATTGAGACCGTTTCACTCATGTTTCTCCTCATAGTCATGTATAGAACCTATTAATCCATGTTTGGGTAAGTATGGGTCCGTCTCGTTCATCATATACACTAAAAGTAAGTTCCCACCATTTGGAGGCACAAAGCTACATTTCGGACTCCTTACCTCTTCCGGTTCCCAAATTTGGTCCATTTGATGTTCCTCCCTTGGATTGAGACCGTTTCACTCATGTTTCTCCTCATAGTCATGTATAGAACCTATTAATCCATGTTTGGGTAAGTATGGGTCCGTCTCGTTCATCATATACACTAAAAGTAAGTTCCCACCATTTGGAGGCACAAAGCTACATTTCGGACTCCTTACCTCTTCCGGTTCCCAAATTTGGTCCATTTGATGTTCCTCCCTTGGATTGAGACCGTTTCACTCATGTTTCTCCTCATAGTCATGTATAGAACCTATTAATCCATGTTTGGGTAAGTATGGGTCCGTCTCGTTCATCATATACACTAAAAGTAAGTTCCCACCATTTGGAGGCACAAAGCTACATTTCGGACTCCTTACCTCTTCCGGTTCCCAAATTTGGTCCATTTGATGTTCCTCCCTTGGATTGAGACCGTTTCACTCATGTTTCTCCTCATAGTCATGTATAGAACCTATTAATCCATGTTTGGGTAAGTATGGGTCCGTCTCGTTCATCATATACACTAAAAGTAAGTTCCCACCATTTGGAGGCACAAAGCTACATTTCGGACTCCTTACCTCTTCCGGTTCCCAAATTTGGTCCATTTGATGTTCCTCCCTTGGATTGAGACCGTTTCACTCATGTTTCTCCTCATAGTCATGTATAGAACCTATTAATCCATGTTTGGGTAAGTATGGGTCCGTCTCGTTCATCATATACACTAAAAGTAAGTTCCCACCATTTGGAGGCACAAAGCTACATTTCGGACTCCTTACCTCTTCCGGTTCCCAAATTTGGTCCATTTGATGTTCCTCCCTTGGATTGAGACCGTTTCACTCATGTTTCTCCTCATAGTCATGTATAGAACCTATTAATCCATGTTTGGGTAAGTATGGGTCCGTCTCGTTCATCATATACACTAAAAGTAAGTTCCCACCATTTGGAGGCACAAAGCTACATTTCGGACTCCTTACCTCTTCCGGTTCCCAAATTTGGTCCATTTGATGTTCCTCCCTTGGATTGAGACCGTTTCACTCATGTTTCTCCTCATAGTCATGTATAGAACCTATTAATCCATGTTTGGGTAAGTATGGGTCCGTCTCGTTCATCATATACACTAAAAGTAAGTTCCCACCATTTGGAGGCACAAAGCTACATTTCGGACTCCTTACCTCTTCCGGTTCCCAAATTTGGTCCATTTGATGTTCCTCCCTTGGATTGAGACCGTTTCACTCATGTTTCTCCTCATAGTCATGTATAGAACCTATTAATCCATGTTTGGGTAAGTATGGGTCCGTCTCGTTCATCATATACACTAAAAGTAAGTTCCCACCATTTGGAGGCACAAAGCTACATTTCGGACTCCTTACCTCTTCCGGTTCCCAAATTTGGTCCATTTGATGTTCCTCCCTTGGATTGAGACCGTTTCACTCATGTTTCTCCTCATAGTCATGTATAGAACCTATTAATCCATGTTTGGGTAAGTATGGGTCCGTCTCGTTCATCATATACACTAAAAGTAAGTTCCCACCATTTGGAGGCACAAAGCTACATTTCGGACTCCTTACCTCTTCCGGTTCCCAAATTTGGTCCATTTGATGTTCCTCCCTTGGATTGAGACCGTTTCACTCATGTTTCTCCTCATAGTCATGTATAGAACCTATTAATCCATGTTTGGGTAAGTATGGGTCCGTCTCGTTCATCATATACACTAAAAGTAAGTTCCCACCATTTGGAGGCACAAAGCTACATTTCGGACTCCTTACCTCTTCCGGTTCCCAAATTTGGTCCATTTGATGTTCCTCCCTTGGATTGAGACCGTTTCACTCATGTTTCTCCTCATAGTCATGTATAGAACCTATTAATCCATGTTTGGGTAAGTATGGGTCCGTCTCGTTCATCATATACACTAAAAGTAAGTTCCCACCATTTGGAGGCACAAAGCTACATTTCGGACTCCTTACCTCTTCCGGTTCCCAAATTTGGTCCATTTGATGTTCCTCCCTTGGATTGAGACCGTTTCACTCATGTTTCTCCTCATAGTCATGTATAGAACCTATTAATCCATGTTTGGGTAAGTATGGGTCCGTCTCGTTCATCATATACACTAAAAGTAAGTTCCCACCATTTGGAGGCACAAAGCTACATTTCGGACTCCTTACCTCTTCCGGTTCCCAAATTTGGTCCATTTGATGTTCCTCCCTTGGATTGAGACCGTTTCACTCATGTTTCTCCTCATAGTCATGTATAGAACCTATTAATCCATGTTTGGGTAAGTATGGGTCCGTCTCGTTCATCATATACACTAAAAGTAAGTTCCCACCATTTGGAGGCACAAAGCTACATTTCGGACTCCTTACCTCTTCCGGTTCCCAAATTTGGTCCATTTGATGTTCCTCCCTTGGATTGAGACCGTTTCACTCATGTTTCTCCTCATAGTCATGTATAGAACCTATTAATCCATGTTTGGGTAAGTATGGGTCCGTCTCGTTCATCATATACACTAAAAGTAAGTTCCCACCATTTGGAGGCACAAAGCTACATTTCGGACTCCTTACCTCTTCCGGTTCCCAAATTTGGTCCATTTGATGTTCCTCCCTTGGATTGAGACCGTTTCACTCATGTTTCTCCTCATAGTCATGTATAGAACCTATTAATCCATGTTTGGGTAAGTATGGGTCCGTCTCGTTCATCATATACACTAAAAGTAAGTTCCCACCATTTGGAGGCACAAAGCTACATTTCGGACTCCTTACCTCTTCCGGTTCCCAAATTTGGTCCATTTGATGTTCCTCCCTTGGATTGAGACCGTTTCACTCATGTTTCTCCTCATAGTCATGTATAGAACCTATTAATCCATGTTTGGGTAAGTATGGGTCCGTCTCGTTCATCATATACACTAAAAGTAAGTTCCCACCATTTGGAGGCACAAAGCTACATTTCGGACTCCTTACCTCTTCCGGTTCCCAAATTTGGTCCATTTGATGTTCCTCCCTTGGATTGAGACCGTTTCACTCATGTTTCTCCTCATAGTCATGTATAGAACCTATTAATCCATGTTTGGGTAAGTATGGGTCCGTCTCGTTCATCATATACACTAAAAGTAAGTTCCCACCATTTGGAGGCACAAAGCTACATTTCGGACTCCTTACCTCTTCCGGTTCCCAAATTTGGTCCATTTGATGTTCCTCCCTTGGATTGAGACCGTTTCACTCATGTTTCTCCTCATAGTCATGTATAGAACCTATTAATCCATGTTTGGGTAAGTATGGGTCCGTCTCGTTCATCATATACACTAAAAGTAAGTTCCCACCATTTGGAGGCACAAAGCTACATTTCGGACTCCTTACCTCTTCCGGTTCCCAAATTTGGTCCATTTGATGTTCCTCCCTTGGATTGAGACCGTTTCACTCATGTTTCTCCTCATAGTCATGTATAGAACCTATTAATCCATGTTTGGGTAAGTATGGGTCCGTCTCGTTCATCATATACACTAAAAGTAAGTTCCCACCATTTGGAGGCACAAAGCTACATTTCGGACTCCTTACCTCTTCCGGTTCCCAAATTTGGTCCATTTGATGTTCCTCCCTTGGATTGAGACCGTTTCACTCATGTTTCTCCTCATAGTCATGTATAGAACCTATTAATCCATGTTTGGGTAAGTATGGGTCCGTCTCGTTCATCATATACACTAAAAGTAAGTTCCCACCATTTGGAGGCACAAAGCTACATTTCGGACTCCTTACCTCTTCCGGTTCCCAAATTTGGTCCATTTGATGTTCCTCCCTTGGATTGAGACCGTTTCACTCATGTTTCTCCTCATAGTCATGTATAGAACCTATTAATCCATGTTTGGGTAAGTATGGGTCCGTCTCGTTCATCATATACACTAAAAGTAAGTTCCCACCATTTGGAGGCACAAAGCTACATTTCGGACTCCTTACCTCTTCCGGTTCCCAAATTTGGTCCATTTGATGTTCCTCCCTTGGATTGAGACCGTTTCACTCATGTTTCTCCTCATAGTCATGTATAGAACCTATTAATCCATGTTTGGGTAAGTATGGGTCCGTCTCGTTCATCATATACACTAAAAGTAAGTTCCCACCATTTGGAGGCACAAAGCTACATTTCGGACTCCTTACCTCTTCCGGTTCCCAAATTTGGTCCATTTGATGTTCCTCCCTTGGATTGAGACCGTTTCACTCATGTTTCTCCTCATAGTCATGTATAGAACCTATTAATCCATGTTTGGGTAAGTATGGGTCCGTCTCGTTCATCATATACACTAAAAGTAAGTTCCCACCATTTGGAGGCACAAAGCTACATTTCGGACTCCTTACCTCTTCCGGTTCCCAAATTTGGTCCATTTGATGTTCCTCCCTTGGATTGAGACCGTTTCACTCATGTTTCTCCTCATAGTCATGTATAGAACCTATTAATCCATGTTTGGGTAAGTATGGGTCCGTCTCGTTCATCATATACACTAAAAGTAAGTTCCCACCATTTGGAGGCACAAAGCTACATTTCGGACTCCTTACCTCTTCCGGTTCCCAAATTTGGTCCATTTGATGTTCCTCCCTTGGATTGAGACCGTTTCACTCATGTTTCTCCTCATAGTCATGTATAGAACCTATTAATCCATGTTTGGGTAAGTATGGGTCCGTCTCGTTCATCATATACACTAAAAGTAAGTTCCCACCATTTGGAGGCACAAAGCTACATTTCGGACTCCTTACCTCTTCCGGTTCCCAAATTTGGTCCATTTGATGTTCCTCCCTTGGATTGAGACCGTTTCACTCATGTTTCTCCTCATAGTCATGTATAGAACCTATTAATCCATGTTTGGGTAAGTATGGGTCCGTCTCGTTCATCATATACACTAAAAGTAAGTTCCC
Source organism: Microthlaspi erraticum (assembly GCA_902728155.2). Taxonomy (NCBI): domain Eukaryota; kingdom Viridiplantae; phylum Streptophyta; class Magnoliopsida; order Brassicales; family Brassicaceae; genus Microthlaspi; species Microthlaspi erraticum. The sequence continues at coordinate 3,584 of CACVBM020000483.1, read as the reverse complement.
ACCATTTGGAGGCACAAAGCTACATTTCGGACTCCTTACCTCTTCCGGTTCCCAAATTTGGTCCATTTGATGTTCCTCCCTTGGATTGAGACCGTTTCACTCATGTTTCTCCTCATAGTCATGTATAGAACCTATTAATCCATGTTTGGGTAAGTATGGGTCCGTCTCGTTCATCATATACACTAAAAGTAAGTTCCCACCATTTGGAGGCACAAAGCTACATTTCGGACTCCTTACCTCTTCCGGTTCCCAAATTTGGTCCATTTGATGTTCCTCCCTTGGATTGAGACCGTTTCACTCATGTTTCTCCTCATAGTCATGTATAGAACCTATTAATCCATGTTTGGGTAAGTATGGGTCCGTCTCGTTCATCATATACACTAAAAGTAAGTTCCCACCATTTGGAGGCACAAAGCTACATTTCGGACTCCTTACCTCTTCCGGTTCCCAAATTTGGTCCATTTGATGTTCCTCCCTTGGATTGAGACCGTTTCACTCATGTTTCTCCTCATAGTCATGTATAGAACCTATTAATCCATGTTTGGGTAAGTATGGGTCCGTCTCGTTCATCATATACACTAAAAGTAAGTTCCCACCATTTGGAGGCACAAAGCTACATTTCGGACTCCTTACCTCTTCCGGTTCCCAAATTTGGTCCATTTGATGTTCCTCCCTTGGATTGAGACCGTTTCACTCATGTTTCTCCTCATAGTCATGTATAGAACCTATTAATCCATGTTTGGGTAAGTATGGGTCCGTCTCGTTCATCATATACACTAAAAGTAAGTTCCCACCATTTGGAGGCACAAAGCTACATTTCGGACTCCTTACCTCTTCCGGTTCCCAAATTTGGTCCATTTGATGTTCCTCCCTTGGATTGAGACCGTTTCACTCATGTTTCTCCTCATAGTCATGTATAGAACCTATTAATCCATGTTTGGGTAAGTATGGGTCCGTCTCGTTCATCATATACACTAAAAGTAAGTTCCCACCATTTGGAGGCACAAAGCTACATTTCGGACTCCTTACCTCTTCCGGTTCCCAAATTTGGTCCATTTGATGTTCCTCCCTTGGATTGAGACCGTTTCACTCATGTTTCTCCTCATAGTCATGTATAGAACCTATTAATCCATGTTTGGGTAAGTATGGGTCCGTCTCGTTCATCATATACACTAAAAGTAAGTTCCCACCATTTGGAGGCACAAAGCTACATTTCGGACTCCTTACCTCTTCCGGTTCCCAAATTTGGTCCATTTGATGTTCCTCCCTTGGATTGAGACCGTTTCACTCATGTTTCTCCTCATAGTCATGTATAGAACCTATTAATCCATGTTTGGGTAAGTATGGGTCCGTCTCGTTCATCATATACACTAAAAGTAAGTTCCCACCATTTGGAGGCACAAAGCTACATTTCGGACTCCTTACCTCTTCCGGTTCCCAAATTTGGTCCATTTGATGTTCCTCCCTTGGATTGAGACCGTTTCACTCATGTTTCTCCTCATAGTCATGTATAGAACCTATTAATCCATGTTTGGGTAAGTATGGGTCCGTCTCGTTCATCATATACACTAAAAGTAAGTTCCCACCATTTGGAGGCACAAAGCTACATTTCGGACTCCTTACCTCTTCCGGTTCCCAAATTTGGTCCATTTGATGTTCCTCCCTTGGATTGAGACCGTTTCACTCATGTTTCTCCTCATAGTCATGTATAGAACCTATTAATCCATGTTTGGGTAAGTATGGGTCCGTCTCGTTCATCATATACACTAAAAGTAAGTTCCCACCATTTGGAGGCACAAAGCTACATTTCGGACTCCTTACCTCTTCCGGTTCCCAAATTTGGTCCATTTGATGTTCCTCCCTTGGATTGAGACCGTTTCACTCATGTTTCTCCTCATAGTCATGTATAGAACCTATTAATCCATGTTTGGGTAAGTATGGGTCCGTCTCGTTCATCATATACACTAAAAGTAAGTTCCCACCATTTGGAGGCACAAAGCTACATTTCGGACTCCTTACCTCTTCCGGTTCCCAAATTTGGTCCATTTGATGTTCCTCCCTTGGATTGAGACCGTTTCACTCATGTTTCTCCTCATAGTCATGTATAGAACCTATTAATCCATGTTTGGGTAAGTATGGGTCCGTCTCGTTCATCATATACACTAAAAGTAAGTTCCCACCATTTGGAGGCACAAAGCTACATTTCGGACTCCTTACCTCTTCCGGTTCCCAAATTTGGTCCATTTGATGTTCCTCCCTTGGATTGAGACCGTTTCACTCATGTTTCTCCTCATAGTCATGTATAGAACCTATTAATCCATGTTTGGGTAAGTATGGGTCCGTCTCGTTCATCATATACACTAAAAGTAAGTTCCCACCATTTGGAGGCACAAAGCTACATTTCGGACTCCTTACCTCTTCCGGTTCCCAAATTTGGTCCATTTGATGTTCCTCCCTTGGATTGAGACCGTTTCACTCATGTTTCTCCTCATAGTCATGTATAGAACCTATTAATCCATGTTTGGGTAAGTATGGGTCCGTCTCGTTCATCATATACACTAAAAGTAAGTTCCCACCATTTGGAGGCACAAAGCTACATTTCGGACTCCTTACCTCTTCCGGTTCCCAAATTTGGTCCATTTGATGTTCCTCCCTTGGATTGAGACCGTTTCACTCATGTTTCTCCTCATAGTCATGTATAGAACCTATTAATCCATGTTTGGGTAAGTATGGGTCCGTCTCGTTCATCATATACACTAAAAGTAAGTTCCCACCATTTGGAGGCACAAAGCTACATTTCGGACTCCTTACCTCTTCCGGTTCCCAAATTTGGTCCATTTGATGTTCCTCCCTTGGATTGAGACCGTTTCACTCATGTTTCTCCTCATAGTCATGTATAGAACCTATTAATCCATGTTTGGGTAAGTATGGGTCCGTCTCGTTCATCATATACACTAAAAGTAAGTTCCCACCATTTGGAGGCACAAAGCTACATTTCGGACTCCTTACCTCTTCCGGTTCCCAAATTTGGTCCATTTGATGTTCCTCCCTTGGATTGAGACCGTTTCACTCATGTTTCTCCTCATAGTCATGTATAGAACCTATTAATCCATGTTTGGGTAAGTATGGGTCCGTCTCGTTCATCATATACACTAAAAGTAAGTTCCCACCATTTGGAGGCACAAAGCTACATTTCGGACTCCTTACCTCTTCCGGTTCCCAAATTTGGTCCATTTGATGTTCCTCCCTTGGATTGAGACCGTTTCACTCATGTTTCTCCTCATAGTCATGTATAGAACCTATTAATCCATGTTTGGGTAAGTATGGGTCCGTCTCGTTCATCATATACACTAAAAGTAAGTTCCCACCATTTGGAGGCACAAAGCTACATTTCGGACTCCTTACCTCTTCCGGTTCCCAAATTTGGTCCATTTGATGTTCCTCCCTTGGATTGAGACCGTTTCACTCATGTTTCTCCTCATAGTCATGTATAGAACCTATTAATCCATGTTTGGGTAAGTATGGGTCCGTCTCGTTCATCATATACACTAAAAGTAAGTTCCCACCATTTGGAGGCACAAAGC
>CACVBM020000481.1:0-13304 GCA_902728155.2 Microthlaspi erraticum | reverse complement strand
GAGTTCTGATGGGATCCGGTGCATTAGTGCTGGTATGATCGCACCCGTTTGTTTATGACGCGCAAACGCATATATGCCTTTCCGAGAGGATCTTGAACGTTTATTCGGCGGCGTAGGCCCCACTTGATGCTTAGGCCCGATCCGGAGTCCTAAGTGACCCTTATGTGAGAGGGAGGATGGATGCATCCAAAAAACACTATGCATAGCACTTTCGATTCATTGATTTTGTGTCCGCACCAGAAAACGGCCCGGAAAAGCGTCCAAACGCCATTTTTTGGGGTCCAAACGATATTTTACGCCTAGAGCTCTTTTGGAGCTTCACGAAAAGTGGTTGGTGGCAGCATACGGCCTCACGGTCTTCCAGCTACGCATTTTGGAAGTTTCAGATAGAAATACAGAAAAAAATTAACAAAAAAAGGGGTGCAACACGAGGACTTCCCGGGAGGTCACCCATCCTAGTACTACTCTCGCCCAAGCACGCTTACTGCGGAGTTCTGATGGGATCCGGTGCATTAGTGCTGGTATGATCGCACCCGTTTGTTTATGACGCGCAAACGCATATATGCCTTTCCGAGAGGATCTTGAACGTTTATTCGGCGGCGTAGGCCCCACTTGATGCTTAGGCCCGATCCGGAGTCCTAAGTGACCCTTATGTGAGAGGGAGGATGGATGCATCCAAAAAACACTATGCATAGCACTTTCGATTCATTGATATTGTGTCCGCACCAGAAAACGGCCCGGAAAAGCGTCCAAACGCCATTTTTTGGGGTCCAAACGATATTTTACGCCTAGAGCTCTTTTGGAGCTTCACGAAAAGTGGTTGGTGGCAGCATACGGCCTCACGGTCTTCCAGCTACGCATTTTGGAAGTTTCAGATAGAAATACAGAAAAAAATTAACAAAAAAAGGGGTGCAACACGAGGACTTCCCGGGAGGTCACCCATCCTAGTACTACTCTCGCCCAAGCACGCTTAACTGCGGAGTTCTGATGGGATCCGGTGCATTAGTGCTGGTATGATCGCACCCGTTTGTTTATGACGCGCAAACGCATATATGCCTTTCCGAGAGGATCTTGAACGTTTATTCGGCGGCGTAGGCCCCACTTGATGCTTAGGCCCGATCCGGAGTCCTAAGTGACCCTTATGTGAGAGGGAGGATGGATGCATCCAAAAAACACTATGCATAGCACTTTCGATTCATTGATATTGTGTCCGCACCAGAAAACGGCCCGGAAAAGCGTCCAAACGCCATTTTTTGGGGTCCAAACGATATTTTACGCCTAGAGCTCTTTTGGAGCTTCACGAAAAGTGGTTGGTGGCAGCATACGGCCTCACGGTCTTCCAGCTACGCATTTTGGAAGTTTCAGATAGAAATACAGAAAAAAATTAACAAAAAAAGGGGTGCAACACGAGGACTTCCCGGGAGGTCACCCATCCTAGTACTACTCTCGCCCAAGCACGCTTACTGCGGAGTTCTGATGGGATCCGGTGCATTAGTGCTGGTATGATCGCACCCGTTTGTTTATGACGCGCAAACGCATATATGCCTTTCCGAGAGGATCTTGAACGTTTATTCGGCGGCGTAGGCCCCACTTGATGCTTAGGCCCGATCCGGAGTCCTAAGTGACCCTTATGTGAGAGGGAGGATGGATGCATCCAAAAAACACTATGCATAGCACTTTCGATTCATTGATTTTGTGTCCGCACCAGAAAACGGCCCGGAAAAGCGTCCAAACGCCATTTTTTGGGGTCCAAACGATATTTTACGCCTAGAGCTCTTTTGGAGCTTCACGAAAAGTGGTTGGTGGCAGCATACGGCCTCACGGTCTTCCAGCTACGCATTTTGGAAGTTTCAGATAGAAATACAGAAAAAAATTAACAAAAAAAGGGGTGCAACACGAGGACTTCCCGGGAGGTCACCCATCCTAGTACTACTCTCGCCCAAGCACGCTTACTGCGGAGTTCTGATGGGATCCGGTGCATTAGTGCTGGTATGATCGCACCCAGTTTGTTTATGACGCGCAAACGCATATATGCCTTTCCGAGAGGATCTTGAACGTTTATTCGGCGGCGTAGGCCCCACTTGATGCTTAGGCCCGATCCGGAGTCCTAAGTGACCCTTATGTGAGAGGGAGGATGGATGCATCCAAAAAACACTATGCATAGCACTTTCGATTCATTGATTTTGTGTCCGCACCAGAAAACGGCCCGGAAAAGCGTCCAAACGCCATTTTTTGGGGTCCAAACGATATTTTACGCCTAGAGCTCTTTTGGAGCTTCACGAAAAGTGGTTGGTGGCAGCATACGGCCTCACGGTCTTCCAGCTACGCATTTTGGAAGTTTCAGATAGAAATACAGAAAAAAATTAACAAAAAAAGGGGTGCAACACGAGGACTTCCCGGGAGGTCACCCATCCTAGTACTACTCTCGCCCAAGCACGCTTACTGCGGAGTTCTGATGGGATCCGGTGCATTAGTGCTGGTATGATCGCACCCATTTGTTTATGACGCGCAAACGCATATATGCCTTTCCGAGAGGATCTTGAACGTTTATTCGGCGGCGTAGGCCCCACTTGATGCTTAGGCCCGATCCGGAGTCCTAAGTGACCCTTATGTGAGAGGGAGGATGGATGCATCCAAAAAACACTATGCATAGCACTTTCGATTCATTGATTTTGTGTCCGCACCAGAAAACGGCCCGGAAAAGCGTCCAAACGCCATTTTTTGGGGTCCAAACGATATTTTACGCCTAGAGCTCTTTTGGAGCTTCACGAAAAGTGGTTGGTGGCAGCATACGGCCTCACGGTCTTCCAGCTACGCATTTTGGAAGTTTCAGATAGAAATACAGAAAAAAATTAACAAAAAAAGGGGTGCAACACGAGGACTTCCCGGGAGGTCACCCATCCTAGTACTACTCTCGCCCAAGCACGCTTACTGCGGAGTTCTGATGGGATCCGGTGCATTAGTGCTGGTATGATCGCACCCGTTTGTTTATGACGCGCAAACGCATATATGCCTTTCCGAGAGGATCTTGAACGTTTATTCGGCGGCGTAGGCCCCACTTGATGCTTAGGCCCGATCCGGAGTCCTAAGTGACCCTTATGTGAGAGGGAGGATGGATGCATCCAAAAAACACTATGCATAGCACTTTCGATTCATTGATTTTGTGTCCGCACCAGAAAACGGCCCGGAAAAGCGTCCAAACGCCATTTTTTGGGGTCCAAACGATATTTTACGCCTAGAGCTCTTTTGGAGCTTCACGAAAAGTGGTTGGTGGCAGCATACGGCCTCACGGTCTTCCAGCTACGCATTTTGGAAGTTTCAGATAGAAATACAGAAAAAAATTAACAAAAAAAGGGGTGCAACACGAGGACTTCCCGGGAGGTCACCCATCCTAGTACTACTCTCGCCCAAGCACGCTTACTGCGGAGTTCTGATGGGATCCGGTGCATTAGTGCTGGTATGATCGCACCCAGTTTGTTTATGACGCGCAAACGCATATATGCCTTTCCGAGAGGATCTTGAACGTTTATTCGGCGGCGTAGGCCCCACTTGATGCTTAGGCCCGATCCGGAGTCCTAAGTGACCCTTATGTGAGAGGGAGGATGGATGCATCCAAAAAACACTATGCATAGCACTTTCGATTCATTGATTTTGTGTCCGCACCAGAAAACGGCCCGGAAAAGCGTCCAAACGCCATTTTTTGGGGTCCAAACGATATTTTACGCCTAGAGCTCTTTTGGAGCTTCACGAAAAGTGGTTGGTGGCAGCATACGGCCTCACGGTCTTCCAGCTACGCATTTTGGAAGTTTCAGATAGAAATACAGAAAAAAATTAACAAAAAAAGGGGTGCAACACGAGGACTTCCCGGGAGGTCACCCATCCTAGTACTACTCTCGCCCAAGCACGCTTACTGCGGAGTTCTGATGGGATCCGGTGCATTAGTGCTGGTATGATCGCACCCGTTTGTTTATGACGCGCAAACGCATATATGCCTTTCCGAGAGGATCTTGAACGTTTATTCGGCGGCGTAGGCCCCACTTGATGCTTAGGCCCGATCCGGAGTCCTAAGTGACCCTTATGTGAGAGGGAGGATGGATGCATCCAAAAAACACTATGCATAGCACTTTCGATTCATTGATTTGTGTCCGCACCAGAAAACGGCCCGGAAAAGCGTCCAAACGCCATTTTTTGGGGTCCAAACGATATTTTACGCCTAGAGCTCTTTTGGAGCTTCACGAAAAGTGGTTGGTGGCAGCATACGGCCTCACGGTCTTCCAGCTACGCATTTTGGAAGTTTCAGATAGAAATACAGAAAAAAATTAACAAAAAAAGGGGTGCAACACGAGGACTTCCCGGGAGGTCACCCATCCTAGTACTACTCTCGCCCAAGCACGCTTACTGCGGAGTTCTGATGGGATCCGGTGCATTAGTGCTGGTATGATCGCACCCGTTTGTTTATGACGCGCAAACGCATATATGCCTTTCCGAGAGGATCTTGAACGTTTATTCGGCGGCGTAGGCCCCACTTGATGCTTAGGCCCGATCCGGAGTCCTAAGTGACCCTTATGTGAGAGGGAGGATGGATGCATCCAAAAAACACTATGCATAGCACTTTCGATTCATTGATTTGTGTCCGCACCAGAAAACGGCCCGGAAAAGCGTCCAAACGCCATTTTTTGGGGTCCAAACGATATTTTACGCCTAGAGCTCTTTTGGAGCTTCACGAAAAGTGGTTGGTGGCAGCATACGGCCTCACGGTCTTCCAGCTACGCATTTTGGAAGTTTCAGATAGAAATACAGAAAAAAATTAACAAAAAAAGGGGTGCAACACGAGGACTTCCCGGGAGGTCACCCATCCTAGTACTACTCTCGCCCAAGCACGCTTACTGCGGAGTTCTGATGGGATCCGGTGCATTAGTGCTGGTATGATCGCACCCGTTTGTTTATGACGCGCAAACGCATATATGCCTTTCCGAGAGGATCTTGAACGTTTATTCGGCGGCGTAGGCCCCACTTGATGCTTAGGCCCGATCCGGAGTCCTAAGTGACCCTTATGTGAGAGGGAGGATGGATGCATCCAAAAAACACTATGCATAGCACTTTCGATTCATTGATTTTGTGTCCGCACCAGAAAACGGCCCGGAAAAGCGTCCAAACGCCATTTTTTGGGGTCCAAACGATATTTTACGCCTAGAGCTCTTTTGGAGCTTCACGAAAAGTGGTTGGTGGCAGCATACGGCCTCACGGTCTTCCAGCTACGCATTTTGGAAGTTTCAGATAGAAATACAGAAAAAAATTAACAAAAAAAGGGGTGCAACACGAGGACTTCCCGGGAGGTCACCCATCCTAGTACTACTCTCGCCCAAGCACGCTTACTGCGGAGTTCTGATGGGATCCGGTGCATTAGTGCTGGTATGATCGCACCCGTTTGTTTATGACGCGCAAACGCATATATGCCTTTCCGAGAGGATCTTGAACGTTTATTCGGCGGCGTAGGCCCCACTTGATGCTTAGGCCCGATCCGGAGTCCTAAGTGACCCTTATGTGAGAGGGAGGATGGATGCATCCAAAAAACACTATGCATAGCACTTTCGATTCATTGATTTTGTGTCCGCACCAGAAAACGGCCCGGAAAAGCGTCCAAACGCCATTTTTTGGGGTCCAAACGATATTTTACGCCTAGAGCTCTTTTGGAGCTTCACGAAAAGTGGTTGGTGGCAGCATACGGCCTCACGGTCTTCCAGCTACGCATTTTGGAAGTTTCAGATAGAAATACAGAAAAAAATTAACAAAAAAAGGGGTGCAACACGAGGACTTCCCGGGAGGTCACCCATCCTAGTACTACTCTCGCCCAAGCACGCTTAACTGCGGAGTTCTGATGGGATCCGGTGCATTAGTGCTGGTATGATCGCACCCGTTTGTTTATGACGCGCAAACGCATATATGCCTTTCCGAGAGGATCTTGAACGTTTATTCGGCGGCGTAGGCCCCACTTGATGCTTAGGCCCGATCCGGAGTCCTAAGTGACCCTTATGTGAGAGGGAGGATGGATGCATCCAAAAAACACTATGCATAGCACTTTCGATTCATTGATTTTGTGTCCGCACCAGAAAACGGCCCGGAAAAGCGTCCAAACGCCATTTTTTGGGGTCCAAACGATATTTTACGCCTAGAGCTCTTTTGGAGCTTCACGAAAAGTGGTTGGTGGCAGCATACGGCCTCACGGTCTTCCAGCTACGCATTTTGGAAGTTTCAGATAGAAATACAGAAAAAAATTAACAAAAAAAGGGGTGCAACACGAGGACTTCCCGGGAGGTCACCCATCCTAGTACTACTCTCGCCCAAGCACGCTTACTGCGGAGTTCTGATGGGATCCGGTGCATTAGTGCTGGTATGATCGCACCCGTTTGTTTATGACGCGCAAACGCATATATGCCTTTCCGAGAGGATCTTGAACGTTTATTCGGCGGCGTAGGCCCCACTTGATGCTTAGGCCCGATCCGGAGTCCTAAGTGACCCTTATGTGAGAGGGAGGATGGATGCATCCAAAAAACACTATGCATAGCACTTTCGATTCATTGATTTTGTGTCCGCACCAGAAAACGGCCCGGAAAAGCGTCCAAACGCCATTTTTTGGGGTCCAAACGATATTTTACGCCTAGAGCTCTTTTGGAGCTTCACGAAAAGTGGTTGGTGGCAGCATACGGCCTCACGGTCTTCCAGCTACGCATTTTGGAAGTTTCAGATAGAAATACAGAAAAAAATTAACAAAAAAAGGGGTGCAACACGAGGACTTCCCGGGAGGTCACCCATCCTAGTACTACTCTCGCCCAAGCACGCTTACTGCGGAGTTCTGATGGGATCCGGTGCATTAGTGCTGGTATGATCGCACCCGTTTGTTTATGACGCGCAAACGCATATATGCCTTTCCGAGAGGATCTTGAACGTTTATTCGGCGGCGTAGGCCCCACTTGATGCTTAGGCCCGATCCGGAGTCCTAAGTGACCCTTATGTGAGAGGGAGGATGGATGCATCCAAAAAACACTATGCATAGCACTTTCGATTCATTGATTTGTGTCCGCACCAGAAAACGGCCCGGAAAAGCGTCCAAACGCCATTTTTTGGGGTCCAAACGATATTTTACGCCTAGAGCTCTTTTGGAGCTTCACGAAAAGTGGTTGGTGGCAGCATACGGCCTCACGGTCTTCCAGCTACGCATTTTGGAAGTTTCAGATAGAAATACAGAAAAAAATTAACAAAAAAAGGGGTGCAACACGAGGACTTCCCGGGAGGTCACCCATCCTAGTACTACTCTCGCCCAAGCACGCTTACTGCGGAGTTCTGATGGGATCCGGTGCATTAGTGCTGGTATGATCGCACCCGTTTGTTTATGACGCGCAAACGCATATATGCCTTTCCGAGAGGATCTTGAACGTTTATTCGGCGGCGTAGGCCCCACTTGATGCTTAGGCCCGATCCGGAGTCCTAAGTGACCCTTATGTGAGAGGGAGGATGGATGCATCCAAAAAACACTATGCATAGCACTTTCGATTCATTGATTTGTGTCCGCACCAGAAAACGGCCCGGAAAAGCGTCCAAACGCCATTTTTTGGGGTCCAAACGATATTTTACGCCTAGAGCTCTTTTGGAGCTTCACGAAAAGTGGTTGGTGGCAGCATACGGCCTCACGGTCTTCCAGCTACGCATTTTGGAAGTTTCAGATAGAAATACAGAAAAAAATTAACAAAAAAAGGGGTGCAACACGAGGACTTCCCGGGAGGTCACCCATCCTAGTACTACTCTCGCCCAAGCACGCTTACTGCGGAGTTCTGATGGGATCCGGTGCATTAGTGCTGGTATGATCGCACCCGTTTGTTTATGACGCGCAAACGCATATATGCCTTTCCGAGAGGATCTTGAACGTTTATTCGGCGGCGTAGGCCCCACTTGATGCTTAGGCCCGATCCGGAGTCCTAAGTGACCCTTATGTGAGAGGGAGGATGGATGCATCCAAAAAACACTATGCATAGCACTTTCGATTCATTGATATTGTGTCCGCACCAGAAAACGGCCCGGAAAAGCGTCCAAACGCCATTTTTTGGGGTCCAAACGATATTTTACGCCTAGAGCTCTTTTGGAGCTTCACGAAAAGTGGTTGGTGGCAGCATACGGCCTCACGGTCTTCCAGCTACGCATTTTGGAAGTTTCAGATAGAAATACAGAAAAAAATTAACAAAAAAAGGGGTGCAACACGAGGACTTCCCGGGAGGTCACCCATCCTAGTACTACTCTCGCCCAAGCACGCTTACTGCGGAGTTCTGATGGGATCCGGTGCATTAGTGCTGGTATGATCGCACCCGTTTGTTTATGACGCGCAAACGCATATATGCCTTTCCGAGAGGATCTTGAACGTTTATTCGGCGGCGTAGGCCCCACTTGATGCTTAGGCCCGATCCGGAGTCCTAAGTGACCCTTATGTGAGAGGGAGGATGGATGCATCCAAAAAACACTATGCATAGCACTTTCGATTCATTGATTTGTGTCCGCACCAGAAAACGGCCCGGAAAAGCGTCCAAACGCCATTTTTTGGGGTCCAAACGATATTTTACGCCTAGAGCTCTTTTGGAGCTTCACGAAAAGTGGTTGGTGGCAGCATACGGCCTCACGGTCTTCCAGCTACGCATTTTGGAAGTTTCAGATAGAAATACAGAAAAAAATTAACAAAAAAAGGGGTGCAACACGAGGACTTCCCGGGAGGTCACCCATCCTAGTACTACTCTCGCCCAAGCACGCTTACTGCGGAGTTCTGATGGGATCCGGTGCATTAGTGCTGGTATGATCGCACCCGTTTGTTTATGACGCGCAAACGCATATATGCCTTTCCGAGAGGATCTTGAACGTTTATTCGGCGGCGTAGGCCCCACTTGATGCTTAGGCCCGATCCGGAGTCCTAAGTGACCCTTATGTGAGAGGGAGGATGGATGCATCCAAAAAACACTATGCATAGCACTTTCGATTCATTGATTTGTGTCCGCACCAGAAAACGGCCCGGAAAAGCGTCCAAACGCCATTTTTTGGGGTCCAAACGATATTTTACGCCTAGAGCTCTTTTGGAGCTTCACGAAAAGTGGTTGGTGGCAGCATACGGCCTCACGGTCTTCCAGCTACGCATTTTGGAAGTTTCAGATAGAAATACAGAAAAAAATTAACAAAAAAAGGGGTGCAACACGAGGACTTCCCGGGAGGTCACCCATCCTAGTACTACTCTCGCCCAAGCACGCTTACTGCGGAGTTCTGATGGGATCCGGTGCATTAGTGCTGGTATGATCGCACCCGTTTGTTTATGACGCGCAAACGCATATATGCCTTTCCGAGAGGATCTTGAACGTTTATTCGGCGGCGTAGGCCCCACTTGATGCTTAGGCCCGATCCGGAGTCCTAAGTGACCCTTATGTGAGAGGGAGGATGGATGCATCCAAAAAACACTATGCATAGCACTTTCGATTCATTGATTTTGTGTCCGCACCAGAAAACGGCCCGGAAAAGCGTCCAAACGCCATTTTTTGGGGTCCAAACGATATTTTACGCCTAGAGCTCTTTTGGAGCTTCACGAAAAGTGGTTGGTGGCAGCATACGGCCTCACGGTCTTCCAGCTACGCATTTTGGAAGTTTCAGATAGAAATACAGAAAAAAATTAACAAAAAAAGGGGTGCAACACGAGGACTTCCCGGGAGGTCACCCATCCTAGTACTACTCTCGCCCAAGCACGCTTACTGCGGAGTTCTGATGGGATCCGGTGCATTAGTGCTGGTATGATCGCACCCGTTTGTTTATGACGCGCAAACGCATATATGCCTTTCCGAGAGGATCTTGAACGTTTATTCGGCGGCGTAGGCCCCACTTGATGCTTAGGCCCGATCCGGAGTCCTAAGTGACCCTTATGTGAGAGGGAGGATGGATGCATCCAAAAAACACTATGCATAGCACTTTCGATTCATTGATTTGTGTCCGCACCAGAAAACGGCCCGGAAAAGCGTCCAAACGCCATTTTTTGGGGTCCAAACGATATTTTACGCCTAGAGCTCTTTTGGAGCTTCACGAAAAGTGGTTGGTGGCAGCATACGGCCTCACGGTCTTCCAGCTACGCATTTTGGAAGTTTCAGATAGAAATACAGAAAAAAATTAACAAAAAAAGGGGTGCAACACGAGGACTTCCCGGGAGGTCACCCATCCTAGTACTACTCTCGCCCAAGCACGCTTACTGCGGAGTTCTGATGGGATCCGGTGCATTAGTGCTGGTATGATCGCACCCGTTTGTTTATGACGCGCAAACGCATATATGCCTTTCCGAGAGGATCTTGAACGTTTATTCGGCGGCGTAGGCCCCACTTGATGCTTAGGCCCGATCCGGAGTCCTAAGTGACCCTTATGTGAGAGGGAGGATGGATGCATCCAAAAAACACTATGCATAGCACTTTCGATTCATTGATTTGTGTCCGCACCAGAAAACGGCCCGGAAAAGCGTCCAAACGCCATTTTTTGGGGTCCAAACGATATTTTACGCCTAGAGCTCTTTTGGAGCTTCACGAAAAGTGGTTGGTGGCAGCATACGGCCTCACGGTCTTCCAGCTACGCATTTTGGAAGTTTCAGATAGAAATACAGAAAAAAATTAACAAAAAAAGGGGTGCAACACGAGGACTTCCCGGGAGGTCACCCATCCTAGTACTACTCTCGCCCAAGCACGCTTACTGCGGAGTTCTGATGGGATCCGGTGCATTAGTGCTGGTATGATCGCACCCGTTTGTTTATGACGCGCAAACGCATATATGCCTTTCCGAGAGGATCTTGAACGTTTATTCGGCGGCGTAGGCCCCACTTGATGCTTAGGCCCGATCCGGAGTCCTAAGTGACCCTTATGTGAGAGGGAGGATGGATGCATCCAAAAAACACTATGCATAGCACTTTCGATTCATTGATTTTGTGTCCGCACCAGAAAACGGCCCGGAAAAGCGTCCAAACGCCATTTTTTGGGGTCCAAACGATATTTTACGCCTAGAGCTCTTTTGGAGCTTCACGAAAAGTGGTTGGTGGCAGCATACGGCCTCACGGTCTTCCAGCTACGCATTTTGGAAGTTTCAGATAGAAATACAGAAAAAAATTAACAAAAAAAGGGGTGCAACACGAGGACTTCCCGGGAGGTCACCCATCCTAGTACTACTCTCGCCCAAGCACGCTTACTGCGGAGTTCTGATGGGATCCGGTGCATTAGTGCTGGTATGATCGCACCCGTTTGTTTATGACGCGCAAACGCATATATGCCTTTCCGAGAGGATCTTGAACGTTTATTCGGCGGCGTAGGCCCCACTTGATGCTTAGGCCCGATCCGGAGTCCTAAGTGACCCTTATGTGAGAGGGAGGATGGATGCATCCAAAAAACACTATGCATAGCACTTTCGATTCATTGATTTGTGTCCGCACCAGAAAACGGCCCGGAAAAGCGTCCAAACGCCATTTTTTGGGGTCCAAACGATATTTTACGCCTAGAGCTCTTTTGGAGCTTCACGAAAAGTGGTTGGTGGCAGCATACGGCCTCACGGTCTTCCAGCTACGCATTTTGGAAGTTTCAGATAGAAATACAGAAAAAAATTAACAAAAAAAGGGGTGCAACACGAGGACTTCCCGGGAGGTCACCCATCCTAGTACTACTCTCGCCCAAGCACGCTTACTGCGGAGTTCTGATGGGATCCGGTGCATTAGTGCTGGTATGATCGCACCCGTTTGTTTATGACGCGCAAACGCATATATGCCTTTCCGAGAGGATCTTGAACGTTTATTCGGCGGCGTAGGCCCCACTTGATGCTTAGGCCCGATCCGGAGTCCTAAGTGACCCTTATGTGAGAGGGAGGATGGATGCATCCAAAAAACACTATGCATAGCACTTTCGATTCATTGATATTGTGTCCGCACCAGAAAACGGCCCGGAAAAGCGTCCAAACGCCATTTTTTGGGGTCCAAACGATATTTTACGCCTAGAGCTCTTTTGGAGCTTCACGAAAAGTGGTTGGTGGCAGCATACGGCCTCACGGTCTTCCAGCTACGCATTTTGGAAGTTTCAGATAGAAATACAGAAAAAAATTAACAAAAAAAGGGGTGCAACACGAGGACTTCCCGGGAGGTCACCCATCCTAGTACTACTCTCGCCCAAGCACGCTTACTGCGGAGTTCTGATGGGATCCGGTGCATTAGTGCTGGTATGATCGCACCCGTTTGTTTATGACGCGCAAACGCATATATGCCTTTCCGAGAGGATCTTGAACGTTTATTCGGCGGCGTAGGCCCCACTTGATGCTTAGGCCCGATCCGGAGTCCTAAGTGACCCTTATGTGAGAGGGAGGATGGATGCATCCAAAAAACACTATGCATAGCACTTTCGATTCATTGATATTGTGTCCGCACCAGAAAACGGCCCGGAAAAGCGTCCAAACGCCATTTTTTGGGGTCCAAACGATATTTTACGCCTAGAGCTCTTTTGGAGCTTCACGAAAAGTGGTTGGTGGCAGCATACGGCCTCACGGTCTTCCAGCTACGCATTTTGGAAGTTTCAGATAGAAATACAGAAAAAAATTAACAAAAAAAGGGGTGCAACACGAGGACTTCCCGGGAGGTCACCCATCCTAGTACTACTCTCGCCCAAGCACGCTTAACTGCGGAGTTCTGATGGGATCCGGTGCATTAGTGCTGGTATGATCGCACCCGTTTGTTTATGACGCGCAAACGCATATATGCCTTTCCGAGAGGATCTTGAACGTTTATTCGGCGGCGTAGGCCCCACTTGATGCTTAGGCCCGATCCGGAGTCCTAAGTGACCCTTATGTGAGAGGGAGGATGGATGCATCCAAAAAACACTATGCATAGCACTTTCGATTCATTGATATTGTGTCCGCACCAGAAAACGGCCCGGAAAAGCGTCCAAACGCCATTTTTTGGGGTCCAAACGATATTTTACGCCTAGAGCTCTTTTGGAGCTTCACGAAAAGTGGTTGGTGGCAGCATACGGCCTCACGGTCTTCCAGCTACGCATTTTGGAAGTTTCAGATAGAAATACAGAAAAAAATTAACAAAAAAAGGGGTGCAACACGAGGACTTCCCGGGAGGTCACCCATCCTAGTACTACTCTCGCCCAAGCACGCTTACTGCGGAGTTCTGATGGGATCCGGTGCATTAGTGCTGGTATGATCGCACCATTTGTTTATGACGCGCAAACGCATATATGCCTTTCCGAGAGGATCTTGAACGTTTATAT
>CACVBM020000480.1:0-13306 GCA_902728155.2 Microthlaspi erraticum | reverse complement strand
TAAGGAGTCCGAAATGTACCTCTGTGCTCCACATTGTGGAAACTCACTTGTAGTGTATAAGATGAACTATATGGACCCATACTTACCCAAACATGGATTAATAGGTTCTCCACATTACTATGAGGACAAACATGAGTGAAACGGTCTCAATCCAAGGGAGGAACATCAAATGGACCTAATTTGGGAACCGGAAGAGGTAAGGAGTCCGAAATGTACCTCTGTGACTCCACATTGTGGAAACTCACTTGTAGTGTATAAGATGAACTAGATGGACCCATACTTACCCAAACATGGATTAATAGGTTCTCCACATTACTATGAGGACAAACATGAGTGAAACGGTCTCAATCCAAGGGAGGAACATCAAATGGACCAATTTGGGAACCGGAAGAGGTAAGGAGTCCGAAATGTACCTCTGTGACTCCACATTGTGAAACTCACTTGTAGTGTATAAGATGAACATATGGACCCATACTTACCCAAACATGGATTAATAGGTTCTCCACATTACTATGAGGACAAACATGAGTGAAACGGTCTCAATCCAAGGGAGGAACATCAAATGGACCTAATTTGGGAACCGGAAGAGGTAAGGAGTCCGAAATGTACCTCTGTGACTCCACATTGTGGAAACTCACTTGTAGTGTATAAGATGAACTATGGACCCATACTTACCCAAACATGGATTAATAGGTTCTCCACATTACTATGAGGACAAACATGAGTGAAACGGTCTCAATCCAAGGGAGGAACATCAAATGGACCAAATTTGGGAACCGGAAGAGGTAAGGAGTCCGAAATGTACCTCTGTGCCTCCACATTGTGGAAACTCACTTGTAGTGTATAAGATGAACTAGATGGACCCATACTTACCCAAACATGGATTAATAGGTTCTCCACATTACTATGAGGACAAACATGAGTGAAACGGTCTCAATCCAAGGGAGGAACATCAAATGGACCTAATTTGGGAACCGGAAGAGGTAAGGAGTCCGAAATGTACCTCTGTGACTCCACATTGTGGAAACTCACTTGTAGTGTATAAGATGAACTATATGGACCCATACTTACCCAAACATGGATTAATAGGTTCTCCACATTACTATGAGGACAAACATGAGTGAAACGGTCTCAATCCAAGGGAGGAACATCAAATGGACCAAATTTGGGAACCGGAAGAGGTAAGGAGTCCGAAATGTACCTCTGTGCCTCCACATTGTGGAAACTCACTTGTAGTGTATAAGATGAACTAGATGGACCCATACTTACCCAAACATGGATTAATAGGTTCTCCACATTACTATGAGGACAAACATGAGTGAAACGGTCTCAATCCAAGGGAGGAACATCAAATGGACCAAATTTGGGAACCGGAACGAGGTAAGGAGTCCGAAATGTACCTCTGTGACTCCACATTGTGGAAACTCACTTGTAGTGTATAAGATGAACTAGATGGACCCATACTTACCCAAACATGGATTAATAGGTTCTACACATGACTATGAGGACAAACATGAGTGAAACGGTCTCAATCCAAGGGAGGAACATCAAATGGACCTAATTTGGGAACCGGAAGAGGTAAGGAGTCCGAAATGTACCTCTGTGACTCCACATTGTGGAAACTCACTTGTAGTGTATAAGATGAACTAGATGGACCCATACTTACCCAAACATGGATTAATAGGTTCTACACATGACTATGAGGACAAACATGAGTGAAACGGTCTCAATCCAAGGGAGGAACATCAAATGGACCTAATTTGGGAACCGGAAGAGGTAAGGAGTCCGAAATGTACCTCTGTGACTCCACATTGTGGAAACTCACTTGTAGTGTATAAGATGAACTAGATGGACCCATACTTATCCAAACATGGATTAATAGGTTCTACACATGACTATGAGGACAAACATGAGTGAAACGGTCTCAATCCAAGGGAGGAACATCAAATGGACCTAATTTGGGAACCGGAAGAGGTAAGGAGTCCGAAATGTACCTCTGTGACTCCACATTGTGGAAACTCACTTGTAGTGTATAAGATGAACTAGATGGACCCATACTTATCCAAACATGGATTAATAGGTTCTACACATGACTATGAGGACAAACATGAGTGAAACGGTCTCAATCCAAGGGAGGAACATCAAATGGACCTAATTTGGGAACCGGAAGAGGTAAGGAGTCCGAAATGTACCTCTGTGACTCCACATTGTGGAAACTCACTTGTAGTGTATAAGATGAACTAGATGGACCCATACTTACCCAAACATGGATTAATAGGTTCTACACATGACTATGAGGACAAACATGAGTGAAACGGTCTCAATCCAAGGGAGGAACATCAAATGGACCTAATTTGGGAACCGGAAGAGGTAAGGAGTCCGAAATGTACCTCTGTGACTCCACATTGTGGAAACTCACTTGTAGTGTATAAGATGAACTAGATGGACCCATACTTATCCAAACATGGATTAATAGGTTCTACACATGACTATGAGGACAAACATGAGTGAAACGGTCTCAATCCAAGGGAGGAACATCAAATGGACCAAATTTGGGAACCGGAAGAGGTAAGGAGTCCGAAATGTACCTCTGTGACTCCACATTGTGGAAACTCACTTGTAGTGTATAAGATGAACTAGATGGACCCATACTTACCCAAACATGGATTAATAGGTTCTACACATGACTATGAGGACAAACATGAGTGAAACGGTCTCAATCCAAGGGAGGAACATCAAATGGACCTAATTTGGGAACCGGAAGAGGTAAGGAGTCCGAAATGTACCTCTGTGACTCCACATTGTGGAAACTCACTTGTAGTGTATAAGATGAACTAGATGGACCCATACTTACCCAAACATGGATTAATAGGTTCTCACATGACTATGAGGACAAACATGAGTGAAACGGTCTCAATCCAAGGGAGGAACATCAAATGGACCAATTTGGGAACCGGAAGAGGTAAGGAGTCCGAAATGTACCTCTGTGACTCCACATTGTGGAAACTCACTTGTAGTGTATAAGATGAACTAGATGGACCCATACTTACCCAAACATGGATTAATAGGTTCTACACATGACTATGAGGACAAACATGAGTGAAACGGTCTCAATCCAAGGGAGGAACATCAAATGGACCAAATTTGGGAACCGGAAGAGGTAAGGAGTCCGAAATGTACCTCTGTGACTCCACATTGTGGAAACTCACTTGTAGTGTATAAGATGAACTAGATGGACCCATACTTACCCAAACATGGATTAATAGGTTCTCCACATGACTATGAGGACAAACATGAGTGAAACGGTCTCAATCCAAGGGAGGAACATCAAATGGACCAAATTTGGGAACCGGAAGAGGTAAGGAGTCCGAAATGTACCTCTGTGACTCCACATTGTGGAAACTCACTTGTAGTGTATAAGATGAACTAGATGGACCCATACTTACCCAAACATGGATTAATAGGTTCTCCACATGACTATGAGGACAAACATGAGTGAAACGGTCTCAATCCAAGGGAGGAACATCAAATGGACCAAATTTGGGAACCGGAAGAGGTAAGGAGTCCGAAATGTACCTCTGTGACTCCACATTGTGGAAACTCACTTGTAGTGTATAAGATGAACTAGATGGACCCATACTTACCCAAACATGGATTAATAGGTTCTCCACATTACTATGAGGACAAACATGAGTGAAACGGTCTCAATCCAAGGGAGGAACATCAAATGGACCTAATTTGGGAACCGGAAGAGGTAAGGAGTCCGAAATGTACCTCTGTGACTCCACATTGAGGAAACTCACTTGTAGTGTATAAGATGAACTAGATGGACCCATACTTACCCAAACATGGATTAATAGGTTCTATACATGACTATGAGGACAAACATGAGTGAAACGGTCTCAATCCAAGGGAGGAACATCAAATGGACCAATTTGGGAACCGGAAGAGGTAAGGAGTCCGAAATGTACCTCTGTGACTCCACATTGTGGAAACTCACTTGTAGTGTATAAGATGAACTAGATGGACCCATACTTACCCAAACATGGATTAATAGGTTCTCCACATGACTATGAGGACAAACATGAGTGAAACGGTCTCAATCCAAGGGAGGAACATCAAATGGACCAAATTTGGGAACCGGAAGAGGTAAGGAGTCCGAAATGTACCTCTGTGACTCCACATTGTGGAAACTCACTTGTAGTGTATAAGATGAACTAGATGGACCCATACTTACCCAAACATGGATTAATAGGTTCTCCACATGACTATGAGGACAAACATGAGTGAAACGGTCTCAATCCAAGGGAGGAACATCAAATGGACCAAATTTGGGAACCGGAAGAGGTAAGGAGTCCGAAATGTACCTCTGTGACTCCACATTGAGGAAACTCACTTGTAGTGTATAAGATGAACTAGATGGACCCATACTTACCCAAACATGGATTAATAGGTTCTCCACATGACTATGAGGACAAACATGAGTGAAACGGTCTCAATCCAAGGGAGGAACATCAAATGGACCAAATTTGGGAACCGGAAGAGGTAAGGAGTCCGAAATGTACCTCTGTGACTCCACATTGAGGAAACTCACTTGTAGTGTATAAGATGAACTAGATGGACCCATACTTACCCAAACATGGATTAATAGGTTCTCCACATGACTATGAGGACAAACATGAGTGAAACGGTCTCAATCCAAGGGAGGAACATCAAATGGACCAAATTTGGGAACCGGAAGAGGTAAGGAGTCCGAAATGTACCTCTGTGACTCCACATTGTGGAAACTCACTTGTAGTGTATAAGATGAACTAGATGGACCCATACTTACCCAAACATGGATTAATAGGTTCTCCACATACTATGAGGACAAACATGAGTGAAACGGTCTCAATCCAAGGGAGGAACATCAAATGGACCAAATTTGGGAACCGGAAGAGGTAAGGAGTCCGAAATGTACCTCTGTGACTCCACATTGAGGAAACTCACTTGTAGTGTATAAGATGAACTAGATGGACCCATACTTACCCAAACATGGATTAATAGGTTCTCCACATGACTATGAGGACAAACATGAGTGAAACGGTCTCAATCCAAGGGAGGAACATCAAATGGACCAAATTTGGGAACCGGAAGAGGTAAGGAGTCCGAAATGTACCTCTGTGACTCCACATTGAGGAAACTCACTTGTAGTGTATAAGATGAACTAGATGGACCCATACTTACCCAAACATGGATTAATAGGTTCTCACATGACTATGAGGACAAACATGAGTGAAACGGTCTCAATCCAAGGGAGGAACATCAAATGGACCAAATTTGGGAACCGGAAGAGGTAAGGAGTCCGAAATGTACCTCTGTGACTCCACATTGAGGAAACTCACTTGTAGTGTATAAGATGAACTAGATGGACCCATACTTACCCAAACATGGATTAATAGGTTCTCCACATTACTATGAGGACAAACATGAGTGAAACGGTCTCAATCCAAGGGAGGAACATCAAATGGACCAAATTTGGGAACCGGAAGAGGTAAGGAGTCCGAAATGTACCTCTGTGACTCCACATTGAGGAAACTCACTTGTAGTGTATAAGATGAACTAGATGGACCCATACTTACCCAAACATGGATTAATAGGTTCTCCACATTACTATGAGGACAAACATGAGTGAAACGGTCTCAATCCAAGGGAGGAACATCAAATGGACCAAATTTGGGAACCGGAAGAGGTAAGGAGTCCGAAATGTACCTCTGTGACTCCACATTGTGGAAACTCACTTGTAGTGTATAAGATGAACTAGATGGACCCATACTTACCCAAACATGGATTAATAGGTTCTCCACATGACTATGAGGACAAACATGAGTGAAACGGTCTCAATCCAAGGGAGGAACATCAAATGGACCAAATTTGGGAACCGGAAGAGGTAAGGAGTCCGAAATGTACCTCTGTGACTCCACATTGAGGAAACTCACTTGTAGTGTATAAGATGAACTAGATGGACCCATACTTACCCAAACATGGATTAATAGGTTCTCCACATGACTATGAGGACAAACATGAGTGAAACGGTCTCAATCCAAGGGAGGAACATCAAATGGACCAAATTTGGGAACCGGAAGAGGTAAGGAGTCCGAAATGTACCTCTGTGACTCCACATTGTGGAAACTCACTTGTAGTGTATAAGATGAACTAGATGGACCCATACTTACCCAAACATGGATTAATAGGTTCTCACATGACTATGAGGACAAACATGAGTGAAACGGTCTCAATCCAAGGGAGGAACATCAAATGGACCAAATTTGGGAACCGGAAGAGGTAAGGAGTCCGAAATGTACCTCTGTGACTCCACATTGAGGAAACTCACTTGTAGTGTATAAGATGAACTAGATGGACCCATACTTACCCAAACATGGATTAATAGGTTCTCCACATGACTATGAGGACAAACATGAGTGAAACGGTCTCAATCCAAGGGAGGAACATCAAATGGACCAAATTTGGGAACCGGAAGAGGTAAGGAGTCCGAAATGTACCTCTGTGACTCCACATTGTGGAAACTCACTTGTAGTGTATAAGATGAACTAGATGGACCCATACTTACCCAAACATGGATTAATAGGTTCTCCACATGACTATGAGGACAAACATGAGTGAAACGGTCTCAATCCAAGGGAGGAACATCAAATGGACCAAATTTGGGAACCGGAAGAGGTAAGGAGTCCGAAATGTACCTCTGTGACTCCACATTGTGGAAACTCACTTGTAGTGTATAAGATGAACTAGATGGACCCATACTTACCCAAACATGGATTAATAGGTTCTCCACATGACTATGAGGACAAACATGAGTGAAACGGTCTCAATCCAAGGGAGGAACATCAAATGGACCAAATTTGGGAACCGGAAGAGGTAAGGAGTCCGAAATGTACCTCTGTGACTCCACATTGTGGAAACTCACTTGTAGTGTATAAGATGAACTAGATGGACCCATACTTACCCAAACATGGATTAATAGGTTCTCCACATTGACTATGAGGACAAACATGAGTGAAACGGTCTCAATCCAAGGGAGGAACATCAAATGGACCAAATTTGGGAACCGGAAGAGGTAAGGAGTCCGAAATGTACCTCTGTGACTCCACATTGAGGAAACTCACTTGTAGTGTATAAGATGAACTAGATGGACCCATACTTACCCAAACATGGATTAATAGGTTCTCCACATGACTATGAGGACAAACATGAGTGAAACGGTCTCAATCCAAGGGAGGAACATCAAATGGACCAAATTTGGGAACCGGAAGAGGTAAGGAGTCCGAAATGTACCTCTGTGACTCCACATTGAGGAAACTCACTTGTAGTGTATAAGATGAACTAGATGGACCCATACTTACCCAAACATGGATTAATAGGTTCTACATGACTATGAGGACAAACATGAGTGAAACGGTCTCAATCCAAGGGAGGAACATCAAATGGACCAAATTTGGGAACCGGAAGAGGTAAGGAGTCCGAAATGTACCTCTGTGACTCCACATTGAGGAAACTCACTTGTAGTGTATAAGATGAACTAGATGGACCCATACTTACCCAAACATGGATTAATAGGTTCTCCACATGACTATGAGGACAAACATGAGTGAAACGGTCTCAATCCAAGGGAGGAACATCAAATGGACCAAATTTGGGAACCGGAAGAGGTAAGGAGTCCGAAATGTACCTCTGTGACTCCACATTGAGGAAACTCACTTGTAGTGTATAAGATGAACTAGATGGACCCATACTTACCCAAACATGGATTAATAGGTTCTCCACATTACTATGAGGACAAACATGAGTGAAACGGTCTCAATCCAAGGGAGGAACATCAAATGGACCAAATTTGGGAACCGGAAGAGGTAAGGAGTCCGAAATGTACCTCTGTGACTCCACATTGAGGAAACTCACTTGTAGTGTATAAGATGAACTAGATGGACCCATACTTACCCAAACATGGATTAATAGGTTCTCCACATACTATGAGGACAAACATGAGTGAAACGGTCTCAATCCAAGGGAGGAACATCAAATGGACCAAATTTGGGAACCGGAAGAGGTAAGGAGTCCGAAATGTACCTCTGTGACTCCACATTGAGGAAACTCACTTGTAGTGTATAAGATGAACTAGATGGACCCATACTTACCCAAACATGGATTAATAGGTTCTACATTACTATGAGGACAAACATGAGTGAAACGGTCTCAATCCAAGGGAGGAACATCAAATGGACCAAATTTGGGAACCGGAAGAGGTAAGGAGTCCGAAATGTACCTCTGTGACTCCACATTGAGGAAACTCACTTGTAGTGTATAAGATGAACTAGATGGACCCATACTTACCCAAACATGGATTAATAGGTTCTCCACATTACTATGAGGACAAACATGAGTGAAACGGTCTCAATCCAAGGGAGGAACATCAAATGGACCAAATTTGGGAACCGGAAGAGGTAAGGAGTCCGAAATGTACCTCTGTGACTCCACATTGAGGAAACTCACTTGTAGTGTATAAGATGAACTAGATGGACCCATACTTACCCAAACATGGATTAATAGGTTCTCCACATGACTATGAGGACAAACATGAGTGAAACGGTCTCAATCCAAGGGAGGAACATCAAATGGACCAAATTTGGGAACCGGAAGAGGTAAGGAGTCCGAAATGTACCTCTGTGACTCCACATTGAGGAAACTCACTTGTAGTGTATAAGATGAACTAGATGGACCCATACTTACCCAAACATGGATTAATAGGTTCTCCACATGACTATGAGGACAAACATGAGTGAAACGGTCTCAATCCAAGGGAGGAACATCAAATGGACCAAATTTGGGAACCGGAAGAGGTAAGGAGTCCGAAATGTACCTCTGTGACTCCACATTGAGGAAACTCACTTGTAGTGTATAAGATGAACTAGATGGACCCATACTTACCCAAACATGGATTAATAGGTTCTCCACATGACTATGAGGACAAACATGAGTGAAACGGTCTCAATCCAAGGGAGGAACATCAAATGGACCAAATTTGGGAACCGGAAGAGGTAAGGAGTCCGAAATGTACCTCTGTGACTCCACATTGAGGAAACTCACTTGTAGTGTATAAGATGAACTAGATGGACCCATACTTACCCAAACATGGATTAATAGGTTCTCCACATTGACTATGAGGACAAACATGAGTGAAACGGTCTCAATCCAAGGGAGGAACATCAAATGGACCAAATTTGGGAACCGGAAGAGGTAAGGAGTCCGAAATGTACCTCTGTGACTCCACATTGAGGAAACTCACTTGTAGTGTATAAGATGAACTAGATGGACCCATACTTACCCAAACATGGATTAATAGGTTCTCCACATGACTATGAGGACAAACATGAGTGAAACGGTCTCAATCCAAGGGAGGAACATCAAATGGACCAAATTTGGGAACCGGAAGAGGTAAGGAGTCCGAAATGTACCTCTGTGACTCCACATTGAGGAAACTCACTTGTAGTGTATAAGATGAACTAGATGGACCCATACTTACCCAAACATGGATTAATAGGTTCTCCACATGACTATGAGGACAAACATGAGTGAAACGGTCTCAATCCAAGGGAGGAACATCAAATGGACCAAATTTGGGAACCGGAAGAGGTAAGGAGTCCGAAATGTACCTCTGTGACTCCACATTGAGGAAACTCACTTGTAGTGTATAAGATGAACTAGATGGACCCATACTTACCCAAACATGGATTAATAGGTTCTCCACATTACTATGAGGACAAACATGAGTGAAACGGTCTCAATCCAAGGGAGGAACATCAAATGGACCAAATTTGGGAACCGGAAGAGGTAAGGAGTCCGAAATGTACCTCTGTGACTCCACATTGTGGAAACTCACTTGTAGTGTATAAGATGAACTAGATGGACCCATACTTACCCAAACATGGATTAATAGGTTCTCCACATTACTATGAGGACAAACATGAGTGAAACGGTCTCAATCCAAGGGAGGAACATCAAATGGACCAAATTTGGGAACCGGAAGAGGTAAGGAGTCCGAAATGTACCTCTGTGACTCCACATTGAGGAAACTCACTTGTAGTGTATAAGATGAACTAGATGGACCCATACTTACCCAAACATGGATTAATAGGTTCTCCACATGACTATGAGGACAAACATGAGTGAAACGGTCTCAATCCAAGGGAGGAACATCAAATGGACCAAATTTGGGAACCGGAAGAGGTAAGGAGTCCGAAATGTACCTCTGTGACTCCACATTGAGGAAACTCACTTGTAGTGTATAAGATGAACTAGATGGACCCATACTTACCCAAACATGGATTAATAGGTTCTCCACATGACTATGAGGACAAACATGAGTGAAACGGTCTCAATCCAAGGGAGGAACATCAAATGGACCAAATTTGGGAACCGGAAGAGGTAAGGAGTCCGAAATGTACCTCTGTGACTCCACATTGAGGAAACTCACTTGTAGTGTATAAGATGAACTAGATGGACCCATACTTACCCAAACATGGATTAATAGGTTCTCCACATGACTATGAGGACAAACATGAGTGAAACGGTCTCAATCCAAGGGAGGAACATCAAATGGACCAAATTTGGGAACCGGAAGAGGTAAGGAGTCCGAAATGTACCTCTGTGACTCCACATTGAGGAAACTCACTTGTAGTGTATAAGATGAACTAGATGGACCCATACTTACCCAAACATGGATTAATAGGTTCTCCACATTACTATGAGGACAAACATGAGTGAAACGGTCTCAATCCAAGGGAGGAACATCAAATGGACCAAATTTGGGAACCGGAAGAGGTAAGGAGTCCGAAATGTACCTCTGTGACTCCACATTGTGGAAACTCACTTGTAGTGTATAAGATGAACTAGATGGACCCATACTTACCCAAACATGGATTAATAGGTTCTCCACATGACTATGAGGACAAACATGAGTGAAACGGTCTCAATCCAAGGGAGGAACATCAAATGGACCAAATTTGGGAACCGGAAGAGGTAAGGAGTCCGAAATGTACCTCTGTGACTCCACATTGAGGAAACTCACTTGTAGTGTATAAGATGAACTAGATGGACCCATACTTACCCAAACATGGATTAATAGGTTCTCCACATGACTATGAGGACAAACATGAGTGAAACGGTCTCAATCCAAGGGAGGAACATCAAATGGACCAAATTTGGGAACCGGAAGAGGTAAGGAGTCCGAAATGTACCTCTGTGACTCCACATTGAGGAAACTCACTTGTAGTGTATAAGATGAACTAGATGGACCCATACTTACCCAAACATGGATTAATAGGTTCTCCACATTACTATGAGGACAAACATGAGTGAAACGGTCTCAATCCAAGGGAGGAACATCAAATGGACCAAATTTGGGAACCGGAAGAGGTAAGGAGTCCGAAATGTACCTCTGTGACTCCACATTGAGGAAACTCACTTGTAGTGTATAAGATGAACTAGATGGACCCATACTTACCCAAACATGGATTAATAGGTTCTCCACATGACTATGAGGACAAACATGAGTGAAACGGTCTCAATCCAAGGGAGGAACATCAAATGGACCAAATTTGGGAACCGGAAGAGGTAAGGAGTCCGAAATGTACCTCTGTGACTCCACATTGAGGAAACTCACTTGTAGTGTATAAGATGAACTAGATGGACCCATACTTACCCAAACATGGATTAATAGGTTCTCCACATGACTATGAGGACAAACATGAGTGAAACGGTCTCAATCCAAGGGAGGAACATCAAATGGACCAAATTTGGGAACCGGAAGAGGTAAGGAGTCCGAAATGTACCTCTGTGACTCCACATTGAGGAAACTCACTTGTAGTGTATAAGATGAACTAGATGGACCCATACTTACCCAAACATGGATTAATAGGTTCTCCACATGACTATGAGGACAAACATGAGTGAAACGGTCTCAATCCAAGGGAGGAACATCAAATGGACCAAATTTGGGAACCGGAAGAGGTAAGGAGTCCGAAATGTACCTCTGTGACTCCACATTGAGGAAACTCACTTGTAGTGTATAAGATGAACTAGATGGACCCATACTTACCCAAACATGGATTAATAGGTTCTCACATGACTATGAGGACAAACATGAGTGAAACGGTCTCAATCCAAGGGAGGAACATCAAATGGACCAATTTGGGAACCGGAAGAGGTAAGGAGTCCGAAATGTACCTCTGTGACTCCACATTGAGGAAACTCACTTGTAGTGTATAAGATGAACTAGATGGACCCATACTTACCCAAACATGGATTAATAGGTTCTCCACATGACTATGAGGACAAACATGAGTGAAACGGTCTCAATCCAAGGGAGGAACATCAAATGGACCAAATTTGGGAACCGGAAGAGGTAAGGAGTCCGAAATGTACCTCTGTGACTCCACATTGTGGAAACTCACTTGTAGTGTATAAGATGAACTAGATGGACCCATACTTACCCAAACATGGATTAATAGGTTCTCCACATGACTATGAGGACAAACATGAGTGAAACGGTCTCAATCCAAGGGAGGAACATCAAATGGACCAAATTTGGGAACCGGAAGAGGTAAGGAGTCCGAAATGTACCTCTGTGACTCCAGATTGAGGAAACTCACTTGTAGTGTATAAGATGAACTAGATGGACCCATACTTACCCAAACATGGATTAATAGGTTCTCCACATGACTATGAGGACAAACATGAGTGAAACGGTCTCAATCCAAGGGAGGAACATCAAATGGACCTAATTTGGGAACCGGAAGAGGTAAGGAGTCCGAAATGTACCTCTGTGACTCCACATTGAGGAAACTCACTTGTAGTGTATAAGATGAACTAGATGGACCCATACTTACCCAAACATGGATTAATAGGTTCTCCACATGACTATGAGGACAAACATGAGTGAAACGGTCTCAATCCAAGGGAGGAACATCAAATGGACCAAATTTGGGAACCGGAAGAGGTAAGGAGTCCGAAATGTACCTCTGTGACTCCACATTGAGGAAACTCACTTGTAGTGTATAAGATGAACTAGATGGACCCATACTTACCCAAACATGGATTAATAGGTTCTCCACATTACTATGAGGACAAACATGAGTGAAACGGTCTCAATCCAAGGGAGGAACATCAAATGGACCAAATTTGGGAACCGGAAGAGGTAAGGAGTCCGAAATGTACCTCTGTGACTCCTACTCACTTGTAGTGTATAAGATGA